>JAMXBD010001036.1:0-514360 GCA_024138025.1 Combretum micranthum
TATGCTTGGCGGTTGATCCGAAAGCAAGGTCAAATCAAGTAGATTCGGAATACTTGGCGATGAGTGTTCGCAAGTTTAAAAGTTTTTAATGAATGCTTGGCGATGAGTGCTCGCAAGCTTAAATTTTCTATTATTAAAACTACTTGTTTTGTATATCACCAAACCCCGAATGGAGGGCGTAAATCCATTCAACATATAGTTCCCGGAAAGCTATATGATTGTTTGCCACGTGTTTGATGCATTACATATGTGTGATTAACCAACTTGTTTGAATCGTGTTACAAGAAGTTTTTATGGAAATAGTTTCTCACTAAGCCTATTAGCTTATACCCCAATAGCTACCTTTTGCAGTTCCCGTACTTATGGTTAAGGCCCGTGGACCATGCGGGCAGGTAATACCTTTGAACATTAGAATTCTGGATGAAGTACAGCTTAGCCTTAGCATGTTAATATTTATATAATAGATTAGTAAGTTAGGGAGTTGTCCCTAAGTTTGCAAAGGTTATGCCATGGAAAAGTAATGATTGTGATTCTTCTTTTTCTTAATATGTTTTTATATTTCCTTAAGCTTCATAATCCCATGTATGATCCTCTAAAGTTGTGGAAGTATGCCTTACACTTGATATAAAAGCTTTTGGGAATGGCTAAGGTCGTCATACTTAAGCTTTAATATTGAGTGTGGCGGACTGTCACGTTTAGGGTACCCATTGGGGCGTGACAGTTTAAAGTTTATTTTCATGGGTTTCATTTAGGTGTATGTTCATATTATGTGTAGATCTTAGATTTGAACTTAGACAAAAAATGTGAAATTCGTTATTTTGGTAAAATCCCTATGTGAAAACCATTTTCCAAGTGTCAAAATATAATTTTTACTTTAGAAAATGAAGGCTTAATATAGTATACATCAAGACTTCTTTTTACAAGAATCAAAGTGATTTTCAAAAGTTATTTTCAAAATAAAAATTCTATTTTCGGATTTTGGCCAAGGCCTATTTTAAAAACATGTTTTCCAACTCAAAAATGAAGTTTTTATTTAAGAAATGAAAGGCTCATAAGATATGATATGTAAGGAATGGATTTTCATGAGCTTAGATAGATTTTATCAAAAGATATAACCAAAAATAAATTTTGTAAATTCGGATCCCAACCAAGACCAATTTTTAAAACCCATTATCAACTCCAAAACTCATGTTTATGTGAAAAATGAAGTATAAGGTAATAGGTATCTTTAAGAATGATTTTTACAAGTTAAAATGAGTTTAGGCATGAGTAATGTGTAAAACAAGTAATGGAATTAAAATGGAAAATTTGAGTTAGTGATCAAATTGTCAAATTCGTAATTTGAGATGATGCATATGTAATCACTTAGTATTTGAGCTCAAATTGCAAGTTTTATGTGTTAAATGAAGTCCTTAGTAATTGATATAGTCTTAAATTTTAATGCATTAAACAAGTTTTTCCCAATGAATCATTCAAAAAGTGGATTTTCTAAAATTCGGATTTTTGAGTAAATCATATTGGAAAACATATTTGCAAAGTAAAATGCAAATTTTTGTGTAAGAATGAAGTCCTTAGTGGTTATGTATGATTGAGCCCTAATTTTCTAAATATCAAATGATTTTTACTTAAAGGAATCACTCAAAACCAATTTTTACCAAATTCGGATTTTGGAATCAACCCCACTTGAAAACATGCTTACAAAGTGTAAAATGGAAATTTTTATGTAGAAATGAAGGTCATAAGTAATATATATAATGAAGACTCAATTTTGACAAAAATAATTATATTTTCTTAAGTAACAAATCCAAAACAAATGGAAATGATCAAAGTTAGAAAACTAGATTCATAAGTAAGTATTATGGTCTTGCAAAATAAAAAGTTATAAAATTTCTTTTAGCAAAATCATCAAGATCATGCATACATTAAGCTCATCTCATGTCATTCATGTTAGGAAATCACTCATATTGCATGTATAGCTAATTTATATAGTAGGAACATTACAAACATTTACAAAACTATTTTTTCGGAAATTGTTACTGATAATCTGATCCCTTTTCGAGCTAAATGTTTTCAAAACTTGAAAATAATATAGAAATAGATAGATCTTTCGAAGTAGATAGAAATCGATATATAATTTGCGAGATTCCGAGTTAAAATGACCAAGTTATGGCCGTTTTAAGTTGGAATTCCCGCTTAGGACGAATTACGAATTTGATAGTTCGTATAAAATCGTTTGGATTAGTTTGAGTTGAAATACTTATTAGAGTATTTCTTCCTTTTTAGGTGATCCCGAATTCGACGATTCCCTACCACCGGATTACTATTACTAGAAGACCGGTGATCCAATGGCCGAGTGAGTTTTCTCCTTTTTTGTTACCTTGATTGTGATTGTAGTTAGTTGCATTAGAATTATAGGAACAAGATAAAAATCGATATGAATGGGGATGGGATATATGATGAGACTGTGATGAATGTATGCCAAAGAATACTAAAGCATATCGAAACCCGATTTGATTGGATAACTGCACCGTTCATATTATTTCTGTTATATGTGTGATATTGGTTGGTCACTCAAAGAATGTAAAATATTTTTGACCTAAGCAAAAATTAAATTGGTCATGCATCGCATTGGACATATTGCATTTGGTAGCATGCTACTCCTACGCAGGTCGATCGGTATGGTCCGTGGATGCTCGTTTGGATAACGAGCCCGGTGCCAGAGCTCATTCAGGGGTACTAAGGCGCATGTGGATGCATTCTTGGATGAGCCTAGCCGAGTCGAGTGCTAAGAGCCGAGGGCTTGGGACTAGATGCGGTCGTGTAGACTCAATACCATTCCTAACCCAAGATACGGAGGGCGTAAATCCGTTCTGTGTGTGGGTTCCGGATACCCATGCATAATTGCTTGCTCACGTGTTTGTTCATGCATAGCATATGATTGATTATAACTTGTTTGTTATGGTACGGAATTAAGGGAATTCTCACTAAGCTAGTGTAGCTTATACCCCAATAGTTGTTTAAATGAACAGGTTATCTCAAGAATGCAAAGTGGGGACCGAATTGGTTGAAGTGGAATGACTGGGATTTCGGCAAGAATACGAATGTTGAAGTTATCAGCTAGTTTTATGATTTGTCTTGTAATAGTTTATGTAGGGAAGTCTGTGGATGAATGTAATTGAAGTTAATGATTTGTATTTTGAAGATGATTGTATATGAAGTATAGTGATTTGTATCTGAAGTATAGTAAATTTGTATTTCCTTTACATTGTTACTCAATTGTATCAAATAAAATGATTACTCCGATGAGTCTCCTCCATGTGTTAGACGCCTTGTACATAGTATGGAAGCCTTCGCGTGACTGAGGTGGTCATTCTTAGGCTTTAATATTGTGTACGGCGGACTGCCACGTTTAGGGTACCCTTCGGGGCGTGACAGTTTAGTTGGTATCAGAGCGACAAGGTTTTGGGAATTAGGTGGAAAGACTTTAGGAGAATAGAATGTTAAGATACGATCTTAGAAATGGATAGATAAGTGTTAGATGACCCTTAGGTAAAGAAGAACTAGATTTAGCTCAATGACCTTTAAGTATGATTTTCGATCATTAAGGATTTGAATTCTATCTTGGAGACTTCTGGAGAACATAGAAATAGACATATAAGGAAGGAAGATTGAAATATTTGATGGGACGATCGAATCTATTCTAGCAACTGCAAAATACAAGATAAGTGACCTTACCCGACTTTGGTTCAAACCGATAATAGAAATGGTAGATTTCCCCTTTGACCTAGGAGACCACTAGGTGGGAAGGATTAATTGCGTGCTTTCACCGTTTTTCTAAATAAACGAGTTTAAAGAAAATAAAAAGTTATAACTCTTTTTCTAAACCATAAGCAACTTGTGATAGTATAATTAGGCTAATGTGACCGTTTCGTCTTGTTTCTAGGAGACTACCTGAGGAGAACATGCAACAGTCGACTAACCTTCCCGATGAACAACAAGTGAGAGACACTCCACCACCACAAGATCCAATGCAACAAGTCATAGACCTTCTAGGGTGTTTGGTGGATACACAAAAGCTCCTCTTACAACAAGTGCTTATTAGGAATGTGCCGGTTCAGGTGGAAGGACCCCACCAAGTGACAATGCAAGGAATTGAGACTCCTTCTGTTATGGCTAGTCCAAGCTCCAAAGTCAGAAGGTATAAGACAACTAGCCTAACAGTTAAGAATGAACCTTTTAAGAAGCGTAAGATCAATTGTTGGAAGTGCAAGGAAAGTCATTATCCAAGACAGTGTCCACAGCTGAAGCAAGTGTTACCTCTGTGGAGATCCCGAGCATAAGATTATGGACTGTCCAGGAAAGAAAACCCTAAAGTGCTTCATTTGTAAACAGCCGGGACACCGGCAAGTATGCCCCAAAAGAATTAACAACTGGATAGCTGCCCTTGTTTGGAAGAAGTCAGTCTCCTAGAAATATCAATAGATCTCTGTGTTGAGCGTTAGGAGCAAACAACTTTTTGAAAAGAACAAAAATGTTTTGAAAATGTAAACCAATGTTTGGTTTATCATCTAGTTCATGAATTAATTCAATTTATTTTACATCCTTTCTTTGAACTTTTGTAATGGAAGATTTACATCTTCTCTTGAATTCATGTATTTCGTTTTTGATATTATGAAGTTTTATTATCGATTTTGCTTTCAGTGGAATTTCAATATTTCTTATATATGTTTTTATTTCCGCATTCCGTGTTCTATATTTCCGATAAGTTTCTTTTAACCTTTAAGACGTAATAAAAGATTTAGAATTTCACATGAGCTTAATAAAATTGTAGGAGATATACCCAACCACAACAAGAACCCGTCATGACTCCTTTAGGACCCGAGAACCAAGCGATACCTGAACCACCTAATCAAGAGGGAAATGCCTCAATAGAGATTGAACGGCTTACTAGTCAGATAAGAAGCTACATGCAACAGACTCAAGTCAGTTCAACGTCTACACCTATAAGATATGCAAGAAACGACGCAAGATGAGCCACCATCACCTCAATACCACCAAAGTCTCTTACCATGCTTCATAAAGTGTAACCAGTATTTCGACGGAGCTTTTGGAAAACCAGATGAGGCAGAGGATTGGTTGGCACACATTGAGAGGTCCTTTAATGCTTTTGAAGTACCACACCGTCTGAGAGTCAATTATGGAACCTATATGCTCCGCTTACATGCCCGAGTATGGTGGGAATCTAAGGAAAGAGAGTTGATGCCTCCAGTTACATGGGAGATGTTTAAATATGAGTTTTTGGATAAATATTTCCCCATGAGCTTAAGAGTCCAGTACAGTGCAGATTTCCTCAATATCTCACAAGGAGATCGTAGTGTGGAACATATGAAACCGAGTTCAGTAGATTGTTGCAATATGCTCCGGAATCATAAACAAAGTGAGGAACTCAAAAGACAAGTGTTTCTGAATGGTTTGAAAGAAGATCTTCGGACTCGATTGGAGGAATTTGATATCAGGAGTTATCAAGGATTGCTAGAAAGAGCACGGATAATAGAAAATGCTCAAAGGAGAAGGCAAGAAAGAAGTAATAAGGAAATGGAGTTCTATGTTGCAATGACCCCGAGTCAAAATGTCAGAACACTTCCCTTGGATGATGACCCAAACAAGGAAGAAGACATAATATTGGATAAGCTACAATGTTGGAAATGTAAGGGACAGCATTACCCTATACGGTGTCCACGACTTCAATCCAAGTGTTACCTCTGTGGGGACCCCAGTCACAAAGTTGAGAAGTGTCCAAAAAAGACAACATGCATTTCTTTGCTCAAAACGGGACATTTAGCTAAAACATGCCCTGAACGGGATAACTTGCGTGTTGCTTCGCTGGATCAACCAAGAAAAGAGGAGAGATATAATAGGAAAAAAAGCAACAAAGGAAAAAGGAATCGAGTTCTTCAAGAACATCTTCATCGGAAATCTAGTCCACAACCCTACACATATGGAGTGTATGAAGAAGCTAGTGATGAGGAGCTGGAATCCTTTGCCATGGAAGGAAGCGAGGATCAAAATGCAACTCGGTATCAGGTTAGCGCTATACCCTTAGAATACCGCATATTCTTTCCTGTCAATAGAATCAAAGAGATAGGTTGTTAGAAATACCCTTCGGATTAAATGGCTAGACTAAAATAGGAAAGCCCGAGACCATTAAAAGCTAGAATGAGCCAATGATGGAAACTAAAACAAAAACTCGATTAATTTAACGAATTCCAAAAATCCTCATACAACTTCTTGTAAATAAAGAACTTTGAAAGATCGAAATCTACGATCGTTACACAAAAGTTAAAATTTCAATCAAATCTCAATTACCAAACTCCATAAGATCTTCACAAGTAATAATACAATAAAGCAATGAGATCTCTTGATTTCAATCCCATCAAGATGATCACGATGATAAGAATTTAAAACGATGATGACCATATTGTTTAAGGAAATATGAATCATAAAGCACAATATTGTATATACAGCTACATAAGAATGGAGAAGCGAATCCACAACCTTCGTTGGTCAAGTAATCGAGTCATGAAAGGTCGTGTTGTGAGTCGTCTAGTGTCGGTCGAGTCGAGTCGTCTGTGGTCTCGAGTCAAGTCCGTGTCGTTTTCCAAAAGAGTCGTGTAAGTGAAGGTTGGAATCGCTAAGCCAAATCTTATAAATTTGTATGTGCTATATTCATAAAATCTATCTACAAAATTTAGAAATGATACAAACCAAAGCATAAACCGGTGAAATATAACTCAAAATTCGCAATCTTTTCTGACAAACGATATACACGTAACAAGTTTTGCGGACAAAACTTTCTTTAAGGTGGGGAGGATGTAAGCCCCGGAAAATTTCATAAATAATTCAAGATGAACTTCGAAAATAAACCCTAAAAATCACTCCAAATTAAAACCGAATTTCGACAAGTCCTAAATCATGAATGAATCCAAAAATTTCTTAATCTTGAGAAAATGAAAATCTTAAAAAAAAATAAGAACTCATCTTCAAATTCAAAACCACTACGAAAAATTCCATATTTAACTCCGACTTATAAAACGGGTAATATAAAGCCCAAAAACAAATTATTAAAAGCAAATAACGATTGACTTTCGAAAATATAACTCAATTCAAGAATTCCGAAAACATTAAGAGATATTAAATACTTACAAAAATAAAATTTAAAATAAATTTCTCAAATTAAATATGTTGTATAAACATAAAATATCAGTTTCCAAATTGGCAAAGGATCTAAACCGAAAATCACCCGGAAACCCTAAGTGGAATACAATAGTTAAGTCCGGCAATCTAGCGCCCCTAACCCTAGAGGCCGAGATGTAGTTTAAATATGTTGAATAGCTCATAGTAATATAAGTTTGTTTAAAAATATCATATTGGTAAATCTTTGACCTATTTCGAACCCTAAAGTCAAGAAGGGTCCGGTTTCCCTCATTCTTCAAGATAAAAGTGGCTTCCTCAGTCATGGGCTCATGCCCATATTCTACCATGATCCTTTCTAAGGTATAGATTGTCTCCAACTTGGTCCAATTCCTTCTTCCCATAGGGTCGTGTCTCAGTTGGTCAACCACAGATGCCCATCTAGTATATCTTAACCCTTCTTTCCATAATCTGAAAATCTCCTCTATAGTCCGGGGGCGCCTAGCTAGAGCAAAATCCTCACACAGCTCTCTTAATCTCAATCTGTATTCCACCATGGTCTCATAAGTTCTTTTGGTGAAATTCCTAGCTCATTCCTTGGTCTCACCCAAGGAGACTTACAACAAGGTAAGACTCCTAATTAGACTTGATCAAAGAGAGATAATTTCAACTCTATTTTAACCTATCAATTAAATTTCTAAGTTTGGTTTCTTTTGATTCTATTGTCTTGTTTTATAACCTAGTGCTCTCATACCAACTTAAACTGTCACGCCCCATAGGGGTATCCTAAACATAACAGTCCACCACATGCTATATAAGACTCTCGAATTTCTATCCGAACCCTTCGGAAGTCTTGTATAGATGTAAAGCGTCCCTTTACGACGATAGAATACTCTGTTCAATGGAGTTGAGAAGTTTAATGTGGCATTCATTAGCCATAGATAATAAACCAAAACACATATATATAGATTACAAAGTCTAAGGGGCATTCCCCCGCAAAATAATATTAAGTCCATTACAGTCATTTAGAGTCCCTTAGTTTCCAACGGAAGTCTAAACAAAATCGAAGTAAACTTCTAAGGGAAATTCCTAGCTCTGGTACCTGAGCAGTAGCTTACCTTTGCTTAAGCCAAACGAATTCATGCTACAAAAAGTAAAAACTATAGGGGCGTAAGCTAACTAGCTTAGTGAGTGAAAACTTCCATATCATAATTAAGACAAATCATTCAAGCAAGTGGTTATTCAAACAAGTGAAATGCATCAAACAAATGAGTTCAACAAACATATGACCAGCCGGAAATCATATGTGGATGGACTTGCGCCCTTCATCTCGGGTTAGCAGATTAACGAATCCTGCGGTACGACGCCGTTTAAGCTCACGGTCAACTGAATAATATTTCGTTTTATGGATCACGATTAACCAACAATTTCGTTTTATGGATCACGATTAACCAATATATTCGTTTTATGGATCACGAAAAACCAACAAATGCTGATGCTCCATTCCCGTTGTGATATGAATGAGTTCAATTATAATTGAGGTCCAATAGTAGATTAATCCAATTCTTTTAGGTGACCAACCAATATTCGCAAACAATCAATTATAACTCCTTGCTATACAAACAGTAGCTTAACAACCAGTTTCGATATTCCTTAAGTTCAACTTCACACATTAATAGCAGACAAGTATATAATTCCCAAATACCCCATCATGCATATTCATATTTATCTTTGCCTAAACAATTAATGCCACTATCATTACAATCACAAGCAATAATTGAAATCGGAAGTAATACTCACTCGGCTATAGTACGCCGGTCCCTTAATAGTAGTTGTCAGGTGGTAGGGTATCGTCGTGCTCGGGATCACCTACCAAATAAGAACAACCTAATAAGAATCTCATCACTTAAATAATCCAAGCTATGCATCTAAGCTAGACAAAATCGGAATTCTCGCTATTTGCAGAAGTTCCAACTTAAAACGGCCATAACTTGATCATTTTAACTCGGAATTTCGAAAATTTTATATCGATTTCTATCTACTTCGAAAGATCTATCTATTTATGATATTTTTTCAAGCTTTGAAGATATTAAGGTCACGGGAAAGAGGGATCAGATCTGCTCTGTAACATTTCCATTTCCGAAAAATTGTTCCGCATTTAGTAAAAACGTTTCTAGTTGATGATTCATGTATAGATGGAATATGAATAAATTCCTAATATGAATGTCATGTAATGAGGCCAATATATGCATGATCTTGATAATTTTTTATAATGAACTCTTAAGAACTCCTAATTATTATAAAACTCCACAATAGCCATTTCTTAAAAATCTATCTTTCCAATTTTTGCATCTCCTAAGGTTTTAAGATTTTATTCTTAGAATTCATTTACTATCTAAATAAAAATGAGTCTCCATCATCTATACTATCCAAGACCTTCATTTCTTCATAGAAATTCACATTTTTCACTTGGCAAATATGTTTTTAAACAAGCTTTTCACAAAAATCCGAATTTTGGAAATTTTCATTTCTTCCATTTTTCCTATGAGAAAACTTGTTTAATGCATCAAAATTTGAAGCTTTACTATATCTATTGCCTAAGGAATTCATTTAACACATAAAACTTGCAATTTGAGCTCAAATACTAGGTGATTACATATGCACCATCTCAAATTACGAATTTGATAATTTGATCACTAACTCAAAATTTTCCATTCTAACTCCACTACTTGTTTTACATATTACTCATGTCTAAACTCATTTTAACTTGTAAAAATCATTCCTTAGAGATACCTATTACATAAGCCTTTCATTTTTCATGAAAAATATGAGTTTCAAAGTGGTTTCAAGGGTTTTTAAAATAGGTTCCAAATTCCATCCGAATTTCCCACTTGGCATTTCTAGCAAAATCTTTTCTTTTCCAAGTTTCTTGTCTCCTATACATGAAGATCTATCATCTAACACATCTATATACATGCAAGGCTAAGATTTTATGATCATTAATGCATGAAAGCTCAAGATATCCACATGAACATAAATATAAATAAAAATATGAGCGTCTAAACACTAGATCTACCACATATAGTGCATGAATCATGAGTTTCATGGCATGAGCATAACTTTCTATGCAAGATCTATACTTTACATGTGTGAACAAGATGATATTCCAATAAAAACTCCTTTAAACACAAGATCTACTTCTTGTGATGGCTTAATATTCTTGTATTAGTGTTTTCTTGTCCCTAGCATAAGCTCATTGGGATTTAAAGTGGAAAACACTCAAGAATAGTCTTGCCATTACAAGATAATGTAGGAATAAAGCTTAGAATCATCACCTAAATGGAGATTTGGAGATGAAAAGAAGGTGAAACAAACTTGTGAGTGAGTGTGTGTGTGTGTGTGTTGGCTTACGGCAACTCTGGGGTAGGAAGAGAGAGTTTTACTTCTTTTGCAATTTTTGAATTAGTGAAAAATGAGAAGAGAGAGAGAACATAAGCTTATATATTACTTGGATTAGGGATTTAATTGAATAAAAGGAGTAAAAATAAAACAAATTTGAGGGGAAATCGGGAGGGGGTGCGCCGGCCTTGAGTGTGGGAGGGAGAGAGAGAATTGAAATTTTGATAAAATTTGTAATTTATGTAATAAAATGTAATAACTAATTAGGAAACAAAATTTCTTGGAAAAGAAAATTGTAATGAGTAGTTATAAGGATGTAAGAATAGGGTATGGGTAGTGTGTAGTGTAGGTTGTACTTGTGAATAGTAGACAAGACTTCTACTTTACCGGTTATAGAGAAAATACGGAAAAAAGGCTATAACTGAAATTTTTATAGCTCGAAAAATTATAAAATATATATTTTTGAAATCCTTATAAAATTTTGATTCTAATGAATATTTCGGAATATTTTTCTGAGTTTCTGGTCAAGGGGCACGTTTTTCCGTAATTGGGCTCGGGAAGGCCCGGAATAAAAAATTTTCCGAATTTAAAATTTTCTAAGGTTTAAAATATACTCTAAAACAATAATTCATATTCACTTGACTATTAAGAATATCGGGATTTACAACCTCCCCACCTTAAACAGAGTTTTGTCCTTAAAACTGATTTGACGTACCTTGTCCTTCAAATAACTCGAGATATTTTCTTCGGATCTCCTTCTCAGCTTCCCAAATTGCTTCATCAAATGCATGATTCCTCCACAATACTTTAACATAGTGTATGTCCTTGTTCCGTAGCCTTTGGTTTTCTTATCCAATATCTTTACGGGATGTTCTTCATATGTCAGGTTTTCCTTCAGCTGAATCGGTTCCAATTCCAAAATTCTTTCTGGGTCGGTCACATACTTTCTCAATACTGGCACATGGAATACGTCGTGAATCCTGGATAGATTTGGTAGTAAAGCTAGCTGATACACCAGATCTCTAACTCTTTCCAAGATTTCGAAAGGTCCAATATATCTCGGGCTTAGCTTTCCTTGTGTACGCATTCTCTTAATACTTTTAATCGGACTTATCTTCATGTACACATGGTCACCTACTTTGAATTCGAGTTCCCTTCTTTTCAGGTCGGCCTAGCTCTTTTGCCTATCTTGAGCCTCTTTCATTTTTTGCTGGATTACCCTCACTTTATCGGTGGCTTCTTGTACCAATTCTAGCCCAATAGCTATCTTTTCCACTTCATCCCAAAATAGAGGGGATCTACAGCATCGTCCGTACAGAGCTTCATAGGGTGGCATCTGAATAGTTGAGTGATAGCTGTTATTGTAAGCAAATTCGATGAGATGCACATGACTATCCCAACTCCCTTTGAATTCCAAGGCACAGCTCTCAATATGTCTTCCAGGGTTTGGATTGTCCGCTCAGACTGTCCATCGGTCTGAGGGTATATGCCGTACTAAAATGCAACTTGGTGCCCGAACTCTTTTGCAGACTTGTCCAAAACTTAGACACAAATCTTGGGTCTCTATCCGAAATAATCCCTGCAGGTATGCCATGTAACCGCACGATTTCCCAAATGTAGATCTTAGCTAGCTTTTCCATTGAATAAGTCATATTTATGGGTAAGAAGTGCCCGACTTGGTTAACCGATCCACTATTACCATACAGCATCACAACCAGAAGGAGTCTTAGGAAAACCACACACAAAATCCATAGTTATCTGATCCCATTTCTACTAGGGAATGGCTAAAGGCTTTAATAATCCGCTGGCCTTTGGTGTTCTACTTTCACTTGTTGGCAAACTGGGCACTTCATCACGAAATCTGCTACATCTCTTTTCATGCTGTTCCACCAATAGTGGCTTTTCCAATCTTAGTACATCTTGGTACCTCCCGGATGCATGGTATAACCGGAGTTATGAGCTTCACTCATTATTTCTTTCCTCAACTCTTCGTCTTCCAACACACACAACCTTCCCTTCATTCTGATTACATCCTCATCATCTATTGCAAAGTCAAGGTACTTCCCTACTTGGGTTTCCCTTTTAATCTTTTGTATCACTTCGTCATACCTTTGGGCTTCCTTGATTCTTTCTATTAGGGTTGGCTCCAATGCCAGATTGGCTATCTCAAGCTCAGCACTTTGGGCTATGAACTCAATCTTTAACTTCTCAAAATCCCTAATCAGATCTCTTTGACTTGTGATTAAGGCGGCTACTTCCCCATAATTTTTCCGACTTAAGGCATCCGCGACTGCATTAACTTTCCTGGACAGTAATTTATTCCCAAATCATAATCTTTTATTAGTTCTAACCATCTCCTTTGTCTCATATTTAGCTCCTTTTGTGTGAACAGATACTTAAGGCTCTTATGATCCGTGTATATCTCAACCTCTGTCCATAAAATAGTGTCCATAGTTTCAAGGCGAAGACAACTGCGGCCAATTCCAGATCATGTGTAGGGTTTCTGCTCGTGGGTCTCAACTGTCGAGAAGCATATGCAATAACTTTCCCTTCCTGCATTAATACGCATCCAAGGCCATTCCTTGAGGCGTCACTATGTACCGTATAGGACTTTTCCGGGTCCGGTAGAACCAAAATCGGTGCTGATACCAGTCGCTGTTTCAACTCCTGGAAACTCTGTTCCCTCTTATCTGTCCAAACGAACTGCTCATTCTTTTGGGTCAACTGAGTCAGTGGCTTGGCTATCTTTGAGAAATCCTTCACAAACTTGCGATAGTAGCCAGCCAATCCCAAGAAACTTCTTACTTCAGTAACCGTTTGTGGCTGTTTCCATTCTACTACAGCCTTAATCTTTTCGGGGTCAATAGATATTCCTTCACCAGTTACCACATGTCCAAGAAAAGATATTCTGTCCAACCAAAAATCACATTTGGACAATTTGGCGTACAACTTGTTTTCTCTTAAGGTTTGCAACGCCAAACGAAGATGTTCCTTCGTGTTGTTCCTTGGTCTTCGAATATATTAGGATATCGTCTATGAAGACTATCACACACTTATCCAAAAGTGGCTTGTAAACCCTGTTCATGAGATCCATAAATGCAGCTGGTGCATTAGTCAGCCCAAACGACATCACCAAAAACTCGTAATGTCCATAATGAGTACGAAAAGCTGTCTTTGGTACATCCTCAGGCTTTATTCTTAACTAATGGTATCCCGAGCACAGATCAATGCATGAAAACACACAAGCCCGTTGCAGTTGATCAACAAGTCGTCAACTCTTGGCAGAGGATATCGATTCTTGATAGTTACCTTATTTAACTCACGATAATCGATACACAATCTCATTGATCCATCCTTCTTCTTTACAAACAAGACAGGTACGCCCCATGGTGTCACACTTGGTCTTATGAATTTCTGATCCAAAAGTTCCTGCAATTGTGGCTTTAACTCCTTTAATTCGACCGGTGCCATCTGGTATGGTGCTTTGGATATCGGTTTGGTGTTTGGAGCTAAGAAAATCTCAAAATCAATTTCTCTTTTTGGTGGTAATCCAGGCAAAATTTCTGGAAACACATCCAAATATTCATTTACCACCAATATATCCCTTTCTTCCTGAGTTTCCTCTTCGTCCAAGACACCTTCAATAGGTATTATCTCTTCATCCTCCATCATCATTTCAAAAGAGTTTAACCCAAACCTTTTTGGGACTAGGGTCTCTCTTACAAATTCCACTTTTCCTCCCGATTGATCATAGAAACACACTATCCTCTTTTGGCAATCCACTATTGCTTTTACCTTACTTAGCCAACTCATTCCGAGGATAACTTCGTATTTACTCATCTCCAATATTATTAAATCACTTTTGGAGTGGTGCTCGTGAATTTCCAATGGACAATCCTTTATTAATTCTCGGGTTGACACAACACTTCCAGTAGGTGTCTTAATCCTCAGACTAACAGTAGTTGTGGCTATAGGTAATCCAAGTTGATTAGCCAAACTAGTGGTGATGAACGAATGTGTCGCTCCCGTGTCAAAAAAACATAAGCCTCCATTTTATTCACCCGTATGTGTCTGAGGTCAACAAACATCCATCACTTATCAACCCTAAAACACTCTCAAAGCTACCTACATGGGGTTCTTAACTTCCAGCTTTCCCAAATATATAATTTAATTCAGACAACAATTAAATAAATAAATTAACTTTTAACTTAAGAGGTTTCTGTTACTAACCTGTCACTAGCCGCCATTGTGCCGTCACTTTGATCCATGGCTGCCAACTCCACTTCCTCATCCTCATCTTCCTCTACCATCCACTAGCCTTCGAAGTTATATAGCCTCATCCCATGCATTGCCGAAGCTGCACGGCTCCCACTTTTACTACCCGACCTCATAGGGTTGGTATTGCTAGAAGTCCCAAAGGGTCGAGCGGCCGCACTTTTTCGTTGGGAACATTCAGAGGCCAAGTGCCCCTTTTCCTTGCAAATAAAGCAAGTCACGACCATCTTCTTTGGGCACGTATAAACCATATGGCCAACATCGCCACAGTAATAACACTTGTTCCTCAACAATGGGCATTACCTAGGAGCATGAGTCCCCTTGCATTTCCAACAAGTGACATTGGCCTTAAACTGAGTCGGCTTCCCACTAATGTCATCCTTAAATCCCTAGTACGGTCTGTACCTCTTTCCTTTAAATCCTGAACTTGAGGCATCAAACGGCCTTTTTCCAAACACTCTTTTGTCAGGTTCCTTGTATTTCCTTTTCTTGGCCCCTTCAATCACTCGGGCCTTTTCCACCATCTCAAGGTAGGTCCTTACTCCAAATTCTTCCAATTTAATTTGTAATTCCTCATCTAGACCTCCTAAAAATACCTGTTTCTTCAACTCCTCACTATCCCTGAAAGACTTAGTGCATATTGCAGCAAGTGGACAAACTCAGTCTAGTACTGTTCCACAGTTCTCCCCTTTTGTTTAACATGGAGGAAGTTAGCACTATACTTTACTCTCAAGCTAGAGGGAAAGTAATTGTCCAAGAATTCCCAGTGAAAAGTTTCCCAGGTAACCGGGAAGTCAAGCTTCTTCTCTTAGAGTCCCACCAGACCCTCGCATTATATCTCAACATATAAGTTCAATATTCCAATTGAAATAAGGTGGAATCTCATATGCAGCAAAAGATCGCTCAATTTGAGCTAACCAGTCCTCGGCTTCATCAGGTTTACCAAACGCTCCATCAAAATACCGGTTACTCTTAATGAAGTCCGTAAAGAGCTTCGGTGAGGCCTTCGTATGGTGGAGGTGGTGGCAGGGCACATTGTAGGAATGCTCCTCCTGTGGAGCAGGTGCTTCAGCAGTCACTTCCCGTGATCTGCAGGTGGTGGTGGATGTGGAGCAGAATCCCGGACACTTTGTCCTTGGTGCGGGTTCTGAACGGGTTTTGGTTTGGATGAATGTATTCAAGAGATTGGCTAATTGTCCAATCGCATTCAACACATCACCCTGCTGATTCTGGGTGCACTCCTTGGGTTTGGTTGGGTGGCCGGTTGGTCGGCTTCGTTCGGGAGAGATTCTTGCTCCGATTCCGAATCCGTCGGTTTCGTCTGTTTACACATTGTTTAATAAATTTTAGTATTTTTAGAACGTTTTAACTTTTCAAGGAAATTAATTCGTCAATCGAGGTTCACAATTTTGCCGGAATTCGGAAATCAAATTTCAAAAAGGAATTAAATTTCATAATCTTCATATAATCATAAGGGAAAACAAAAGAATTCACACATAGGGAAATAAATTGCAATCTCAAAATAATAACATGAATGAATGAATGCTCATGCAGTTTATATGTGGTTAATGCTCTTTATGTCTAATGTCTAGCATGCTTGATTTCCATAACTTCCTTCTTTTGAAATAAACATGATCCTTCATTGCTTTAGCGAGCCATACAAAACATTACATCGAAGATTTTTGTCCACAAAATTTGGCTAGCTATACTCTAGTTCCTATTCTAAACATTTTTCCCTATTCCCGAAAACACAACAAAATACAGGGAAAAAGAAAGAACAAAATACTAACTATCCAGAAATCCTAAGGCAAATTGGCATCCCGCATTGCCTACTACAAAATGAGAAAAACAAGGACTTCACTTGGACTTCAGGGGTTAGCTATCATCTCAGCCTTCACTCGTCACTAGCACCATTAGAGGTCGAACTAGAAGGTCGTCTCCTACTAGCAGAACCACCATCGTCCTGTCGGACGAACAGACTAAGGTATTCCCTTACATTCATCCTCCGCCTCCTAGCGGGTCGGACTAAAAGCTCTTGATCTTGTTCTTCACTTTCCTCCTCTTCTTCTGTTCCTTGCCCCTCCCTTGGGCTCACTTCTTCCTCATCACCTCTTGCTTCAGGTTCACTCACTTGGTTCTCCACTACTTCGGTTTCTCTCATAGGCTCTTCACCCACATTTTCTACTTCCATAGGCTCGGGAGCCACGGGTTCTACTACTGCCAGATCACAGGTGGATATTCACCCTCAATATAAACATCCCTCCATATCATGGGATCTAATTCAGGCTCTACCCTTCCACTATAGGTATCTCCAACACTCGATTAAAATCCCACACAATTTGTTAGGTTCCGGATTCACTTCACTTCGGCTCAATGGGTGGGGTAGGGGTTCTGGGACTACATTTTCCTCCCAATTAGGATCCTCCTCGGGGTCCTTCTTCTTTCCTCCTCACTTCTTCATCATTTCATTATTCTCTCCAATCACAGGTGCACCATTCAATTGCATACCTACGTCACTGGCGAGGTGGAATGATCACACGTGGTGGAAGAATGTCTAGGTAAATTGCATGCCATGTAATATGGTTCCAGGCATCCGCTATGTTCCAATCATGGTGGTCATACAAGTCATCATGGGCATACACATATAGAGGCCTATAGGGATCCATACCCTAAAGTCGGAGGGGTCCGGTTTCCCTCATTCTTCAAGATAAAAGTGGCTTCCTTAGTCATGGGCTCATGCCCATATTCTACCATGATCTTTCTAAGGTATAGATTGTCTCCAACTTGGTCCAATTCCTTCTTCCCATAGGGTCTATCTCAGTTGGTCAACCACAGATGCCCATCTAGTATATCTTAACCCTTCTTTCCATAATCTGAACATCTCCCCTATAGTCCGGGGGCCTGGCTAGAGCAAAATCCTCACACAGCTCTCTTAATCTCAATCTGTATTCCACCATGGTCTCATCAGTTCTTTTGGTGAAATTCTAGCTCGTTCCTGGTCTCACCCAAGGAGACCTACAACAAGGTAAGACTCCTAATTAGACTTGATCAAAGAGAGATAATTTCAACTCTATTTTAACCTATCAATTAAATTTCTAAGTTCAGTTTCTTTTAATTCTATTGTCTTGTTTTATAACCTAGTGCTCTGACACCAACTTAAACTATCGCGCCCCATAGGGGTATCCTAAATGTAACAGTCCGCCACATGCTATATAAGACTCTCGAATTTCTATCCGAACCCTTCGGGAGTCTTGTATAGATGTAAAACGTCCCTTTACAACAATAGAATACTCTGTTCAATGGAGTTGAGAAGTTTAATGTGTCATTCATTAGCCATAGATAATAAACCAAAACACATATATATAGATTACAAAGTCTAAGGGGCATTCCCTCGCAAAATAATATTAAGTCTATTACAGTCATCCAGAGTCCCTTAGTTTCCAATGGAAGTCTAAACAAAATCGAAGTAAACTTCTAAGGGAAACTCCTAGCTCTGATACCTAAGCAGTGGCCTGCCTTTGCCTAAGCCAAATGAATTCATGCTACAACATGTAAAAACTATAGGGGCGTAAGCTAACTAGCTTAGTGAGTGAAAACTTCCATATCACAATTAAGACAAATCATTCAAGCAAGTGGTTATTCAAACAAGTGATATGCATTAAACAAATGAGTTCAACAAACATATGACCAGCCGGAAATCATATGTGGATGGACTTGCGCCCTCCATCCCGGGTTAGCAGATTAACGAATCCTGCGGTACGACGCCGTTTAAGCTCACGGTCAACTGAATAATATTTCGTTTTATGGATCACGATTAACCAACAATTTCGTTTTATGGATCACGATTAACCAATATATTCGTTTTATGGATCACAAAAAACCAACAAATGCTGATGCTCCATTCCCGTCATGATATGAATGAGTTCAATTATAATTGAGGTCCAATAGTAGATTAATCCAATTCTTTTAGGTGACCAACCAATATTTGCAGACAATCAATTATAACTCCTTGCTATACAAGCAGTAGCTTAACACCCAGTTTCGATATTCCTTAAGTTCAACTTCACACATCAACAACAAACAAGTATATAATTCCCAAATACCCCATCATGCATATTCATATTTATCTTTGCCTAAACAACTAATGCCACTATCATTACAATCACAAGCAATAATTGAAATCAGAAGTAATACTCACTCGGCCATGGTACACCGGTCTCTTAATAGTAGTAGTTAGGTGGTAGGGTATCGTCGTGCTCGGGATCACCTACCAAATAAGAACAACCTAATAAGAATCTCATCACTTAAATAATTCAAGCTATGCATCTAAGCTAGACAAAATCGGAATTCTCGCTATTTGCAGAAGTTCCAACTTAAAACGGCCATAACTTGGTCATTTTTACTCGGAATTTCGTAAATTTTATATCGATCTCTATCTACTTCAAAAGATCTATCTATTTCTAATATTTTTTCAAGTTTTGAACATTAAGGTCACGGAAAGAGGGATCAGATCTGCTCTGTAACGTTTCCATTTCCGAAAAATTGTTCGCATTTAGTAAAAATGTTTCTAGTTGATGATTCATGTATAGATGGAATATGAATGAATTCCTAATATGAATGTCATGTAATGAGCCAATATATGCATGATCTTGATAATTTTTATAATGAACTCTTAAGAACTCCTAATTATTATAAACTCCACAATAGCCATTTCTTAAAAATCTATCTTTCCAATTTTTGCATCTCCTAGGGTTTTAAGATTTTATTCTTAGAATTCATTTACTATCTAAATAAAAATGAGTCTCCATCATCTATACTATCCAAGACCTTCATTTCTTCATAGAAATTCACATTTTTCACTTGGCAAATATGTTTTTAAACAAGCTTTTCACAAAAATCCGAATTTTGGAAATTTTCATTTCTTGCATTTTTCCTATGAGAAAACTTGTTTAATGCATCAAAATTTGAAGCTTTACTATATCTATTGCCTAAGGATTCATTTAAACATAAAACTTGCAATTTGAGCTCAATACTAGGTGATTACATATGCACCATCTCAAATTACGAATTTGATAATTTGATCACTAACTCAAAATTTTCCATTCTAACTCCACTACTTGTTTTACATATTACTCATGTCTAAACTCATTTTAACTTGTAAAAATCATTCCTTAGAGATACCTATTACATAAGCCTTTCATTTTTCATGAAAAATATGAGTTTCAAAGTGGTTTCAAGGGTTTTTAAAATAGGTTCCAAATTCCATCCGAATTTCCACTTGGCATTTCTAGCAAAATCTTTTCTTTTCAAGTTTCTTGTCTCCTATACATGAAGATCTATCATCTAACACATCTATATACATGCAAGGCTAAGATTTTATGATCATTAATGCATGAAAGCTCAAGATATCCACATGAACATAAATATAAATAAAAATATGAGCGTCTAAACACTAGATCTACCACATATAGTGCATGAATCATGAGTTTCATGGCATGACATAACTTTCTATGCAAGATCTATACTTTACATGTGAACAAGATGATATTCCAATAAAAACTCCTTTAAACACAAGATCTACTTCTTGTGATGGCTTAATATTCTTGTATTAGTGTTTTCTTGTCCCTAGCATAAGCTCATTGGGATTTAAAGTGGAAAACACTCAAGAATAGTCTTGCCATTACAAGATAATGTAGGAATAAAGCTTAGAATCATCACCTAAATGGAGATTTGGAGATGAAAAGAAGGTGAAACAAACTTGTGAGTGAGTGTGTGTGTGTGTGTTGGCTTACGGCAACTCTGGGGTAGGAAGAGAGAGTTTTACTTCTTTTGCAATTTTTGAATTAGTGAAAAATGAGAAGAGAGAGAGAACATAAGCTTATATATTACTTGGATTAGGTAATTGAATAAAAGGAGTAAAAATAAAACAAATTTGAGGGGAAATCGGGAGGGGGTGCGCCGGCCTTGAGTGTGGGAGGGAGAGAGAGAATTGAAATTTTGATAAAATTTGTAATTTATGTAATAAAATGTAATAACTAATTAGGAAACAAAATTTCTTGGAAAAGAAAATTGTAATGAGTAGTTGTAAGGATGTAAGAATAGGGTATGGGTAGTGTGTAGTGTAGGTTCTTCTTGTGAATAGTAGACAAGACTTCTACTTTACCGGTTGTAGAGAAAATACGGGAAAAAGGCTATAACTGAAATTTTTATAGCTCGAAAAATTATAAAATATATATTTTTGAAATCCTTATAAAATTTTGATTCTAATGAATATTCCGGAATATTTTTCTGAGTTTCTGGTCCAGGGGCACGTTTTTCCGTAATTGGGCTCGGAAAGGCCCGGAATAAAAAATTTTCCGAATTTAAAATTTTCTAAGGTTTAAAATATACTCTAAAACAATAATTCATATTCATTTACTTTATAAAACTTCTTTTATTATGAAATCGAAGGAAAGCCGGATTTAGGGTTTCTAAGCTTTTCTCATAAAACTTAAACTGGACTGGGTTAGGGTTTTGCTTTTCGATTCCTGGAGTTCACTTGACTATTAAGAATACCGGGGTTTACACTCATCATCCTCTTCTCCTGTGGATATTGATCTGTCATCATATGACCTAAATCTTAATGAGTATGTGCCATATGGGTTTAGATACATCAAACTCCCTATAGGAACTCTTTGTGTCTCACTTACCATGTTCTTGTTTACATTCCATTCTTCTCCTTCTAAAGCAGAGGAATCTATTTCCATGGGTTCTATCATCTTTATTCCTTTTGTTGCCATAGCATCTATGATTCCTTTTATGTCGAGCTTATAAGATATTTCACTATTATTTATTGTTTTACAAATAAAGCTAATATCTATAAGGAAGTTCTCACCTATGTGATCTTCATATCCTTTACTTTGAAGTCCTATCTCCATGTTGTTGAGATTGTTTATTGAAACCATGAAATTAGGTGCACAGTAGAATAGTCCCTTTCCACTATTTACATCTATCTCTATGGTTGCAAATATGGCCTTTCTTATATCGCCTTTCCATGATTTATCCATTAACATAACTAGGACCTTTCCTCCTATCTTTACTCTTGTTAATCTTCTAACTCCTATAACAATTAGCCCAAGATGGACTAAAGTTTTGCCTGACTTTTTCAGCTGCCTTAAAGATTCTTTTGTGACTAACCTTATGTTTAATGGCTCTATTGTGACTGAGATCCTTTCTTCTCTATTTGACCTAAACAACCTTGTTTTCCAACTTAAGATTCCTGCTTGGTACAATCTCCTAAGGTTTAATAGAGTAATGACATGGTTCGAATAGATTTCAACATCCTTGTCTATGTCTGCTGCTTCTTCCAAATCTATCATATGATCACCTTGTCTTCTTCTTCCGATGTTTAACCTATCCAAAATTCCTACTCTAGAGGTGGTTTCTATAAAACTTGTACTAGGTCTAGGGGATTGTAAAACATGAGATTCTCCTGTGAATGGTCTAAGTCTATCTAAAAACCTTGCATTATCTTGCATGTTATACCTTTCACCTTGCCTGTTATTCCTTTCCTCACTTTCATCTTCTACTACCCTAGTTTCCTATGGTTCTTGTGATTCTCGAAACATGTTTACTTTGAAAGAGACTTCTACTCTCCTTTCATAAAATAAACCTTTGGTTTGTTTCCTTCTTTCTTTTCAACTGGTAATCTTTCTAGCCTTCTTATTATTTCTTCTAATTCCTTTTGATGATTATAACTATCTTCTCCTATGCCCTTTCTTTTCAAGACTTTATCTAAGCTACGACTCAACTTATTGACCTTTTGGTGAAGCCTAACCAGTAATGCTATAATTGTGTTGTTTTGCTTAATTGTGGCCTTTATGACATCATTTACTGGTTCTATATTTCCACAAAACCCCTTGGGTGGTTGTACAAACTCCTTTGTGTCTTCTAAGGCAAATATGTAGTCTTCATCTGCATCTAAGCCACCATGACTAATCATTCTAAGAATGTTTTCTTTATCTCCTGTACCATTCTTTCTGTTCCTTTTCCTAAATCAGCTAACCTTGTTGCTTCTTTCCTTAATTCCTTTATTACTAGATCTTGATTTCATTTTACTTCTTCCTTCTGTTCTTGTCTTATAGCATTTATATGTTATAACTCCTTTAACTTCCTTTCTATATCGACCTATGTTTGCTTTATGTAATCAACCTTTTCTATTATCTCCTTAACCTGTTTATCTTTTACTTTCATTCAATTTCCTAAAAAGTTGTGACCTTTGTAAAGAGTGCCTAAATCCTTGTGAACACATGTGCTAAAAGATATAATTCAATCTACTATGTTATATAACTACAGGTGATCTGAACGCAACAACTGCGGTGAATGCTTAAAATAACAAAGATGAGAAAAACTACTATTTCCTACTTGTATCCTATTATGCTCCTTGATTTCTAGATTTAGCCAATCAAAATTCCTACTCATGAAGTTTTGTGCTAGGTAATATGCAAGGATCTATTAACCTAATATGACTTAAATGTTTTCCTAATCCATTTATGTCTTCCTTATCCTTTAAATTTGTAAGGTACCTTTCAAAACCTTCCTTTAAATATATATACAGCCTATCCTTTGCTAAAAACTGGTGGATGTGTATGAATTCTTCCCCTACTTCCTTAATTTTTTCATTCAAATCTGTGAGATTAACCTCTATTTCTGATCTTAACTGTGTAATATAACTTTCTACTTTTTCTACACTTAAAATTTCTAAATTATCTACTGATTGTAGGAAATCATATAGCTTCCTATCATAATTATTGCTTCCTATTATAGTTACTACTTCCTATGATCCTACCAAAACTTCAACTCATCCTGTCATGCTTATGTCCAAGCCTTCATAATAATTTATCCTTTGAGTTATCCTTTCTATATCTTTTCAATTTGGTCTATGATCTAAAGAGTCATTTTATGATGCTTTAAAAGTTCATTTTCTTCAGATTCCGTCTGATATTTTTCCTTTTCCAAAGCCTTTTCAATTCCTTTAATATCCTTTTTCCAGAATTCTAATCTCTCTTGTTTCGCCTTTATGTGATCCTTTAGCCTTTTTATCCTTTGTTTTTTATCTTTTATGTATTCAACAAAATTATGCATCACACCATCATGCTACTTATCAATCCGTCATAATATCTCATTAGTTCATTATACCTTATTATTTCTTTTTCTCTTGTGTAAATTACATCCAAAATAAATCTAAATTATGAACATGTAGTCGGTTTTATTATATTCTAATTCTATCATTTGCCTATTAACTATTTCTAAATCCTTTTCTATATTTTTTACAAGATTCTTATACCTTTTTATTGTGTCCTTACACATTTTAATATACTCTATATATCTATGTGTCATAATCTTCAAACATCAAATGTTTCCTGGAATTTATTAACAAATCTATTATATCACATATTACATCTACTATATCAAAATTACAGCTATTATACAAAGATACCAAATAAACGTGAAATTTAAAACCATATCATCCTATGAACCTTATTATATTATCTTCACAAATCTTCATTCTGCGTCTTATTTCTTCAATAAAATTATAATTATTATGTAAATTACTGTATATCATTGTTCTTTGCTGGGTGCTTATAAAGTTCCTGTTCCTTAGAGTTGGGTCCTCAAAGTGTTACTCCAAAAGACTTTCAAGCTGTTCTATGTATCGTTTTGTTCTTCTTATAATATCCCTTAGCCTTTTCTTTCCTTGGTTTTGATGTATTCCTTGATAAACAACATTCACTATAACCATTCATAACCAAACATATTATTTAAAATTTCTTCAACAGAATATGTTTCTTCTATAATATAAACATAAGCATAAGAGTCATAAAATATAAGCTGGATAATCATTAAAATTAAACAGTATGTAAAACAGTATTTAAACGACAAAATATAAATAGATAAAACTAAGTAAAAATAGCAAAGAAAATAAACAACTTATATTGAACAATAAAATTAAACAAGACAAAGACTTAAATCTAAACAAAATATTAAACAACAAAATATAAGAACAGAATATAATAATAAAGCTGGATAGTGATAATATTCAAGTAGTAACAAAACTGAAAATCATATAACATAAAACTGGATAACTTAAACGAAACTGTTAAACAAAGTTTTAAGATATAAAGATAACGTGGCTCTGATACCAAAATAAGGATCTTTGTGCCATGGGAAAAGACTTCATAGTAGAGGTAAACAATTAAAGTAAAGATAGTTAATTAGTGAAGCAATGTTTTCTCTAGAAAATAAACCTCATGTCCACGCCATAACCCACAAGGCCAAATTACGGCACATTCTACCTCAAACAGCCTTATTAAAGGGTTTTTTCGGCCGACCCTTTTGGTATAATTTCTAAACGAACCAAAGTTTTATTATTCAAGTACGGTGTCTTAATTTGTTTACCCATGCTATAAAACCTTATCACATGGTGCAAAAGTCTAACAAGGTTTTAGAGCATGGTTATCTTTATATCTTTTAAAAAGAAAATTACCCAGACATGGTTAAAGGAAACTTATAAAAGCTTTATTGAATATGACCAAGGTATGTTACAAGAATACACTTACAGGACTAAAACACTCAGAAATTTTTCTCACAAAACACTCAGATACTCTCTAATATTTTTTTCCCTTCTCTATTTTTCTCCGTGCCTAAACCTGATTCCTGCTAGCATTTTATAAAATTTTTGTAGAAATAAAACAGTAAAAAGTGCTACAGCAATCTATTGCTACAGTAAAACAGTAACCTACTGCTACAGTAAAAAAAGTGCTACAATACCCTAAAAAGCAGCTATAGTAACTATGTTACAGTGCCGAACAATAAATCATTGATTTTTCTTCCGCCTTTTCCGTGTTTTCTTCTGCCTTGTCCGTGTCCGTTTATCTTTCGGGTTTTTCTCCTTTTTATTTTCTTGTTTGTCCAGGAATTTCTTTTGTTCTGATCCTTCAATTATATTTGTTCTGATCCCTCATTCTTCTTCTTCTTTTTTGTTCAATTAGCTAGAGGTATGATGAGACACATATGCTCAAGTTAGTGTAGTCATCATCCTCATGATGATGTTAAGAAGAAAAGAAAACATATCTAATAATTATGCATGCCACCATTTCAGTTGATCATGGTCCATGTATGCAACGTTCTGAAGAATATATATATATATATATTTATGTATTTGAAGAGGATGCAATTATAAATATACTAACCATCCTTTTTTTTCTTTTTTTTTTTTTTTTTTTGTATTATTTTACCACAACAGAAATAGAGGAAGCACAACCATTTATTTAAAAGAAACATCCACATAAATATCATCCACTCCCATAGTAGAGGTCATGGGATTTTGCAAATTATATATGTAGCTAAGCACACGTTCTTATATCTCTAGGTAAAAATATCCATCACCAATATCATATTGCTAGGCCTAGCTAGTGCCATATATATATAATTTATTTTATTTTTGTTGGATATCTAGTATAGTCCATTTTTAAAATAAGGGAATACGAGCAACATTAGGATGAGCAGATTTCATCTCCTTGGAACCTTGATGATAAGTAGTCCATTTTCCATGCACGCCTCAGCTTGAAGAGGTTTTGCATCTGTAGGCAACACCAGGGACCTAATAGAAGTACCACGACTACGCTCAACGTAAAACCATCCATCATTTTGATCTTCTTTCTCAATCATTTTCTCCTCAATTATTTTTAGGATTCTTCCATTCTCCACCTCCAGCTTCACATCCTCCTTTCTCATCCCATGCATATCCACTTTGAACACGTGCATCGTTGGTGTCTCTTTCCATTCTATGGTTTCAGTCGTTGAATGCGATGTTTTCTCAGTAGAGAGAGGAACAGGAGCAGTTTGTGTGTGATGATGAGAGATAGAGCTTGGGAAATGGCGGTTTTGGCTTTGCCATGATGATGGGTTGTCGTTCCAGCGATCGCCACAACGGTCCTCACCACAACGGTCCTCACCACAATAGCTTCTTCGGATTATCGACATTTTTTCCTCAGACTGAGGTTGTTCTAATTTCTATGATCACGAAGTTGAGAATAGCTTCAGGTTCGATTACAATAAATGGAAACAAGTGATATTTAAAGGAGAAAACCTATGAAGTAACACTAGAATTTGGTGGTGCGTTTCCTTTAGGCAATTTAGAATAAATCAAGCACCTAGAATAACTTAGGTGGAGAAAAAAAAAATTCATTCCGTCTTACATAAAACATCAAAACAATTTTGATATATTCGGTATATAAAAAACATGAGTAGAATAACTACTAGGTGGAGAAATTTTTAATTTTAATATATATAAAAAACATGAGTTCTAGTTGTCGTAGAAATTATTAATTAATTTCATATGTATTAAAATTTTATTAGTATTTATAGACTATATATTCATACTCATAATATGTAATATTCACTTTTTTTCGCCTTCCATAAAGTGGGGCCTGTATTTTGATGAGAATATAAGTAATTCTTATAAATGTTATTAACAAGAATAGATTCCTCGAGCACTTGTAAGTTGTATCTATCTAGTTAGCTGGTGGTGGAGGTAGTGTTGAGTTTATGTCAGCAGTCTCATCAAGACATCAAAATGTGCTTTCTGTATCACATGATGTCCATGCAAATGGGGAGTGATGAAAAGGCTTTATGCCCAAGTTGAGAGTCTAATGGGCCTGTGTTTGGGTTGTAATCCCTCGAGTTTTATGCAAACAAAAATTTAAAAAAAAAAAAAAAAAAAACAATAATTACCAAAATAGATGATGAGGTTATGATAAATTTTAGGAAAAAATCACTCGTACTGTTTTTTTTTCCGATTTCAAAGTAACAATAAGTAATCAATTGGACTGCAGTTTGATAACCAAAAATTGTATCTAATAGAATTTTGAATTGTAAAATTTGATTATAAAATTAAAGTAATACAACACAATTATATTAATAATGATGATGAGATATGATACGTAAAATACCACTAAACAGTTGAGTCCTACTACTGTGCATTAATTGGAAATGTATCTGATAAATCTCTTGAACATTACAAATCGTCTTTGATATCAAATGTAATATGTGAATGCATAATTTAATTTACTAAACTTTATATTATATAAATTAAAATAATACAAATATTGTATAAATTTTGAAACTTTAAGCATCAGACACTGGGTCCGTCTAAAACCTTAATGGTGACTGGATTGCAAACAAACATGATCATACTTAAACCCATACAATTAGAAATAGTCTTGAGCTCTAAAATTCATTAGATCGGAAATTCTTAGAAATACTAAACTATTTCTTAACCTTACCCCTAATATAACCTAATTAATTAAACTAATATGTATATGTGTGTGTGTATAATATATATATATATATATATATTAGAAATACGTAAACCTAAAGATATATTTTCTATTTTTATCCCATTTCAATAATGTCGTCGAATTTCAATATAGAAGAAAGGGGTTACACTCACTTTTCCTCATGCGTTAATACAAATTTCTAAAGCCACAAGAAATATGGCATTACATCACTACCTTATGGTATCACAAATAGACCGGCCCCTTCATAAATGACTTCGTACTTAAGGGTACGTGAGATGTTCATAATCGATGTTTTTGATATATTCATGGTGCCTGTGAAAATAATAGCTTGTAATGGAAGCTAATAAAATATTTCATTTTAAGTATATCCTGACCTTAAATTTATAAGAATCCTACAACAGTACCTAAAGTATATATAAATAAATGAATGGAGCCCTTCTGTTTATCAATCCCCATGCCATTATGATCCTTACAAGAGAAAGGAATTGATTTTATTTCGTAAGTTTACTTTCGTTGTCACCTCGACATTAAGTCTAGAAAATATTTAGGACCTTAGAAATAATTCATTTGTAACTAAATATGATTAAACTCTAACTAAAATAATTATACCTAAAGATAATTCTATATCGTAAAATTTGTTAAAACCCAAAATTTAAAACCAAAAATCTCTGAGTAAAATGAAAAAGAATAGGTCAATAAACTAATAATATTATATCCATGCATGAATATAATCATAATAGAGCATATAACATCTTGTCAGAAGCATTTCGATGCCCCATCCAATTGAATAAGGAGAGAATTTATTGACTCTTCGATCCATCTTAGGTTAATTAAGCTACTAATATAACCTATCTTCTGGGTTATAACTTTAAGTATAGAACCCAAAAACATCCAATGTTGTTATATAATGTATTGACCTATGATTATAAGATGAAACAACACTTGGGAGGATACCCTCTGCATTTTTTTCTTTTTGGTCCGTAACACAGACACAGTGGAAAGAATATATATATTGTTTTTACTTTATTTAATTTAATTAGTAGATAAAAAAAAAAAAAAAAAATCCTTCTGATGAAACGAAGCCATTACACTTCCAGGAGAAGGAATGAACTCATTGACTTCTCTTCTTGAAAGGGATCAATATATTGTCAAAGTGCACGTTCCCTTCCAATCTTCCATGTTTTGTTTCCAAGCTCTATCTAACTTTCATCACATCTACACGACTCTCTCTTCTTCCTCTCTTTTTCTTGCCATGCAACGTCATCTTCTCCATGATATCAAAACCATAAGCCACAGCAACTATAACACCATTGTTATTTTTGGTCCCGTCAACCACCACTAGACACCGAACGCAGCCCCATCTGCAAGACCAACAACAGCCACGAGCACCCAGCAACGATCAGCTCTTCATTTCCTTCGTCTCCATCGTTCTTGGCCACACCCTTGATAGAACCACGACACAATAGCACCAGCACCATTTTCAGTGTAACCACTCCCAATTTCTCGTGATTTAGAAAATTTCAGTAGATAGATGATTCGACTATTGTATGGTATTTGAAAACATGTTCATTATGATTTTCATAATACTTAAAGTGATTTCAATATTAAACATAATCTTTGAGTATGTAGTCAAATATGTTGAAAAACCATGCATCATTAGGGTTGATTTTACACACGCATATTATGGAAACGAAAGTTACAAGATGGGTTTTTAAACCAATTTTAAGCACACTTAACCAATCATTATTTCTTTAATCCTTTTACGCATAATTATAACAATAATGATAAAGAGATAAGGAAAGGAGAAAATTAAACCAGATCTAATGTGGATTTCGACCGTCCCTACTCTCATTATCCATAATTTGCCTCATTCAACGAGAACTTCACATATTTCATTCATTACAAACAATTACCTCACAAAGAGAACTTCACAACAAATGCCCCTAACATGAGGATTTCACAAATGCCTCATCAAAAAGACTCCACCAATTGCCTACACACATGTAAGACTTCACATAGGTGCCTTAATACATTATGACTTCACTAAAACACTCAAATAAAATATATGAATAGTACCTTACAATATTAGCTTACTAATCTTCTGAATGAAACTATTCACTTAACAAATGCAAACATAAAAGAGAGAGTATTTTTATATAATATAATCCTATTAAGTTCTATTCTCTTACTTGGCTTGTTGTCATCACCAAAAAACACCTCAAAATATTCCATATATAGTAGCTTTAAAAACATAGCCTTTCATTCTCAAAAGAAGATCTAATGGTCAAATTTAAAATATGCAACGGCTAGTTTTTAAATTGTCATGCCCTAAACCATGTCGTGCCTTAAACTCGCTGGACCTTAATTTTTCCCTCGACCATGTCTATGCTCGTTGAGTTGTACATTTAAACTTGTCGCGCCTTCGAGCATGTCACACCTTGCATTTAACCATTGACCAAGTCTATGATCTTTGATCTCATCGAGCCTGAGACTTGAGTTTGTCAAGTGTTGTATTGAGCTTATCGTGCCCTAACCATTTAACACATCGAGCCTTCGACCTGACCCACAACCAAGTTTGTGCACATATGAATGTTTTCCTACAAATTCTGCAAAGAATTATACACATACAAACACAAGCACATATATGCATAATAAAGCTTAAACATATCAAAAATAAGTTTTGCTTATTAAATGTAGCTTAACTAAGTTGTTGAATATTTATGCAATACATTTTCTCATCAAAATAAGATTATAACCATCCATGGTTCAATAATCTCTCCCTTTCTTTATGAGAACAATTATTGCACAATATTGCTCCCCCTCGACTTAGCATCCCCTCTCAATTAAGCATTCAGATAAAAGCTCTCTTATAAAAAATGTAATGCTCAATTAAAAATTTCCAGGCTACATGTAATAAATAACTTATTAAATGTAACTTAACCCCCTCAATTAAGCATTTCAGGTAAAAGTTCATTTGTAAAGATACGATGCTCAACTAAAATACTTAAATTATACTTAACAAATAACTCATTTTTTAGTACACAAAAACACACAAGCCTAGTGTTTTCAAAAGACACAGAAACTTTTCTCTAAGATGTAGTTAAGCGTTAACCTTAGAGACCTGCTCTGATACCAATTGTTGAAAAATCATGCATCACTAGGCATGACTACACAAACATATTGCAAAAGTAGAAGTTACAAGGCAGGTTTTTGAACCAATTTTAAGCTTACACTACAAAAATTTTGATATTGGGTAACGTTTGCAATATTTGCAAACATTGCCCATCTTTTATAATTTAGTCACATTAATTAGACGTTAGTTAAAATACACTATTAGTTATGTTTATAAAATAATTTTATCTTACAATTAAACATCTTTAAATTTGTAACTTTTTTATTTTTTAAAGTTACCAACATTGTCACTAAACAGTCCACACAAACTTTAAAAAAAAAAAAAAAAAAACGTGATTGTTTTAAACAACCTGCCAGACTCAACTTTGGAAACATAAAAAACAGAACAAAACTATTCCATACTATTGTGACCGTTCAGTACCTCCCCACTCCCACACATTGCCTCCACCTACGACGATCATTGCCTCCACCCTCGATGATCACTGCCACTACCCTCAACGATCACTACCTCCACCTTCAACGAAGCTATGTTTATCATCATACAACCATACCTATTGTTATTTATTGATCTTTGTTCATATATATAAACAAACTTGTCATTCATGTTGTGGTTTTTTTTTCCTTTTTTGTTAGGAGGTTGTAACAACAAAAAGATAGGGACGGAGGACTTCTCAAAGTCGAAATCTTCATACAACTAAGGAAGGAGAGTGGCATTATAATTTCATATATTGTGTTGTAAGTTTCTTAATCACTGTTCTTGACTAAATATTGAACAAGTTATTTTTTAACATGAAAGTTGCAAACTTTTTTATAGTTGTATGTTTGTTTAAGCTATTATATGCATTTTTTATGTGTATAAATAAAAGTTCAAATTTTTCAATTTTTTTTTGCACATGTACTAGTGCTCAAGTTTATAGTTTTATGTTCGGTGCTCAATTCTTTTCCTTGCTTTTCCTTTTTCATTATCCTTTATAATGATTGTTGGATATATATATATATTTTTTTTTTCTGATTTAGGTAAATATATAAGGATAGTTTCATATATACTTTCCTCATAAAATAGGGATTTTTAAATAGATATATGAGTGTAAATTATTTTGTTCTTTGGGGTAAATAGGACTATTGCCTATTTGATGCCAATTATACATCACTGGCATAAGTACAAAACTCGGATTCAATGTTCTGTTGGCACATTAGGTGTGTATTGCTATTAGTTTTTCTTTTTTACATTTGTGCTATTGCATCTAATAGATACTTGTTTCCTATGAGTTGCCAATGATTTGTTCTACGATTTCCATGTGTAAGGCTAGTAATAAAAGTCAGATTGTTTGTAGCTTGTTTGTGGATTGGATTATTTTCACTGAAACTGACTATATTGCATTGAGACATAGAACTCATAAAGCATTCATTTAGTTGTACAAGTATCTAAGGTCATATGATCTTGTTCTTTCACATTGCTGTCAATTGAGTTAGGCAATGCCATTTTTATGACCTCCATGTTGTGCTCACATATAATCTTTATGAGTAAGTCAATGCTATTAATACTTGATTCAGTTTCTATAAAAAACAATAGAGAACTGGAGTTTTTCATAACAGTATAAGTGTAGATTCTATTTGGGATTCTAGAATTGGTAGGTGAAGAACTAGGACAAACCAGTAGCTGGGGTGTTGTAATACTGGAAGATGTCCAAGTTGCTTATGTGAGCTAGGGGTAAAAGGAAGGTGTCGGATTAGTTGAAAGGTCTAAAATGTTGTAATCCCCATGTTATGTTTTGTTTGTTTTGAAATTAAGTGGTTCATACTTGGTTTATTTTACTTTTAAATGGTCAAGAGTGGGTTAAAGGCTCTAATCTATTTAGTAAGCTGTAAAGGATGTTAAAAAAAAAAATAATAATAAAGATAGAGGAATTGTTTAGTGTTCAATTTGTTTTGAGGTAGCGGGATGAGGAATTGAATCGGGGTTTATAGGAAATGAATGATGAAAAGGAGCATTTATAGCAGCAGTTGTAGTTGGTGTTGATGAATTGCGATGTTTCGGAAAGTTGGGTCAAGGAGAATGAGGGTAAAATAGCTGATAGCAATTTGGATGTTGATGTGGTTTTCGATTACACATCAACGTATAATGTTTAAAATTCCAATGTATTCAATCCTTTCTTATTATCAATGGTAAATCCATAACTTGCTCTTTATTAGTTTATAAAAAATAGACTTTTTGAGAAGTCTTCTTTGCCACTCAAAAGACCAACTAATCTAGTCACTCGAATAGTCTCATCATCTGTATATTAAGTAAGAATGGAATCTCAGTTCTTTGTATATGATCATTATGGTGAAATTTGTGATGTGCACTGATCTTCTTACTTGTTTGTGCAATTCATCCATTAACCTCAGCATGGCAATTGGTGATTTTTTCTTGATATGTTCACTCTTGTTAGCTTAGTAATGATTTGACTATATGAATTACATATTCAATCAACATACCGGAAGGTAGTGGGGGAAAAGATATTCTTCAGATCCTGACATGAACAGAACCATCTCATTTTCAAGTTGGCTAGTATGATGAGTACACGATTTAGTTGCACCACTGTTTGTTATTCAAAATTTTTAAGGCATATACTCATTTGTTTCCAAGCTCGAATTGGGCAGTGGCTTCTAATTCACCATGTTAGAGAATTAGTGAATCATATGTATGTATTCTACCGGGTAGAGCCTTTAAATCTCCACTCTGTACATTGTAAAATTTTTCTAGTAAAATTGACTAATCATGAGGCCACATTTTATTGTTCTCATAAAATAGGAAGCTAGGCTCTCCTCTTTTGCTCTAGTAAAAACTGGTGAGGATTCAATGGTAAGGATAACAAACCATTTGCACATGATACTTTAATCATATATACACATATGTTCATAGTATCACATACATAGTTCTATTAAAAAGTTACAATAGACAGATCGTGGTAAAGTGATTGAAATAACTCCTTAGATCCATGTATTGATTAATTTAGAAAGTGCTGCAACAATACGAAGCAAGGAAATGAGATATGTCCGTAGAGTCACATATAAATAATAGATATAAACACATAAATATATATAGGTAATAAACAATATATAAAAACTGCTTAGTGAAGAACATGACAGCAATGTGCACCCCGATTTTGGAATTGGAACCTTCCTTTAATTTTCGGGGGTTCCCTGACTGGGGATTAATATTTGGCTGATCGCTTGTAGTGTAGAGACACTCCAACTTTCAGCATGTCTAATAGTATGAAAAGGTATTTAGGCATTTAGTGAAGACTATAAAGTGATTGCAGTGTGCAGAAGCATGGGCATGAAATGTCAATAAAAAATAATAAAACATCTTATTCATCTTTAGTGATGAATCTTCAACAAGAAGCGCTCCACGTTACTCTTAAGAGCATACAATTGGTTGTCTTCAATGTCTCTAAGAATAGGTAACTTTTCGGTCCGAAGAGCAGTTGAAATCATGTTGCTGCATTTGACACCTCAATGAAAGAAAATGAACATAAACCAGGTTGCACAAAAACTGAATAGACAAACAATGCTGATAGGATATTTCAAACCATGGATAAAGTAAAGAAAATACTGCTTTCCTCTTGACATGTGATATCGTACCTTGTTTAATGCATTCAAATGGACAAAGCCCTTTTACTCCATAGCATCTTTCGCACAATTAGGACCCCTTCTTTAGAAGTAGAGGGAGCATCAACTCTTGATTCTACTTCTAAGTCTCAAGTAGGTTCTGATTTATCTAATTCATCTCTAGTGAAAACTTCGCAACTTGGCATTACTGAAATACTTGATTGAGAACTCATTGTGCTACTTGCTTTTTCCTTGTCTGTGTAGCTCCCATTTTCTGCATCTTTGTTATATTAGTGTTGATTGATTTCAATGTTCTTCCTCCAATTGCTACACACATAATCTTTGTACATGTTATGTTGTGATTTTATTTTTCAATAAATTTTGCTAGTCCACATGGATAAGAGTTGGATGGTTTTGGACATTGAAAGTGAAGAATATGAACAAGGCGTGGATTATTTCATCGCTTATTTGCACATGAAGTTTGGAATTGATAGAAGTTTAAGTTGTCCATGTAGAAAATGCTTAAATGATAGATTACATACCCTTAATGTCATAAGAGCACACTTGCTTGTAGATGGGATAGATATACCTACCAATGTTGGATATATCATGGCAAGGAGCCTACTATTGTATTGCTAAGGATACCTCGATGTAGGATATGTCATAAAGAATGTAGAAGGACACTAGATGTAGAGGGGTGTAATCAGGCAAATGGTGATGATATTGATGGGCTTGAAGAGATGCTTGAGGATTTAGGGGAATTTGTTGAAAATGAGGCCGAAGGTTCAACCCATAGGGATGGATTTTCTATTCCATCAGATTTTTTAGAAGTTAAGAGCTGACTCACAACAAGAACTTTATCCAGGGTGTAAGCTTTCTAAATTCTCGTTTATAGTTAAGCTCCTCACTTGAAAGTATATAATAAGTGGAGCAACAAGTCTTTTAATATGCTTCTCCAATTGTTGCGGGATGTGATACCTAATGGAGAGACCCTTCCCAAGTCCTATTATTATGCAAACAAGTATTTGAGGGGTTTAGGCATGGGTTATCATAATATCCATGCCTGTAAGTATGATTATTGTTTATTTTGGGGTAGTAACAAGCATCTTCAACATTGCCCCACTTGCGGTACGTCTAGATATAAGGTGTCCAGCAGATCTAGAAAGCCCATTCCTCAGAAGGTGTTGCGATACTTTCCTATTAAACCAAGACTGCAATGGCTATTCGTGAATCCTAAAACTGCACAAAAAATGTGTTGGCATAAGGAAGAACATAAGAGAGAAGAAAATTTTATGGGACATCCAGTGGATGGGTTGTCTTGGATGAATTTTGACACTCAATTTCCAGAGTTTGCAAATGATAGTCGTAATGCGAGGTTAAGTCTAGCTAGTGATGGCTTCAATCCTTTTGGTACTATGAGCCAATCATATAGCATGTGGCCTATGGTGCTTCTTACATATAACTTACCTCCTTGGATGTCATGAAAAAAGAATATATGATGATGGCGTTGTCAATTCCGGGGTCTAAAGCACCGGGGAAGGAGATCGACATCTATTTGCAGCCTTTGGTTGATGAGCTGAAGGAGCCTTGGATTGATGGATTGTGGACATATGATGTATACTCAAAGTTTTCGTTCAAAATGCGTGTCGCACTAATGTAGACCATCAATGACTTTCCTACATATGGGAATTTGTCAAGATGGAGCATAAAAGGATATAGTGCTTGTCCTGTATGCGAAGATCAAACACCATCTATAAGACTTAATAGCAAGATTGGGTACGTTGGTCATAGAATGTGGTTGCCAATGGACCATAGGTGGAGACGCAGCTTGAAATTTGATGGAATGTGTGATACTCGTGAAGCTCCAGAACAATATTCAGGTGAAGACATTCTACACCAATTACAATTAGTGATAAACGTGGAAATGGGAAAGCATCTAGGAAAATCCAGAAGTGTCCATCATGCTACCCTATTCAACTGGACAAAAAGGTCAGTATTCTTTGAATTGCCATATTGGCCAAAGTTGATGCTTAGACATAACTTAGATGTCATGCATATTGAGAAAATTATATGTGAGAATGTTGCTAATACAATACTAAGGATGGAGGGAAAAACAAAAGACACTTACAAAGCTAGACTTGATCTAGAGGAGCTTGGTATTCGAAAGGACTTACATTTAAAGAAACATGCTGATGGCAAGTATTCAATGCCATGTGCAAGTTATACATTAAGTCCAAATGAGAGGAGATTATTTTGTCAATTTCCAAGGAATGTTAGATTGCCCGATGGCTATGCATCATACATAGGCAAATGTGTGGACCAATCAAACTGTAAGATTTCAGGAATGAAGAGTCATGATTGCCATGTCCTACTTCAACGACTCTTGCCTGTTGGTATTCGTGGATTATTGCCTAAGGAGGTCACTGTGGCCATAAGCGAGCTTGGAACCTTTTTTGAGAGGCTTTGTCAACGAATTTTGAATGTTGAAGAAGTACAAAAGATGCAGAATGACATTATCACCATATTATACAAGTTAGAGTTAATCTTTCCCCTGCTTTTTTTGATGTAATGGTACATCTAGCCATCCACTTACCTCAAGAGTCATTATTGGCTGGACCTATTGCTTATTGTTGGATGTATCCTATTGAGAGGTACAATGCACACTTGATATTTACTATTTTTAAGTTGTTGTCCAAGTGTTTAACATGAACCCTTAATTCCTATTTGTAGATACTTAGGCTCTTTAAAGCAGTTTGTTCGAAATAGAGCTTGTCCATAAGGCTCCATTGCAGAAGCTTATGTTGTTCATGAGTGCTTGACATGGTGTTCACTTCACTTAGAAGGCATTGAGATAGCATTTAATCGTCCAGATAGGAATTTTGATTCTTTAGAAGATGGTGGCTTGGATGTCTTCACAAATAAGATTGGCTTCATATCCCACCTACATATGCGGTATTATCAAATGAGGAGGTGGAAACTGCAAAATGGTACATTATCAACAATTGCCAAGAGATTCAACCTTACTTATAGTAAGTTAAATGTTAAAGTAATATGTCAATTAAGGATGTACTTGCATATAAACTAAGTAAAGTGACCATTCTATTGCAGTGAACACAGAGACATTTTACACACAAAACATGGAGATAACATAGATATACGCCACAAAAATGAATTTAACAATGGTTTATGAGTAAGGTAAGTATATATACATATTAAATCCATATATAACAATCTACTTTGTAAATAAACAAAGGTTAACAAGGTTGTACTGATACTAAATTTTTCTTAGCATTATTTCAGATGAGCATGTTGTATGAAAGTTGTGATCCGGTCATTAGTGCACTGTATGCATTATCATTAGGACCCGATTCATGTTTCAAGAGATACAACAAAATAATATACAATGGTGTACCGTTTCATACATTAGACTTTGATAGTAGGAAGAAGACTGAATAGTGGAGTTCTTGTAGAAGGAAGTGAAGGAAATGTGAAGAAGGAATTCTATGGGGTTTTAACAGATATATATGAGTTTACTTATGTCAGAAACAAACGAATGTTTTTATTTAAATGTATGTAATGGGACACTAATGAGAGGCATCACCATGCACGAGTAGATAATGGATTTAAAAGTATTAAGGTTACTCGTACTTGGTATGATAATGACCCGTATGTGTTAGCATCACAAGTTAAGCACATATTTTACTTAGAGGACATGCGACTAAGAGCTAATTGGCGTGTGGTGCAACAATTTCAGCATCGTCACATCTATGATATAAATGCATTGTTGGGTGATGCAAATGTGTTCACCGATGTAGAAGTTCGACTGGCAAATGAGAGTGTAAAGGAACATGTTATGGCAAATGAGAATAGAGAAAATGAGCACCATCCAGTAGTTGATTGTGATATCGATGTGTCATTGAGAGTCGACATAGGTGATGAGACTATTAATGAGGACATTGTAGAAGGAATGATTGAAAGCAATGAAGATGGGGGTGGAGATGTGGATGAAGAGAAGCAAGATGATACACTAATTGACTATGATTGCAGCAGCGATGACATTTGTATGAGGTCCTAGTATACATTGCTCTTGCCTCTTTTTCCTTGCAATTTTTTTTCCATTGCATGTTGCTTTAGCATGATGATTTATTTTAAAACATGTATCTAGAGTTCCTTTATAATTATCTATATACGTTCTAATCTATATTTTAATTGTTGCACTTTTTTCTTATATGATTGTAGGATTACAATGGCTGGGGGACGAAGGAGCATATGAAGGGGGGGAGGGCTAATCGGGACACTCGATTACCAATTATTGATTAATCAGGCAATCGGAATCATGATGATCAGCATCAATTGCCACCTAGCAATCAACCAGCCAATCCTTCTCCTCACAGAGGTAACCTTTATAATTATCTATGAAATGTTCTAATATATGTTTCATGATGCTTTTGATTGAAAATATTTCATATGCAAAGTGAAAAAAAAAGATAATGAGATGCTATAAGACTAGCGCAATAAGTAGGCAAATTTTTGCTATTACACCGAATGTGGCTTATGAATTCTTATTGCAATGTTATAAAGTAGTAGTTGCAGGCCCTTACTAAAGAGGTTTGTTATTACTCTTTTGGAAAATATTTTCACTAATGTGGAAAATGGTGCATTCTTAAAGAATAACAACATTTTCATAACTCACTATACATTTTGATACTTTCTGTAATCTTCACATGAGCTAATTTCCTAGTGAACTAAGTAACAACTGTATGTAAAGAAAATTTGCTATTTTGGTTGTTTTGAATTTTTTGCATCATGTTATGTTTCTAGCTGCAGTATGGGTAAGCATGAACTTTCTTTTATGTTCCACTTTCAAATGAAACTTGAATGCCATGTTATCTCATGGAGCTGATGAAAATAATAAGTAACTTGACATTGAAGAAGAATCCCCTTCAATGGAGGTTCTCTTCTATTTATTTATTTATTTTCTGTGAGACACTTAGCTTATTACATCGACCTGAGTATGCTTGGACCCTCTTCATCAATTGATATTATGACTTGGCAAATATATCCATTAACTCTGTTCTATTTGCTATTATCCTTTGCTATCGTTGCTTGTATTGGATGAGAGGATTAAGCATCCAAACTCTTTGGTGGACTTCACTTGAGCACGCATCCTATTGCCTTGTACTTTGGTAAATAACTCAACACTAGTGCAATCAGTAGGCTAGCTTCTCAGACTTGAATTGGTTGTGTGCTTTCTCTATAAACCCTGTTTCAAGTGTAGTTTCTTTTGCTAAGATAATTGTAGTTGTGTATGAGGTTACTCAAGTTTATGAGCAAGAATATACTCTAGTTATTGGGCTGTGAACTTTCTGTACATTTAATTTAGGTAAGAAAAGATATTTGGTGTCATCAGAACAGATTTGTACAGGTAACATGCACATTATCAGCGACATCTATATGATAGTTTGAGATATATTACACTCTTACTTAGTTCCCTCTCTGATCAAACCATCATTATCATCACAAATCCGAACCGGATGTAGTATAAAATTTTCAATTTGTTCTGTTCCTCTATATCTTGATGAAAACCAACATTTGTGTACTGTACTTAGCATGTTCCTCTTCTCTTTATTATGACTCTGATGCTATCATACACTTGCTTTTTTTTATGAAAACTAATGAAAGCATGATATATATATATATATGTATGTATAGCCTATGTGGTAGAGAAATGGGATATGGATGTGGAAGAAAAATGTGAGAAAGATTTGGTACATAATATATATATATTAACAAATGTTAATCCTGCTATATGGATATGGAAGGAAAATACGCGAAAGATTTGATACTGAATATATATATATATATATCTTTCTTTTTTTATGTTGTTGTTAATAAACGTTATCCTTCATAAATGGATTTGATGAAATCTAATGAAATATGACCTTCCTATTCATTTCTAATATATATCTTTCTATAATGATGACTTTCACTGGATTGTATGGAAATTGTTAGGATAATATTGGATTCATGATATCTACTTGAGTTAATAATAGTAGTATATGTTCATATTCTTTAGTTTAAACCATTTTATTTTATCTCTCTCTGTTTTTTTTCCTTGTTTTTCTTCTTTGTCTTTCCATTTTATTTATTTATTTATTTATATGTTTTATTTTATTTTATTGATAAATTAACATCTAGATATATCCCTCTACCCTGGCCTTTTTAAACATGAAATTATGCCCTTATGAATTTACTTTCATTATTTTAGGTTCTATGCTTTGCTTTTTTAGATGCAAATGTTCCTGTTTCCTTGGGAGGTGATTCAATTTGTTTCATAAATTTATGAACTGGCTTTCTATAGGAGGTGATTCACTTGGTTTTAGACAATCTAATGACATTTTGATTCTTTTGCTAATGTTTTATACAACTGATCTATATTCATGCATTATGTCAATTTCATATTAAATTCCACCGTTAATTTTGATTTTCTCTTACTGTTAACTTTCTTTAGATGTGGAAAATGAACCTGACCAAGAAAACGAAACCAATAATAGTCAAATACATATTTCTTCAACGGGCACCAACTCGTCCAATCCAACTCAACTCCAAGGTCATTTATTTAACTAGGTCTATTTAAACAGTGAAAGTGTATAAGGCATGCAAATAATTTTTTTCCCTTGTATTTTAGGAATGAGAGCTCATTAATATCCAAACATAAGAGAGGTCCATATCGAGGACTGGCACTTGAGAAGGAAAACATTAGACGAAAGGGCAAAATGGTAATTGAGTTTACAACTGATGGGGGACGTCCACTAAGAATAGACCAATCTGCTAAATTAGCATTTGAAATGGGAAATGCCTGTAGGGACTTGATTCGCCTTCGTATCGATGATTGGAGGATAATCCCCCTTTCAGAAAACAACGTGCTTGGAAGAGAGTAAAGGTAAGTGTAAAGACAAAAAAATACAGTTGCTCTGTTGTTTTATCTATTTTATTATTTCTAGCCCTTTTTATCTAAGACAAAATCCATTGTTACTAAATAATAGAAAACAAAATGGAAATTACTATCTAATTTCTCATTTAATCTGTACGTCGCTTCTCTAAACATGAAGGTTGAAAAAGGAAACATGAACACGTAAATAATTAATTTACACGCATTAAAAGCATATGAAAATTTCAAATATCCTATTGATTTATATTTTCATCATAAGGTATAATATATTTTATATCAACCGCGAGTGTATAAATTCATCACTCTATTCATCCAATGAATATGTCCACAACATCTATTTTATTAATAATTCCTCCCACCCCGTAACAATGCATGCATATATGTTTTTAATTTTATTAACGATGATGCATCCTATTAATGTCCTCAACCAATAAATTAATTCTAAACGATGTCTCATTCAAATTTACAATACAACTCATTAACAAGATGATAAGACAACACACATTTTGATGTAAATAAATCAAATTTCCATCTACTGTTCACCATCTACTATAAATCCAGAAATGGTCTAGCATTGTTATATCATCTCCGCCATTCTTGTCAAACCAGTACATGCAATATATCTATACGCGCGCGCGCACACACACACACACATATATATATATATATATATCTTTTTCTTAGTCGTTGTTTGTTTTATTCAACCAATTTTTTGGGTGTAATAGAGAGTACATATCACAATCTTCAATTTAATAGAATAGAATTCTTGATTTGTTTGGCACTTGATCTAATAAAACAACTTATTGGTATTTGGCAGTGGACTTCCACTAAGGACTAATGCATGCAATGATGTTTCTAACTACTATATCTGACAATTCATTTGACAATGAAATTGAAACCACATATGTTTGACAATATAGCTTTTTTAGTAGTCTTGCTTGTAAATGGATGTAGAATAGCGTGAGTTCTTATGGTGCATAAATATTTTGAATACAATTTGTATGCAAAATTGCTAACTAATGTTTTATCTTGATATACGTTGTTGATGTAGAATCGATTAAATATTGACGATATCACCAAAAAAGATAACAATTTCAAGGCTGCAAACAAACGGATGGGAAATCTATCAGAAACCATCGTTCCAAAACAAAACATAGATGGACAATTATTGGTGATACTGCTAAACCAAGCACTTTGAATGATGATGACTGGAAAGAGCTTATTGAGATATGAAAAAACACTAAGGCCAAAAATCATAAGGTTTTTACTTCAAACCTTAACAAGAACACCACCTACATTGTGCAAACATAAACTAGTTCATGGGTCTTATAAGTTGTTCACATGTTCAAAATAGCCATTCAAATTATGATATGCCCTCCTTTAACTCGACAGAGGGAGTGCTAATTACCCATACATATGTAGATCACTAATAGTGACTAAAGTCTGCATGATTTAAAGATATTATTTGACAAAAGAAGTTCAATCATAGAATGCAACAAAGTGCCTAACAGATCAACACGTAGTGGAGGAGAATTACAAATTAATTTGCTAAACATAATCGAATGTAGCACAATATATGAAGAATCATACATATAATGGACAATTTTGCAATCAACGAACCATCCTCAAAGGTAAATCTAAAATCCATTCATTTTACTATTGGAAATTGAGTTTATAATCACATAAAATTGTATTTAATAGAGAACTAAGTCGATGGTTGGGACGGATGCACGAAGTAGAGTGAAGTATCTACACAAGGCTGGCTTTAGATCATTTCAGAGCAGAATAAATGAGCAAGTAAGTGTTTCAAATAATTTTGAATATATATCATTATGATTGATTAAGTCTTTAACATTTTCATACATATATACATTTAGATAAATCAAAATCGTCAGCCGCCCAATGCTATTGAGTTCTTTAAGCAAACTCGATACAGTGATCCAAGGTCTAATGGTACAGGTGGATGGGTCTCTGTAGTAAGAAGATTACATAAGTTTATGAGTTTGATTACATTTTTAGCATATTATGAAGCAAGGAATTATAGATAATATGGGCATTTATTGTTTCCAATTCAAGAGATGATGGTAAAGATGCATGAGGATTCACAATCTTCAAATAACCCATGGACTCCGGACAAGATAGTAGACAAATTAAAGAATGCAAGTGCAAGGTCTGATTATCATCCTGGGAGAGGAAATGGACCACCATCAATTGGGAGATCATCGTAAAGACAAATTCAAGTGAAGAGTGGAAAGCTACTTTATGTGAAACACAAGAAAAGCTTCAAAAGGAACGAAAACATGAGCCAAGGTCAAAGGTAATTCTCCTCCATTATATGTATGATTCTTCATATATTGTGCTGCATTCGATTATGTTTAGCAAATTAATTTGTAATTTCCTCCATTACGTGTTGCTCTGTTAGGCACTTTGTTGCATTCTATGATTGAACTTCTTTGTCAAATAATATCTTTAAATCATGCAGACTTTAGTCACTATTAGTGATCTACATATGTATGGGTAATTAGCACTCCCTCTGTCGAGTTAAAGGAGGGCATATCATAATTTGAATGGCTATTTTGAACATGTGAACAACTTGTAAGACCCATGAACTAGTTTGATATGTTTGCACAATGTAGGTGGTGTTCTTGTTAAGGTTTGAAGTAAAGACCTTATTGAGTTTTTGGCCTTAGTGTTTTTTCGTTTGAGGTTGAATATTATGAGATGATTTTTTTTGGAATCGTTAGTCTATATGAATCTTTGTCTTAGGACTGGTTGTTTGTTGTTTAATTTTTTTCATAATATCTTATTGGCCGAGTGGCGTTAACTTGTTTCAAAAAGGGAAGGGCAGTTAGTACTTTCTTTAGGAAAAAGCTGGGGGAGAATTAAGCTCCTTACAAGGAAGTGCAGTTAGCATTTTCTATTGGAAATTTTCCTTTTTAAACATCCTTAACTAATTTCATATTTTCATATATTTTAAAGGATGCCTGAGGGTCAACTAAATGCTTGGTTGCTCTGATATACAAACTAGAATCTATAATTCCCAGCAATTTATTACTTCCCTACTGGGTAAGTTTACCTTGGTTTAAGTGTAATGGACTCATGCATAGAATATATCATATTGGTGCTATGTTTAATATTGGGAATGACCTCCCTGTCCTTTTGCAAGTTGCTATAAGCATCATCCATGGTTATTATTATTGGATAGATCAAAATTTTTAGGTCTCATACTTCTAGTGTTGCCAAGCTTCTTGATTTTCTATTTTAATACTTCTAGCTTAAACATAGAAGAGAATACCTATCAGAACAAGAAAAAAAGTTGTTCTAATATATAGACTTTAATACTTTACCGAAAGGACTTTAGTTATATCGACACACCATGTGAATTGTATAATGATGTATGAGTATTTGTAAGATTATAACATATGAAGTGTTTTGTAAAAAGTATGCTCTGTTGTGATGTGTACTTCTTATTTCCTTTACTGTTGGATCATGATATATCACTATTACTAATATATGTGTTTTACAGCTAGCTGAACTTACTCGAATTATACAACAACTTTGCTCGAATTTTCCTAGTAACTCAGGTTAATTTTGTCATTAAGCTTTTTTATTACTCTCTTTCTATTATTTTTATTTTTCCATTAATTGTGCATGTATGGGCCTCATTACCTTACATATTGTGTCACAGGATATCAAGGTGGACAAGTTCATTCTCCTACTCCATCAAATGGTGATGAGGGCGATAATGATGATACAGATTGAGAAAGGAGAGCGATGGCTTTTTGAGCAATTTCATTAAATCATGTTTCAGATGAGACTATGAGAAGTTATTGGACTTGTTGAAATTTATCTACTTTACAACTTACTTTTCTTTTTGGAATTTGAGAAACTAGAGTAGCCATAAAGATGCTTTAACTATATGTAAGGATTTTATTCAACAGGTGCATTGCTTATCTTATTTGATGAGCATTAAAACAATGATCTATAAGTTTATTGCTCCAGCGCATGATGATGGTCAAACAAAATTTTGTTTGATACTTGTATTGCAATGACAGGTGTGTGTATCTTGTGTATACATATAACAATTAAATCTATATTGTACAATAGTTGCATTATTTTTCTTATTTGATGAGCACTAAAACTTTGATCTATAAGTTTATTGCTCCAGTTCAATCCAAGTGCATAATGGTAGTCGAACAAAATTTTGTTTGATACTAGCATCGCAACTATAGGTGTATAATATAGCTACTTATGCACAAACATATGTTAAGCAGGGGCATAACATGACAAACCAATCCTCGAATAGTTATGTTTACACATTACAGTATGATAGAGTCACTTTTAGTAGATTTCTAAGACAAACATGGTTAATTTATATTATTAGTCATGTTTAATGGTTGCCAACCTAACTCATTTGATACAATAGTCTTAATTATACGTGGCTAATGTATAGAATAGGTCACGTTTATAGCATGCTAGCTCAACCTGTTTGCCATAATAGTTTCCTTTAAACGTGGCTAATTTATGTTATTGGTCGTGTTTAAAGGATGTTAACATAACTTGTTTAGTACAATTGTTTTATTTACATGTGGCTAATGTATAGTATTGGTTGCATTTGTGGCATGCCAGCTCAACTTGTTTGTTATAATTGTCTCCTCTAAACGTGGCTAATTTATATCATTAGTCACGTTTCACATGTCGGTAGTATACATTATTGGTGACGTTTAAAGGATCCCAACACAAGTACTTTATGAGAATAGTCTCTTTTAAATGTTGCTAATAAAATTATATGGTCATGGGTAAACGTTGCTAATTATGCTAAATGGTCATAATTAAACGTCGCTAATTTCCACTGCAGCTAACGTGTGATTTGGCGGAATATAATCGTAGTATTTTTAGTCACTTATAAAAGTTACCTATTCCTAATGATTGGTCACGTTTATGTGTCTCCCTTTCAAACCCATTTAGTGCCATATATTTATATGCCTACATCTACCTTTTAAACATCGCAAAATCAATTGGCGGCGCACCTTTAGCAAAATTTATTAGCCACGTTTAATAACCATCGTGGAAAATGTTTGTCAACGTTTAATTCTGTTTTTTTCCATGTTTAAAAAACGTAACCAACACCAACTTTGTTGTAGTGTTTCTTAACCAACCATTATTTCTTTTATCCTTTTACGCATAATTAAAACAATAATGACAAAAAGATAAGGGAAGTTGAAGGTTACACTAGATTTAACACGGAGTCCAGCCCACACTCTAGTCTCCACAATCTACAATTTGCCTCATTCAACAAGGACTTCACACATTTTATTATTCACAAACAATTACTTCACAAAGAAGAATTCACAACAAATGTCTCACAACAGAGGACTTCACTAATGCCTCAACACAAGAACTTCACAAATGCCTCAACACAAGGACTTTACAAATGCCTCGTCAAGAGGACGCCATCAATTGCCTACACACATGTAGAACTTCATATAGATGCCTCACACTAAATGCCTACACATAGGTAGGACTTCACATAGGTGACTCACAATAAAACATTTAAATAAAACATGTGAATAGTGCCTTACAATATTAGCTCACTAATCTCATGAATAACACTATTCACTTAACAAATACAAATACAAAATGAGAGAGTATTTTAACATAATATCATCTTATTAAGCTCTATTCTCTTTTTTGACTCGTTGTCATCACTGAAAAAACACCCCAAAATATTATTTATATATAATAGTAGCTTTAAAAATATAGTTGTTCACCCTCAAAAGAACCTCCAACGATCAAATCTAAAAGTCTGCAACGGCTAGTCTATAAATTGCCGCACCCTAAATCTTTTTGCACCCTAAACTCGTCATACCTCAAATTTCCCCTCAACTAAGTTTGTGCTTGTCAAGCCTTAGATTTAAACTTGTCTGACCTTGGAGCATGTCACACCTTAACTTGTCGCGCCTTTGATTTAGCCTTCAACCAAGTATGTATTCTTTGATCTCATCGAGTCTGAGACTTGAGCTTGTTGAGTGTGGATTTTGAGCATATTGAGTTTTGTTTTGACCTTGTTGTGCCCTAATCATTGAACACATTGAGCACTCAACATGACTCGTAAAAAAGTCTATGCAAATATAAATTTGTTTCTGCAAAATTTGCAGAGAACAACACATATATAAACATAAGAACATATATACACAATAAAGTTTAAACATATCAAAAACAAGTTTAGCTTATTAAATATAACTTAACTAAGTTGTGGAGTATTTGTATAATATGTTTTTTCATCAAAATAAGATTGTAACTTCCCATGATTCATCAAAATAAAACTTAGAAATGCACAATTGACTTATGAGCTAAGAATGTATAAATACAATCCTGAGTATATAGAAGCAAACTAAATTATGAGAATAATTCAAATAGTTTTGAACATAGATAAATTATAATCTAATCGATATTTAAAATATCGAGACTCTAAATTCATCAAACTGCTCCAAAAGAACTTATGTGATTATATTAATGTGACAATGTATCAAGTAAATGAATATATTTGTAAGATACTTAAAATCTCTTTTTATGTAATATTTTTCCTAAACCTCTAACAGTGTACAACTTATTATCTTGAGATTTTTTTTTTCTTAAATAAAGATTCAAAAGACTAAAAGACAATGCTAATTAATGACTCAAGTCATTAATGCAATAATTTATTTCCTTATATTGGATAATGTGTCAATAAATTTACAATAATATTTTATATAACAAATGTTATTACACTAGTATATAGTAAAAATTTTCTATATAAGAATTAGCTTCATTTATAGATAAAATATATATGTGATAACACTATTATTATAAATAAATACATAAATATAAGTAATAATAAAATCTAAGTAGACTTTTCAAACTCTTGAAAATAAAGGAGAAAAACATGAAATCAGACGAGGGGAATTCTTCTGAAGGTTTAATAAGTGTCAACAGGAAATCCAAATTCATTGACTTTCAACTAACTACCTCTTTATTTTCAAATCCATATTCAGAACCTGAGCAACAAATGATAAAAAATAGTAATAAAATAAAATAAAATAAAGCACTCTTAATGCATAAGGAAACAAATCAGCCACGCAATCAAGGACAAAGACAATAATGAACCAATCACATCAAAGCTTTTCTTCTAAAGGAAGATAGAATATCAGCAGATTAAGGGATCAATACAACTAGTTTATTTAGTTCTTACATATTACTTCTCTTGCTCGTTTGCTTTCACTTCCATTCCCCCCATCTTTCATTTTCATTTTCATTTTCTACCTCGTTCAACGACCACTATCTTCCATTGCCCCACACTAGAAAACCCACAAGAACATTAGAAACTTGGTTCAAACTTGCCATACAACCCTTGTCTCTTTCTTTCTCTCGGTGCTTGGTCTTTCTTCTCCAAGCTTTGTTTTTGTTTTCCTTCTCGCTGGAGTGGTTGTCACCTTTCGTTGGCTGCAACCAATGGAAACCATTCTTTCTCCACTGCCTGCCGCATAACGGAAATTTTATAATATTTCAACCTACTTCCAAACATAAGGTTCACAGATTTCTTTGGATAAAGGAAATTTCTACTTGCAATTTCCACACTTTGAGGTAAACTATTCTATTCTATCCAAATATTGCTTCCAAATCTTCGTAGTAATTTAGGGAAAAAAAGTAGTGATAATAAATAAATAAAAATAGTTGATTCTCTTTGATTGGAAGCCATGACAAAAACAAAAACAAGAAAATATGGGAGCAGATATATATAGCTTAGCAATTATATTAAAAGAAGAAGAAGAAGAAAAAAGAAAGTATATTATAGTGTTTTCTATGTTAGTTGGATTAAAGCCTACGGATGGAGATGAAATTTTATTATTTTGCTGTCAATATCTGGATGATTACTTAAAAGGTAAAAATGTAAAAATGGTTATATATATATATATATGTATGTATGTATATAAGAAATAAAATAATTAAACAAATAAATAAAAATATATTTGTTGGTAGAGTTCTTGGTGAACTTAGAAGAAGGGAGATTATGTGTGGTTAATATAAGCTTTGATGCTGCCATATATTTAATTTGTGCGGTTAAAATAGGTATAATAAAAGAAAATTAATTTTATTGTGTCATTCATAGAATTTGAGACACTAAAAGTTAATCATGTAAAGCTTATATATGTATGCATGTAAAGTGATATTTTATGAAAACTACATGATTTTGGCTTATCATAAAAAATTATATTTATTGAAGGTAAATGATAATAAGTATCACGGTCACTTGTATAGCTGGAATAAGAAAAGAAAGAGTTAGAATAATAAGTTATTAAGTAGTGTTCAAATTATTTAATTACTTGATGATGTTGTCTTGTCGAATAAAATAGAATGAGGAATTAAGGATAACCTATGGATTAATCATAAAACTATACGGAAGTACATTTAAAATATCAACTTGATTACTGTATCAATATAAAGATTGTGAGTGAGCTTCAAAACAAATATTTATATGTGTCAAAGGGAATTAAATTGACTAAGATATATCCAAATTAAGAAAACTAGTTAAACTAAGTTTCTAGGACGACCTCACCTACTTATATTGGTATTGCACCTCAACGCTAACATTACGTTAGAAAATTTATTGAGTTACATGAAAGTATGATCCAAGAGCTTTCTAATGACAACTCATGTAGATAACATGGATGAGAAACAAAGAAGAGGTGTCAAAAACACAAAAATTCCCTAAAACCAAGAAACTATTACCTACATAGATTAATTATCTAAGTCAATCTTAGTGATTATTTTGTTATCATATTTCTCTACGTAGGTGACCAAATCACAATTTCAAGGAATTTCTAAGGATATTATCAAGTGAGCAATGGTACTCAGGTGAGGGAGTTCTAATGATTTGATGTCTATTTGTGCTTTCTATTGTTTATTGTTATGTTGGTTATATTACTCGTCTGTTGACTGACTAGTTGTTATGAGTGCCATCATCTGCATGATCACCGGAACAAATTGATAACATTAAATACTCAATTAAATTTATTGAGCTTGTATGTTCAATATGGATTTTGATAAGACAATATAATGTACAATTAATTATTCAATTATGAAAAACTGCACTTAATTAGTCAAACAATATGATGAATAATATGCTATGATATAATGTGTGTGTTGCGTGTTTTTATGAAGATTGTGCAGGTTTTAGCAGGAACAAATTAGTAATGAACAGTCTTAGTCGAGGAAAAAGTCGAGAGCTAGACTACTTTATTCACTGAGACACGACAAACTTACGACCAAAGCTAGACAAGTCAAAAAATGCAGAGTCATTGGTCGTGAGTCATGTTGAGGGCTCAACGAGTCTACTAAAGGCGCAACAAGCTAAAAGTCTTAAACTCGACAAATTAAAAAAAATGTACAATCTTGGTTAAGGGTCATGTCGAGAGCTCGATATGTTAAATTATTAAGGCTAAAACCAACACTTGACGAGCTCAAACATACATAGCTCTAGTCGATGGTCAAAATTAAGATGTGATGAATGTATGGCATGACAAGTTTGAACTCAAAACTCAATGGAGTCTATGTGAGCAAAAACTTGATCAATGGCAAAAATTAGGCGCGATAGTTTAAATGAATGAGTCAATGTGGCAAAAAGAGCCATTAAAGCGCATTTAATGCTTAGCAACTTAAAGACGTTATCTCCAACGAATATTTGAATTTTGAAGGCGATAAATACTCTGTCTTGGGAGATTCAGGGAAAAAAAAAAGAGAGAAGTGTGGAAGTGAAAAAGTGCATTTATTTGCGGACAAACAAATAATTAATTTTCTTATTCTTTTCTCATTAACTTGTTAATATTTGGAAAGAGAGAGAAAAATATTCTAGTACTTTATTCTTATATCTATAATTTATCAGTGAGCATCTAGAAGAGAAAGGAAAATATATTTCCTAAGTGTTGTAAAAGTGGTTTATCGCTCAGCTTGAGCATGTTTATTTGGTGATTAATAAAGTGGTGATGAAGTTCTTGATTGGAGGCATTGGTGGATCATAGGCCGAATTCCATATTAAATCTAGACTCAAATTTTCTATCCCTATCCCTACCTCTATCTCTTTCATATTTCATATTATAACCTACTGTATAATATTTGCTAATATTAAAGTAAAATTTGATATGTTGCATTAAATTAATTATTTGAGCATTTTAGGGAAAATACTCAATCCACACACCCTACCTCTCGAGTATTTTCTAGTGTATTTTCATGTTTTCAAATTAATTGGATATACTTGTTGGATGCGATTGAACCCCTTCATAGGAAATGTCTTAGATTTGTAATTGAAAGTATTTTTAAAACATATCTCTAAAGAAACGTGACTTGAAGTATCTTAAGTTGCTCTTTTAGTTTTTTGAAATTGCTGAGTTTTACCAAAATAATTTATAAAATAAACTTAGGACATTTCAAGTAATGTTTTGATAGTGGATGTTGCTTGATTCAAGGTCCACTTATCATGTGGTGATGGTAAATGTTACTGAGTCGAGTTCTACTTGTTATAATCACCATAATTGCGTAACAATAGATGTTGCCTAAGTCAGGGTCTATCTACGATGCTAAAAGGTTTAGTCACCCACGTTGAGCGAAGGTCGATATTGCTTGAGTCGAGGTCTACCTGTCATATTCACTAACATTGGGCAAAAATGGATGTTACTTGAGTCAGAATCTACCTAAGATAATAGAAATGTAGACAGTGCAAATCTACACTACCTATCTCTCCAAACTGCCATAGATTTGTTACTTGTATTTATCATGTGTGCATTCATATTGTGTGTCGATAGATTTGCATGAATGTTAATTTAATGTTTATAACTTACGTGACCAATAGTAGTAAGGAACAAACTCACTAAGCCATGGTTTTGCTAATATCCCTAGAGTTTGCTTTTGTAGGAAAATAAAAAAATTGGTTTGGATAGGATCTAAGTACAGAGCATGCCAAAGATCAAGCTAAATTAGTTAACAGATTAGAAAGTTGATGAACTAAATATAGTTAAGAGAAAAAAACTTAAAACTTGATTTTTTTTTTCCTTTCTTAAACTTCCTTTTCCTTTAATAAATTCTTTTAATAGTAGTTGATAGATAGATCTAAGTTTGCCTTATCTTATCTTTTGATAAGTGTCGAGCCTGGATTTTTCCACTATCTGGTTCATTTCTCCTAACCCGATTCATATTAAACCCGAACCCATTTAACATGAATCCTCGACTAGGGTTAAAAGAAATTTTAATTTTTGAAAACTTTTAGAGTCGCTTCCCGATATAAATCTGGAAAAAATAAAAGCTAGGATCAATGGGTCGGTTGATCCTAACTTAGCTACTAGTCTGCGAAAATTTGATTTAAAAACCAAACTTTTAAAACCGGATATCATGGATTCGGGGGCTAACCTATTAAAACCAAATGGTTGCCACTTTTGGAATTTCAAATTTATAGTTTATCCTTTATATGCTCAAAAATTCAAATATTATACGAAAATATTATTCACAAATGATGTCATTCATTTTTATTTTTATGTATTTTTTTATTATCTATTTTTCCTTAGGATATGAATATCAACAAACATTTGTATTTACAACATAATTATTTACAATAATATTGAAAAAAAAAAACAAAAACATTTTTACATTTTTTTTATGTCGCCCCGTAGGTGCCTACGTACTCGCTAATCGAGATCAGACAAAACGTAGTTCTTTTGGAAAGAACTTAATTTGTTGATCAATTTTATATTTTTGAACTATTCTCACTTTAAGTTCATTAAATTTTAAATTTTTATGAAAATCATTTTTGATGATCCTATGATCTAATCAATTGATTTTTTATTTTATGAAAACATATTTTTCTAAGTCCAAAAAATCATTTTTTCTAAAACCATTTCATGATAATTCATGGCTACTCTAATGCTACATGAAAAATCAATTTGATTAAACTTGAATGAATATTTTCATAGCAAATTTATGAAAATGTTCTGATTGAAAATTTTTTATTATTTCATAGCCAATTTATGAAAATAATCCTGATGAAAACTTAATGATTATCTTCATAGTAAATTTATGAAGATAACTTGATTGAAAACCTTTGGTATTTTCATAGTAAATTTATGAAAATAATTTAATTGAAAACTTTATGATTATTTTCATAGCAAATTTATGAAAATAATTTGAACAACTTAATGATTATCTTCATAGCAAATTTATGAAGATAATTTGATGAAAACTTTTAATTATTTTTATAGACAATTTATGAAAATAATTTTGATTAAGCTTTAATAATTGTCTTCATAGCAAATTTATGAAGATAATTTGGTGAAAAAACTTGATTGATTATCTTCATAGTAAATTTATGAAGATAATTTGATTAAAACTTTATTATTTTCATAATCTCAAAAAATTATATTTAACAATAATTCATTTTCATTTTCATTCATCTCATTCATCATTCATTAAAGTATTTTTGAAAAAACAAATTCATTTTTTTTTTCTAAAAAATTCAATCATCTTTTATTCAAAAGCAATTTTGGTTTTGGAAAACCCATTTTGTCATTTTTATTTATTTTTATTTTATTTTTTTTTCAATAATCACACATAAATTCACAACATATTCAAAATATATTACAATACATTAAAATTATTTTCATGAATCAAATACACATTTCTAAAAGCAATTTATGTATAAATACATATTTAAAAAATATTCAAAAATTTCAAAAATTACTAAAACAAGTAAATTTATATGAAAAATAATTATTTTGATTTTTTTTTTGGATTTTTCTGAATTTTTCTAAATTTTTTATGAATTTTTCTGAATTTTTTACTATTTTTTTTCTATTTTCCTAAATTAATTATATAATAAAAATATGATAAAATAATGCAGACTGACCTGGGCCGTTAGATGGAGCGGATGCGATCTGGATCGTCTGATCTGAAGACCAATCCTAGCCGTCTCATCTCGTTGACTCAATCTGGGGCGGTGATCACCTTAATCAAATTTGGACCGTTGGATTTGGATGATCGAATTTAGGCCGTCTGATCTGGGCTGACCGTTGACCGTTGACCAGGAGGCGGGTTGGACTTCGGATTTTCGGATTTTGCAAATTTTGCACAAACTCTTGAATTTTCAGATCTCACTTTCTTAGTGTGTTTTTCTTGAAATTGAATTGTGCATTTGCCTTGTGTGGTGATCCTATTTATAGTGCTAAGATTAATTGTCGTTTCGTGAATCCATTAATGCTCAATTGTTGGATTACGAATCGTTGTGTTCTTTCATCAAAACGTTTGGGAATTTGGGAGTCGATTCATGATTAATCCTTCGAATTAGACACGATTCGAGTGTTTAAACTTCATGACTCTTCGTTTGGATGAGTTTAATTGAATTAATTCATTCAATTTTGCCATGAATCAAATTTGAAGAGTCACAACTTTTCATATTTTTCCCAATTTTGAAGCTTTGATTGAAGTGTCTTTTGGCTTACTTTGATGCACGAATTTGGTCCAAAATTAATGTATCCCATGCCTCTTGAGTGTATCTATTTTTTTTTTTTTAAAAAGTTAATGAAGATTTATTGATGGAATTGTAACCCCAAGTATGTGAACCAACATGACTTTTGGTTGGACAATCCAAAAAAAAAGGCAAAAATAGCAAAATTTTTGCCTTTGGCTAGGATCGAACTTGGGCTCCTCTCGCACCTGAGCTCATGTGTCAATGTTTTGAACCGTTAGGCCGTGACCTGTGCCTTGGTCATGTAGCTAACTCATCACTAATTAAGGTTTTTGGAAAAATGAGTTTAATTAAACAAAAATGAAAATTTGTTTAATTAACTTTAAAAATGATTTATAATAAAACATATACTATATTGAGCTCAAATATTTTCTATATATTTATCTCTCATTTTATTATTTTTTCTTTCTATTTTTTATTCTCTCTCTTTTTTTATTTCTCTCTTTTTTATTCTCTTTTTTTATTTTTATTCTTTTCTTTTCTCTCTATTTCTCACTCCCTTTTTTTTATTATTTTCACTCTCTCATTTTTTATGAGCTCAATATAATATTAATTTTTATTATAAATTTAAGCCTTAATTAATTGGGCAAAAATTGAGTGTCTACAACTGCCCCTCTTGTGGCTAAGTTTGAATAAAATTTGGCTACAAAGACAAAAGATAGCCAATTTTTGCTCACTTGATAGAACCTAGGTCATCATTTTTTTGACTTCTAAACAATGGTATCAACTTGACAGGATGGATTTGGTCATTTGGACTTTGTCACCATCTGGAATGGATGGATTTCTGAATTTTGTCTTGATCACCATCTTGAATGGATGGATTTCTGAATTTTGTCTTGATCACCATCTTGAATGGATGGATTTCTGAATTTTGTCTTGATCACCATCTTGAATGGATGGATTTCTGAATTTGGTCTTGATCACCATCTTGAATGGACGGATTTCTGAATTTTGTCTTGATCACCATCTTGAATGGATGGATTTCTGAATTTGGTCTTGATCACCATCTTGAATGGATGGATTTCTTAATTTTGTCTTGATCACCATCTTTAATGGATGGATTTCTGAATTTTGTCTTGATCACCATCTTGAATGGATGGATTTGGAATTTTGGTCACCATCTTGAAAGGATGGATTTGGAATTTTGGTCAGTACTAGACTATCTGTCGAGTCTAGACTGAGAGGTACTTGTGATTTTTCAATCCACTGGGGTTTTTTTTTTTTTGGGTGAGAACATGACAATTTTGGTTCCATATCCAACATCGATGACCAAAAAACATGCTTCAATTTTCTTTTTCTATCAAAATTAGTTATCCTTGCAATAATATCTTATTCTAAAATAAGAACAGTCAACAGACCAAACTGTATAAATGCATTCATTCAGCATTATAAGATGCTCAAATTTCTTTCTCTGATGATTCAAATGGTGTTTGGTTGGAAATTTATTTGGAAGAATTTTGTGGGTCAGGCTTTGATCCAACTCCAGAGAATTTCAGGGATATCAACTTTGCTTATAATTAATCAAAATAAAATCAATTGATCACTTGAAATGACAAATTTTGTTGATCAAGGATAATACAACTTTACAGCATCTGAGTTCACAGGATCCTTTAAATCGGGTCCATCCATTTGGGAAAGGATTAATGCTCCTCCCGACAAGACCTTCTTCACTATCTATGGTCCTTCATAATTTGGCGTGAACTTTCCCCTGGAATCTTACACATTTAGCAATACTTTCTCAGAATCAAATCACCTTCTTGGAAATTTCTTGGCTTGACTTTCTTATTAAACGCTCTAGCCATTCTTTGTTGATACAATTGCCCATGACACATGGCAGTCGACCTTTTTTCATCTAAAAGATTTAACTATTCAATCCTTTGTCTAACCCATTCAGTTTCTTCGAGCTCTTTTTCAGCCAGTACTCGGAGTGAAAGAATCTCAACTTCTACTGGTAAAACGCTTCAGTCCCATATACCAAGGAATAGGGCGTTGCCCCAGTTGACACTCTTACAGAAGTTCGATACGCCATCAATGCTAATGGGAGCATTTCATGCCAACTTTGTATGCAATTGTCATCTTCTCAATGATTCTTGATGTTTTTGTTGGCGGCTTCTACTGTTCCATTCATTTGCAGGCGATATGGAGTGGAATTCCGGTGTTTAATTTTGAATTGCTGACATAAATCAGCCATTGCATTGTTATTCAAATTTGTACCATTATCGGTAACGATACTTTCTGGAGTTCCATATCGAGCAATAATATCTCTTTTGATGAATCGCACCACAACGGCTTTTGTCACACTGGCGTATGAAGCGGCTTCAACCCACTTGGTAAAGTAATCGATTGCAACCATATGAATCGATGACCATTTGAAGCTTTTGGCGAAATTGGCCCAATTACATCTATTCCCCACATTGAGAAAGGCCATGGTGTCGACATTGACTGTAATTCCTTTGGAGGAGCATTTATCTTGTTTGAGTAAATTTGACATAAAGACAAGATCTCACATGTTTGATACAGTCCGATTCCATGGTTAACCAGAAATATCCTAGCCTCATAATCTTTTTAGCTAGCATATATCCGTTCATATGAGGTCCACATACTCCCTCATGAACTTCTTCCATTATTTTTTGAGCTTCTTTTTTCATCTACACATCTCAACAGGGTTGTATCGAACGACCTTCTGTATAGGGTATCTCCACTTAACAAGAATGACTTGCCAGACGCCTCAATGATTTTCTGATCCTTTTTTGTAGCACACTCAAGATAGCTACCTGTTTGCAAGAAAATTTTGATATCTGAAACCATGGTTCATTCGACTCAACACACGCAGAATGCGGGTTCACTTCTTATTCGGACTTGCAAAGGTCGTATTCTTGCTCCTTCAGTGAATTGGATTAAGGAGGCCAGAGTAGCCAATGCATCAGCAAATTGATTCTGAGTTCTCGGCACATAAGTGAAGGAAATTTCTTTGAATCTTTCTGCTAACTCAGCCAAGTGATTATGATAAGGAATCAACTTGGGATCCTTAGTTTTAAACTCGCCTCGAGTTTGAAAATGATAAGTGATGAATCTCCAAACACTTCAGCTCCTCGATATTCATTTGAATTGCCATTTCTAATCCCATGATGCATGCCTCGTATTCCGCTACATTATTTTGTAGGGAAACATTAATCTGGCTGATGCCGGGAACTGTTCTTCTTTTGGTGAGATGAGGACTGCCCCTATTCCACACCCGTATACATTGGCTGCTCCATCGAAATACAACTTCCAACTGTTGCTTTCGTTCTGTTTCTGCTATCCTGATACCTTCATCTGGAAACTGATCTTGTTCCTTTAATTCTTCATCATCAACTGGGCTTTCTGCGAGTTGATCAGCTAAAACTTGTCCTTTGACTGAACTTTGACTTACATAAGTGATATCAAATTCAGAAAGCAGCATCTGCCATTTCGAGATTCGACCAACCAAAGCCGGTTTGCTGCCAAGTATCGCAATGGATCATGCTTCGTAATCAACTCGATCGAGTAGAAGAGCGTATACTTGCTAAGTCTGTGCATAACCCATACTAATGCACAGCAGGTCTTTTCTATCTCTGAATACTTTTGTTCTCCATTTGAGAATTTCTTGCTTAAGTAGTAAACAGCTCTTTCTTTTCCTTCCTCATCTTTTTGCCCGAGCACACACCCATGGATTCAGGAAGAATCGTCAAATACAAGAACAACGGTTTCCCCGGTTTTGGAGTAACCAGTACTGGTGGATTCGTCAGATATTGCTTTATCCGATTAAAGGCTTTTTCACATTCGTCATTCCATTCAATTAGGGCATTCTTCTTCAGCAGTTTAAACAGCGGTTGGCACTTATCAGTCAACTGTGATATGAATCGAGCAATGTAATTCAATCTTCCCAAGAGGCCTCTGATTTCTTTTAATGTTTTTGGTGGAGGTAAATCCTGAATTGCCTTGACCTTATCAGGATCGATTTCTATCCCTTTTTGGCTAACCATGAATCCTAATAATTTTCCAGATGTCACTCCGAAAGTGCATTTTTCTGGATTCAATTTCAACTGAAACTTCCTTAATCTTTCAAAAAGCTTCCTTAACACCACTACATGATCCTCTCCTTCCTTTGTCTTGGCGATCATGTCATCTACATATACTTCCACCTCTTTGTGCATCATATCATGAAGTATAGCAAGCATTGCTCGTTGATAAGTTGCCCCGGCATTCTTGAGACCAAAGGCATGACTTTGTAACAAAAGGTTCCCCAGGCTGTAACGAATGTGGTTTTGACCTTATCTTCTTCGGCCATTAATATCTGATTATACCCTGAAAATCCATCCATGAATGAAAATAGATGATTTCCAGCGGTATTGTCCACTAAAACATCATGTGAGGCAACGGGAAATTATCTTTCGGGGTTGCTTTGTTTAGATCTCTGAAATCCACACAGATTCTCACTTTCCCGTTTTTCTTAAGTACTGGCACTATTTTGATACCCAATCCGAATAATCAGAAACCTCAATGAATCCTACTTCAAGCAACTTTTTTACTTCATCCTTGATTTGGAGGAGTAAATCTGGCCTAAATCGCCTTAATTTTTGCTTTTAGGTTTAAAATCCTCCTTTGTTGGCAATTTGTGAACCACAATGGATGGGTCTAAACCGGGCATATCGCTATACGACCATGCAAAAACATCCAAGTATTCGGCTAGTAACTTGGTTAAATCTTGTGCTCTCAGGCAATTTTCCCCCTATCCTCAGATTCCTAGGGTTTTCGCTTGTTCCCAAATTAATCACTTCAATGGTTTCAATTTCAATCCTTCCTTGTTCAAAATTTTGCCAAATTTCTTGTGTTCTAAATTGATAATCAATATCATCTTCAACGTCTAACCCAGTAGAGTTAGAGGTGATATTGATATTTTCATTAATTATACGCGCGAGATATCCCTGAACTTCATCACAATTGTCGAATCTGGTTGAATATGAATGAGGAATGTATGAGAATATGTGAAAGCACAAACAGAAATAAATTTCATTAAACTGGGACGGTGTTTAAGTACACTTATTTGAGCATCACATAATACTGAAAAACACAAAACACAAATCTAGTCTTAGATAAGTTCTTACTTAAAAGACTTAATACTAGCGCAAGGCACAGAGAACCAATTTCTCAAGATCATTTCTTTGGATGAAGCATCTTCTTTGATATCATCTGGCTGCTGGATATGATGTGGCTTTGGAAAGGAATGGCTGATGTGAGGGATTTTGATAATTGGATCATACTCCTTGTCGAGCTTCCTCCTTCTCATTTGGTTTTTCATTTCTGCCACTTCAGCACAGTGGGGGAATAACCCAGTCCAAAGGTTCCCACCTGAGCTTCTTTTTCATCATTCATCATACAGACTTCGTCAAACATTTGGAGCCCGAAGTCTTCTTCTCCTTCTTTTCCAATGTAAGGGACAGCCGTCTCCTTGTAAATGGCATAATCCTGTTCTCCCATAACAGTGATGAGTTGACCATTGGCTATGAACTTAACCTTCTGGTGCAGGCTTGATGGTATTGCCCTGGCAGCATGGATCCATGGTCTTCCCAACAGCAGATTGAATGTTCTGGGGATATCAATTACTTGGAAAGGAATAATGAAAGTTTGAGGCCCGATGGTGACTTCTAACTCCACTTCACCTATTATATCCTTTTTGACCCATCAAAAGCACGAACCACAGTAGAGCTTGGTTTGATGTCTGACGGTTCAATCCCCAATAGGCTCAAAGTGGCTAAGGGGCATACATTCAAAGAGGATCCATTGTCAACTAATACTCGAGAGATGATCTTTCCACAGCTTTTGACTACAATGAAGAGGGCTTTGTTATGTTGATCCCCTTCCTCTCCCAGTTCTTCAGATGAGAAAATGATTTGCTCATTTGCAAAGATTGAGTTGATTATATGCCCCAAGGCTTCTTCTGATACACCTTTGGAACTTTCACTTCTTCTAAGGCTTTGAAAAGAGCCTCACGGTGTACATTAGAGCTAATCAGCAGACTCATGAGCGATATTTGGGCAGGTGTTTTGGCCAACTGCTCGACAACTTTGTATTCACTTGCTTTCATCAGTTTTGCCAATGCTGACTTCTCTTCATCTTTCTTCCCTTCTTCATTTTGCTGCTGTGGCATATTCACAGTTGCATTCTTCCCGGTCGACTCATAAACTCTTCCTGAGCGAGTAAGGCCACCAACCATGGCCATTGAAGCATGATTACCGCTTTATAATCAAATGGAGCGGCTTTATAATCACTCACAGCAAGGGGTATCTGAAAGGTATAGTCTTGGCTTTGATGAAGTTGATCCATCTTCACTGCCTTTGCCTATCTCGATTTTGATGGATCTAGGTCCACCTTCATCATGCACACAAGCTCTTCTGGATCCGGAATTCAGCGGTAATCATATTGATAACCGGTCCATGGTTTGGCAATGGGTTAGTAGAGACATTTGGAGCTTCAATGAAATCCAACTGGATGACTTTTGCATCAATAAGATCTTGGATTTTATGCCTAAGCCTCCAGCATGTCTGTTGAGTGCCCGATTTGCCCCATGTGATATTCACACTTCAGCTCAGGATTGTAATTTTAGGCCTGTAGTCTTCTAGGCACTTCAGATTGATCAGATTATCGGCCCTTAGTTTAGCTAATACTTGGCTAAGGGGAACCGGAATTCGAGTGAAGTTCGCCTGTTGAACCTTGATTGTTGATTTGGGACTGCACTTTGTTGAGTCTGATCCTTATTCTGATTTTGATTCTGATTTGTTGACAACACAAACTTAGTGGGGCCAGTTGCACCCGAAGTGTTGACCATGCTGACGGTTGAATCTTTCCTTTGTATGGGACATTTCTTGGTGCAGTATATTTCTTTTCTTGTTGCAATTTTCCTGCTGAAATTGCATTCTCAATCCTGCATCCAGCTATCACCACTTCTGAGAAACTTGCTGATGCATGCCCAACAGATGGGAAAAGAAAGGTTCCTCTAATGTGTTGATAAAAGTGAAAGTGAGGTCCTTTTCAGGCATCGGGGTGGTGATCCTTGCAGCCAATGCTCTCCAGCGCTGAGCATACTCCTTGAAAGTCTCTTCTTTCTTCTTCTTCAGATTGCTTAAATCCCATACCGAGGGCGCCATCTCAATGTTAAACTTATACTGATTAAAAAATGCCCTAGCCAACTTGTCCCAAGTATCAATTTCTGATGGTCTAATTGGGCGTACCAGGCCAAAGCAGCACCAGTAAGACTGTCCTGGAAGGTTTGCACCATCAGCTTGTCAAACTTTGCGTATTGCCCCATTCGTCGTACATACAATCTGGTATGCATATTAGGACAACCTGTCCCGTCATATTTTTCAAATTCGGTGCCTTAAATTTCTCAGGGAAGGCACCTTCCTCATATTGAGGCAAATTCAGGATCGCGGTTTGATCAAAACCATCGAACGTCTTCATTTTCTCAAGCAGTTTTCTCTCCATCTCTTTAGCCTGAGCTTCCAGTTCTTTCTTCAACTCAGCCGCATTAAACTCATTTGGTGACTCTCTTGCTGAATAAGCTGTCCCTCAATTTCTTTTCCTTTCTGTGCCCTTGAGGATTCTTCAGAAGTTGTGGGGGTCTTAAGTTGTGCAAGACTTGTGTTAAAGCCTGCATCTGTTCAGCAATTCCAAGGAGGGTTTGTTCCATGGTGTTGAGTCTTTGCTCATGGTCTGGTCTGTGGGGTTGTCCCGGTGTTAGACATCTTAGCTCGGGATCTGGTAACAATAGGGCTCCTAACCGGCTTGGACGCTATCTTTCAAGTTTTGACTTAAACTCGAATTTGCTAGACCTGGACATTTATTTTTATTAATATCTTTAAAGAATAAATGAATATATACATATGCAAGAATGTAGATATGCTATCACACAGATGCAAATGGGGATATTGACCAATGATTTTAAAAAAAAACATATGTATTAAAAGATAATGTTTGACATAACAAAAACTTCTAATGGTTTAGAAACCTTATTTCCTAGTGACTGAATCAAAACTACTTTCTAATGGTTTCAAAGAACCTTGATTCCTAAGGACTAAACCTAAACCAGTCTTCTTGTCTTAGTGGGGCAAACAATCTTGTCTTCCAGGGCTAGAATTTTCTTTCGAGCTGCCTTCAACTCGCCTCTAAGAATGCAATTCTGCTTCCAGCACTTTGCAGGCGATCCACCATTTCCCTCTCTCTTTCTTGGAAATCTCGGTGACATACTTCCAGGCGAGCCGAAACAGCTTCCATGTAAGCAGTTGTTTCAGGGTCAGGTTCCGATGGTGCTGGTTGAAGGACATCGGGAGCTTCATATCGATATCCTTATTCTTCTTCATTTGGCTAGCCACATACCACCTGGTTGCTCTATACTTCTTGGTTTCCTTACTTTCTGGCTCGATTCAAAAACTGGCTTCACCTCTCTATTTTCCCATATAGCTCGGATTTGATTTAGCTTGAATTCTTTAGCTGGTAGTATCTTGGTTGGATCCAGATAATCTAGAGTGACTTGCTCCAAATTAGGCTTGACAGTAATATCTTGCAGCATACCATACTGTCTGATAACACTTGAGGGTAATAACCAGTACAGCCGGTGAGTCCAATTAGGGGCACTGCCATGTATTCCTTGCAACTTAGGATGGCAACAGGGCTTTTGAACCAGCGAGCTTGCCACATCATGTCTTCAGGTGGCATGTCTTCAAGAATGGCAATTATATCCCATAGAGGATGATCATCTTCCATGTGGACCCTTTCAGCAAAAGATTGGATGAGATCATATTTCAGACTGATGAGGGATCCATTAGCCAATTCTTTTCCATAGTGCTTAATGTGGCTAGCAAACCAAACCATCAGTAAGTGCATGCTTGCTTTGAACTTGCCCGTCCTTTAGACTTGATGTGATTCAGACTACGGACTTGTTCGGCTAGAAGAGCGGGAACATAGGATTTGCCAGCTAAATATTGAGAAACCAGCTCTATGACCCGGAAGTGGATGAACAAGTTGCCATTAGGGAAGAGAATGGTTGCAAAAGCAGCTACTATGAAGGCATTAACCCGGTTTTCTTCCCAAACTTCAAGTGGTATACTGAAAGTGGCTCGGTTGCTTTTAAAGTATTCAGGGTTCCAAACCAGTCCATCAGTGTGGTTAGCCGGATGCAATATTCATTGCAATCATTGATGCTTCAATTATTGGTCCCCTCTTGATCCCAAAAAATTCTGAGATAATACGGACCGGGCTATGCTTGAAGTTCGGAACATAGATACCTTCAGAGGTAGGAGGTGCTTGGAGTAGTCTAGTATATCCTCAATGGTCGGGCTAAGTACATGCTGACCCAAACGGAAGACAACTTCTTCAGGTTCCCATAGATGAGTGAGGGCTCGGAACATGGTGAATGGAACATGGATCTTTGGTAGGCTGAGGATTGGGCCTAACCTATCCTCAATGAATGACTTTTGGACCGGACTAAAACTGACAAACCATCGGTCCAGTAGGAGCATTGGATCTTTGAAAGGTTCCACTCGATTTTCTCTAATAAGGCGAGCCCATAAGCTATCGCTACTGTCGGTTGAAGACATCATTTTCTGAAATTTTTTAAAGGTATAAGCTAATATTTACAAAATTTTTTAATTTTTTGATAGCTTTTATATTTTTTAGAATTTTCTTTTTTTTTTTTAAGTATTTACATATGTACATTTATATTTCAACTCCATTTTTTAGAAAAAGTTGGTCATATCCCATGCTAATGAATGCATGATTTGGTAAGGTTCTATAGGTTCCCCGATTTAGTGGTACTAAACCGGAGTGGGAGGACATTTCTTGATCTAGAGGGTGGAAAGCCACAGCCCCCGGACCTTACTTCGTCCTCCTCGCTTAGGCTCTTAAGACGGCCCTGGTACGACCGTATCTAGCACACAATCATGCTAATGCAAATGCAAATAAATAACAAACAATCAAGCTTTTGTTCTATTTTACATACTTGCAAGGTTAGTATATATTTACAAAACAATTATTCAATATAATATACAAATAATCATAATTTCACAAAAATAGCAAGGATAAATTCAAAATTTAAAATTCCTAAGTGGCTAGCCCTCTTTTTTTTAAAAAAAATTTGTCCCCAGTGGAGTCGCCAAGCTGTCGAGCCTGGATTTTTCCACTATCTGGTTCATTTCTCCTAACCCGATTCACATTAAACCCGAACCCATTTAACATGAATCCTCGACTAGGGGTTAAAAGAAATTTTAATTTTTGAAAACTTTTTAGAGTCGCCACCCGATATAAATCGGGAAAAAATAAAAGCTAGGATCAATGGGTCGGTTGATCCTAACTTAGCTACTAGTCTGCGAAAATTTGATTTAAAAACAAACTTTTAAAACCAGATATCATGGATTCGGGGCTAACCTATTAAAACCAAATGGTTACCACTTTTGGAATTTCAAATTTATAGTTTATCCTATGCTCAAAAATTCAAATATTATATGAAAATATTATTCACAAATGATGTCATTCATTTTTATTTTTATGCATTTTTTTTTATTACTATTTTTCCTTAGGATATGAATATCACAAACATTTGTATTTACAATAATATTGAAAAAAAACAAAAAAAAATTTCATTTTTTTATGTCGCCTCGTAGGTGCCTACGTACTCGCTAATCGAGATCAGACAAAACGTAGTTCTTTTTGGAAAGAACTTAATTTGTTGATCAATTTTATATTTTTGAACTATTCTCACTTTAAGTTCATTAAATTTTAAATTTTTATGAAAATCATTTTTGATGATCCTATGATCTAATCAATTGATTTTTTATTTTATGAAAACATATTTTTCTAAGTCCAAAAAATCATTTTTTCTAAAATCATTTCATGATAATTCATGGCTACTCTAATGCTACATGAAAAATCAATTTGATTAAACTTGAATGAATATTTTCATAGCAAATTTATGAAAATGTTCTGATTGAAAATTTTTTATTATTTCATAGCCAATTTATGAAAATAATCTTGACGAAAACTTAATGATTATCTTCATAGTAAATTTATGAAGATAACTTGATTGAAAACCTTTGGTTATTTTCATAGTAAATTTATAAAAATAATTTAATTGAAAACTTTATGATTATTTTCATAGCAAATTTATGAAAACAATTTGAACAACTTAATGATTATCTTCATAGCAAATTTATGAAGATAATTTGATGAAAACTTTTAATTATTTTCATAGACAATTTATGAAAATAATTTTGATTAAGCTTTAATAATTGTCTTCATAGCAAATTTATGAAGATAATTTGGTGAAAAAACTTGATTGATTATCTTCATAGTAAATTTATGAAGATAATTTGATTAAAACTTTATTATTTTCATGATTCTCAAAAAATTATATTTAACAATAATTCATTTTCATTTTCATTCATCTCATTCATCATTCATTAAAGTATTTTTGAAAAAACAAATTCATTTTTTTTTCTAAAAAATTCAATCATCTTTTATTCAAAAGCAATTTTGGTTTTGGAAAACCCATTTTGTCATTTTTATTTATTTTTATTTTATTTTTTTTCAATGATCATCACATAAATTCACAAAATATTCAAAATATATTACAATACATTAAAATTATTTTCATGAATCAAATACACATTTCTAAAAGCAATTTATGTATAAATACATATTTAAAAAATATTCAAAAATTACTAAAACAAGTAAATTTATATCAAAAATAATTATTTTGATTTTTTTTGGATTTTTCTGAATTTTTCTGAATTTTTTATGAATTTTTATGAATTTTTTACTATTTTTTTTCTATTTTTCGAAATTAATTATATAATAAAAATATGATAAAATAATGCGAACTGACCTGGGCCGTTAGATGGAGCGGATGCGATCTGGATCGTCTGATCTGAAGACCAATCCTAGCCGTCTGATCTCGCTGACTCAATCTGGAGCGTTGATCACCTTGATCAAATCTGGACCGTTGGATTTAGATGATCGAATTTGGGCCGTCTGATCTAGGCTGACCGTTGACCATTGACCGTTGACCAGGGGGCGGGTTGGACTTCGGATTTTCGGGTCGAATCTGACCAGTCGGGCGAAGAGAAGATAAGTCGCGGCACTTCGAGGAGGATTCCGGCGGCTCTAGTGGTCGGCGGCGGCTGGGAGTTTTGTCGGCCCGACTTCTGGTGCGACAGCGGAGCTCCTGGAGGTGGTGGCGTGCACCCAGAACGGCAAGGGCGGCTGCGGTGGTGCTTCTCAGCGGTCGTACGGCGGCAATTTAGGAAAAAATTGTCAAAGCTTTGCAACTCAATTTCGATCCAATCCAAGCACACTAAGAACCTCAGGAACACTTCCTAAACACTTCCCAAACACTTCAGTTGGATCAAAAACTCCAAACAAGCTTCGAATTTGCGAATTTTGCAAATTTTGCGCAAACTCTCGAATTTTCATATCTCACTCTCTCAGTGTGTTTTTCTTGAAATTGAATTGTGCATTTGCCTTGTGTGGTGATCCTATTATAGTGCTAAGATTAATTGTCGTTTCGTGAATCCATTAATGCTCAATTGTTGGATTACGAATCGTTATGTTCTTTCATCAAAATGTTTGGGAATTTGGGAGTCGATTCATGATTAATCCTTCGAATTAGACACGATTCGAGTGTTTAAACTTCATGACTCTTCGTTTGGATGAGTTTAATTGAATTAATTCATTCAATTTTGCCATGAATCAAATTTGAAGAGTCACAACTTTTCATATTTTTCCCAATTTTGAAGCTTTGATTGAAGTGTCTTTTGGCTTACTTTGATGCACGAATTTGGTCCAAAATTAATGTATCCCATGCTCTTGAGTGTATCTATTTTTTTTTTAAAAAAGTTAATGAAGATTTATTGATGGAATTGTAACCCCAAGTATGTGAACCAACATGACTTTTGGTTGGACAATCCAAAAAAATAGGCAAAAATAGCAAAATTTTGCCTTTGGCTAGGATCGAACTTGGGTCTCCTCTCGCACCTGAGCTCATGTGTCAATGTTTTGAACCGTTAGGCCGTTGGCCTGTGCCTTGGTCATGTAGCTAACTCATCACTAATTAAGGTTTTTGGAAAAATGAGTTTAATTAAACAAAAATGAAAATTTTGTTTAATTAACTTTAAAAATGATTTATAATAAAAAATATACTATATTGAGCTCAAATAATTTTCTATATATTTATCTCTCATTTTATATTTTTTCTTTCTATTTTTTATTCTCTCTCTTTTTTATTTTCACTCTTTTTTATTCTCTTTTTTTTTATTTTATTCTTTTCTTTTCTCTCTATTTCTCACTCCCTTTTTTTTATTATTTTCACTCTCTCATTTTTTATGAGCTCAATATAATACTAATTTTTATTAAAATTTAAGCCTTAATTAATTGGACAAAAATTAGGTGTCTACAATAAGGTATCTGATTCTCTACAATCTTTGTGATTTGTAGAATTATCAATATCAAAAACTACTTTCTCAATAAATGTATATATGTATAATATAGTGAGAGGATAATTAATTAGAGTCTTGCAAACTCTGACTTGTAAGACGGTCCTCATCTTATGAGTGCATATGTGATGTGATGACTTTAGATTAATCCTGCTGGCCTCTATTAGGGTCATGACATGGTTCACCCGACCACAAGTATAACCTCAGTAGGTGACACACCTAGGTTAGGTACACAGGACAAGTTAATAAAACGTGTTTGGAAGCCCAGCCCATATGCTTATTGGTGGTATCATTTCACATTTATCATAGATGAATTTAAAATTTGAGTCATTGTGCCTTGATTTTGAAATGTTAAGTCATAAGCATCTAAACATTGAATACCCAGTATTTAAGCATTGATGCAAAACAAACTAATTTGCAGCATGATGTTTGGGAAAATCTAGCTGTTTTGTGTATAGTTTTCTCAGGCTAAAGACACATACCAATCCTTAAAAAAAAAAAAAGAAAAAAAACTATCTAAATATAAATAATTTAATTTTTATTACTAAACTATGAATGTAAAATTACATCCAATATATGTAATTTAATTGCAAGAAAAAATTTGCAGGTACCATATGTGATTTCAAAATTTTAGTATATCACTAAGTTGCATATGGTAACTAGGATTTAGTCATTTCAACTAAAATCACATTTATCAAATGCAATTTTAGGGTAACTATAGTTTAAAAAGTTTCAACATAACATAAATTGCATGTAAAGTATTGAATTTAGCAAAAATCACATTTATCAGTTGCCAATGCAATTTAAGTTCAAAATGTTCAAACTAAATAAATTGCATGTGAAGCATGTGATTTAAGTTAAATTGCATCTATAAGTTGTGATGTTAATACAAATGCGATTTAATATGGCAGGTGGCAAGTGCATTTTAAGCCAATATATGATTTATCTAAATTGCATGTAGTTTATGCCATTTAATACCCTAAATCAAATCTAGTTTATGTGATTTAAACTAAATCACAATTAGTACATGCAATTTACTATACACACAACATTGTTCCCATTTAGTGGAACGGTGTGTAAAGAGACCTATATTACGTGCAATTTAGGCTAGTTAGATAACACTATTCTTGTTTAGTAAAATGGTGCATAAAGAGACCTAAGTTGCACATAACATATGTAATTACCCAAATTTATATAACTTGAATATGAAAATAATTAAATAAATAATGTAAAATTTTAAAAAAGTTTTAAGAAAAGTCGCAAGAGTCACTCTCGATTTTTCACGATTTAAGAAGATTAAAAACATTAACATTTTAATTGTTGTCTAAAAGTTAGAACTGTTGATAACAAAATTTTAAAATACAAATTTTCATAGTTTTTTGCAATCAATAATTGGTAATAACTCAATAACATAATAAGATATCCTAATTTCAACTTTAACAAGATAGTGTTAATTTTGATATATATATATATATATATATCTGTGTGTGTGTGTGTGTGTGTGTATAAAGAGTAAAAATGAGATATCTTGATTTCAATCTTGTCAAAATGTTCATGTTAATGAAAATTATCAAACATGATATCTTTAATGATTAAAAGAATATTATCACTGTATATTTTATATGCACATTGCAATATATTATATATATATATAGATAAAATAGAAAAATGAATCTACAACATGAATCTTTCATGTCGTGTGAGTCAGTCGCCTATTGTCTTTGTTGAGTCTAATCTTCTCCAAAAATCGAGTAAGTGAAGATTGAAATCACTGAATTAAATCTTAATGATTTATATATGTTATATTGTATGGAATATCAGTCATATAGAGCTAATAAAATATTGAAAATTTTCAAATTATAAAATGAAGAAATAAATGATGAATAATAAATGTTTATGAAAGAAGAGATACTAAACCTAAACAACAATAAATCTCAATATGTTTCATGAAAATGAAAATAATAAGAAATATCCAATGAATTTAATACAAGATCAAAACGATGTAACCATAATACCGGTAATAGGTAAACTTAATAAATATGAATATTAGCCGAATAAATCAAAATTTCTTTAGAAATGAAAAGTAATAGCAGTACTTGAATTAGAATTTAATTTAGAAATTGAATTTAAATAGTTTAATTAAGCCAAGTAAAGTAAATTATAAAATAAAATTAGATAGACTGACATAATGAAATTAACAAATAGATTAACTAAAATTTGAGATTTTAAATGTTCTCTTCATTTAGCCTATCTGCTATAACAATCCTTTTCAACAAATCAAATTTTATTATCTTTTGTAAATTTCAAACTAAATTTCTTTTCATTTAAATTTAAATCTATAAACCCTTAGAAAAATTCAATTTTCAATATTGAGGAAATTTATAAACTCTAAACTTTAGTTTATTTCACAAATTGAATTGATTAATTCTTTACAATAATGAATTTAGACTCCTTTTTCTTCAAATTTATTTCCCTAAACCTTTAAATATGTAATTTAGATGTTTTGTAAAATTTCTAAATCTTTGAACTTTAGTTTAACTTCCATTTCCTAAATCCCTATCATTTTTTAATTTAGTTACTTGTTTATAATTATAAAATTTTTAAGTTTAAAGTCCAATTAAATATCAATTTTTTATAAATTTAATTCTTAAACTAGATTTTCAATTCAAGCTATTCATTTCTATGTTATTAATATTTGAAATTATTTTAAAATTATTTTTGATACTTAAGAAAAACATCTAAAAGGTTTAAACCAAATCCTTTACCCATAAATATCTTTAATTATTTTTATCTGTATCCTTTTTCTTACCTTTTCTTTTTCCCATTACTAGCATACTTTCCCTTTCTTTTTACTTTCTTCTTCTTTTATTTTTCTTCTTTCTTCTTTACGTTTCTTTTCCTCTTCTTCCTTTCTCTTCTCTTTTTCCTCATTTAAAAATCACAAATTCAAGAAGATATAAGAGGAAATGAAGATATATATATAAAAAAAAAAAGATAGAAGATGAGGATCATGCATGTCATAGCTCCGAGAAATTAGGAGACATTGCGGTAAAGAATATCAAAAGTTTGAGTTATCTAAAAAGATAAGTTTTGTTATTTCCTTTACTTTAGTTGTTATTTATGTATGTTATATGAGTTAATGTTAAATATAAGTTGGGTTTATGATAAAGTTGATGAATAAGAAATATATAGGCATGTAACTAAAAAGTTAGTTTGTTTATGCATGAATGGAGGAGTTTAACGAAGTGGTTTGGAGATGTGTGATGAAGTAGTATGAATGTCACACTCGAAATGATACTCTAAACATGGCAGTCTACTACACTCAATATTAAAGCTTAAAAATGATTTCCTTAGTCACGCAAAAACTTCGATATCGGGTGTAAGGCATACTTACACGACAATAGAGAACTTGCCTTTGAAACAAGTAGTTTAAGGAGAATCAAATAATAGCATTTAAGAATAGAAATCATAACTACATAGTTTTAAAATTTAAAGTCCTACAAATCTTAGGGCATACCCCACCAAAGTCCATACAAATATCTAAAAGTTATCTCCCAAAAACGAATTTACAAGTGAAGTTTTCTATAGAAGTCTATGTCAAAAATTTAAACTATGGATCTCTTTTAAAAGCTCCTTAAGCCATTTGATCAATACATGAGTGAAAATCCTCATGGCTTCAACCATAAGTATATGCAAGCCCCTAGATTTTTTGGTAAATATAAGTAAACCTTAAGAACTGGAAGTCAAACCGGAACCCTAAAGTTAACCTAGTTCTATGTTTAGTCTAGTGAATCTAGATCCGACGATCTTGTGTTCTTAAACCCCAAACAACGAAATTGAGATAATTGTGGAATATAGTTAATAATAATATAGAAAAGCTTAAAAATATCAGATTCGCAATTTTCTAGTGTCTTTTAGATCCGAATGGGATCAATTTTCAAAAACCGTGTCTCGGTGTACCGGATAGTGAAAATATTCCGACAACACCAATAGACTCGTTAAAATATAAGGTTTTCAAAATATCAGTTTTAAAATGTTTCGGTAACTAAAATACCAAATTTAGCCGTTTACATGTATTTTCTTTACTATCGGTATTTTAATTGTCTAGTCTACTATTCATAGTACTATTTCTACTAATCATTACTATTTTTATATCTCTACTTTTCTATACTCTATTCTTACCATTACCATACATATACCTTATAATTTACCTTCCTCGTACAACTTTAGTCACATCAAACCTTACACATTACTTCTTTTTATTACAAAACAACAAAATAAATCATTTTCTCCCTCCCCTACAAGGCAAACCAATGCCCCCTCTCTCTCTATCAATCTCAATTTATTTTCTTTTTCAATTTATTTAATTACATCTAATTTCTATTCAAAAACTCTATAAATACCCCCCTTCCTTCTTCATTCTTTCACACAACTCATTTCCTACTAAAACTCTACCAAAATCACTCCATAGAATCCCTCTCTCAAATTCTCTCCCAAATTCTCTTTTCTCTCCATAAAACCATTTCTCACATTCTACCACAACCCATTCTATTCCTCTTCAACAAACACATAACCTTAGGTAAAAGTCTCTTACACATACTCATCATATTTATACAACTTAGCATGAGCTTAGTGTATGTTTCTTAGACTCATGAGAGTTAAAGAAGTAACAATATGTTCATGTTTTGTTTTTGTTGATGTTCCTATATTGCATTATGTTATTGTCATGCCCGAGGGGTACCCTAAACGTGGCAGTCCGCCGTACACAATACTAAAGCCTAGGAATGACTACCTTAGTCACGCAAAGGCTTCCATACCATGTACAAGGCGTACATCACAACTCAGGGAACGTATCGGAGTAGCGCAATTTATATCGATAATAAATAAGTAACAAGGCAAAGAGAATAGAGAACATAAACATATCACATTTCAATTCTTAAGGGCATATTCTTCTATTGTCTTTAAATAAATGTACCTCACTAAATCATAAAGGTTAGCACATATAAAGAACCTTACAAACTTTCTTCATCGTATGATTCCATATCCTTAATCGTCCGTCCATGACTTCCTTAATGTCATGATCCTCAATTTAATCCACGAATATACTGTTTCAATCAAATCTATAGGGGTATAAGCTACAACTTAGCTTGGTGAGATATTCCTTTTCATTCGCACCACATTTTCAAACAAGTTCATTTATTTAATCACACATATGCTATGCATACAATGAACCAATCACATGATTACACGAATATATATAGTCGTCCGGAAACCATATATAGAACGGATTTACCCCTCCGTATCAAAGGTTAGGGAATCGGGGTTGAAGGTCCTCGACCTTCTACTGCTAGTCCCCAGGTCCTCACCCACAGCGTTCGGTTGGCTCGGCTCCGAACCTAGAGTCGCTTTCCCCAAGCGATTTGGATTCTCCAGGAAGGAACATGGCCCGTGGCACCGCACGATCACAGCCAATCCAACTCTACGCGTAGGAGTAGCAGCCTTCTGAAATAGATGTGACTCGACGGATGCTATGCGTGAACGTTTTATTGTTCTTAGGTCAAACCTTATTAAGGTTTATTAGGGGCGATCAATCAATTCAACAACAATAAACAATCATACAGGTAAGTAAACAAAATTATTTAAACAAGCAGATCAAAGTTGCGATATTCTTAATTCTCAATTCACGCATAAACATAAAATCATATATATACGCATAATCCCGAAATCCCCAAATATTTTTGTTTTTATCTTTCCTTAGTATTCTAATGCTACTACATTACAAGCACAAGCAAGGTAACGAACTTAGAAGGAATAACTCACTCGTCCATTTCGCTATCTTCTTAGTCGTAGAAATCCTCGGGTAGGGTATCCTTGTGTCCTTTGTCACCTAGACAAAAGAAATACCCGGGATAAGTCTTCCATGAATTTCTATTCTTGGAGATTCTAAACTTTACTTAAAATTCGTGGTAAAATCGTATAAGAAGAAATTCCAACTTAAAATGGCCATAACTTGCTCAATTTAACTCGGAATTTCGCATACGATATACCGTTTTCTACCTATTCGAAAAGTTCTATCTATTTCTAAACTTATCTTGGTCATAAAAGGTCATTTGGGTTCCGAAAACGTCAGGTACAGATTTGAAACGAATTTTTCTAAACTTTTGCAAAAATCCACTTTCTATCTCAACTTCATTTAAAGAAAATCCTTTTTGTAATAATATAAATATACATTTGATAAACACTTTTGAATATATAGGTATGCTCAATTTATATGCAAAAATCCCAATGGTAGTGTCTCAATAATTTATTTCATAAGACAATTCATTTAAACTTTAGCTTTGAAAACTTCCTTTCAAGTATTTAAAGAAACTTTATATTTTTCTTAGGTTTGTTATAATGAGTATAATCTTATTTTATTTTTCTTCATTCCTCTTTTCCAAAACAAGAAAAATTCCCTTTAACTCTAGTCTTTCATATATTTCATTTCTAGTGATAAATGATTAATTTATCAAAAGTACATTAAGTTGTCGAAATCCTTTTCATAATTTGTTTATTTAAGATGGTCTTAGAAATTGAGCCTTGCTTTTCTTATATTCATTTTTAAAATATAAGCTTTTATTTCCAAAACTTGTTCTTTCATTTCTTTTGAAAAGAATCATCTTTTATTGATAAAACCCATCATTATAAATCTTACCTTATTTATATTCCCTTGAAAATTAGTTCCTTCTTTTAGAAATTTGAAAATCATTATTTTTCCTAAGTGGGTCCATAACTTGATGAGTTGATTTTTGTCTTGACTTTGAAAACTAGTTTGTTCCTTAGTTTAGAAAAGAATTTAAGTGTTAAACTTTCGATATTTACGATTTATTTTTCTAAGAACTTAGATTACCATAAAATACAAAGAAAATATTTATTTCTTACGTTTTCTTGATAAAACTATCTTTGTTATTTAGGAAAACTTGAGAAAACTCCATTTCTATGTTGTTGATAATAACTTCATGATTTTGCGATAAATCATATGATTGAAAACTTAGCTTTGAGTTCATTTAGTAAAACAAAATTCTATTTTTTGATTAGTTGAGACATTAACATTACGCAAATGCAAGTATAATGAGCATATAAAATAGTAAGAACATAAGAAAATACTAGAAACAAATAATGAGTAAGAAAATAAAATATCAAGCATTGGGAACCTTAGCTTCATCAAGGAATCCCGATCAAGAATTGGAGCCTTAGCTTTATCAAGGCATCCCGGGACTAAGAATGGACTAGTCCCGAAAGATTAAAGAAAATAAATAAAAGATTGTTTGACTTGATATGAACAAGTCTAAGACTAGAAAGACTAGTCTTAATAATTGCATAAAATAAATAAATTGCATAACTTAAATATAAATAAATAACAAATGAGCTTATATGCTCTAAATAAATATATACATAGTATATAAATAATATAATAACAATAATAACAACATAATAAAGTAGGAAGCTTTATGTACAAGAACAAAACATGAACATGTTGTTGCTTTTACTACTCATATGAGTTTCAAAACAACACCATAGTCATGTTAAGTTACATGACATGGATGAATAATAGATGGAAGAAATATTACCTAAGGTATGTAAGAGATATGAAGATGGTAGATGGAATGGGTATTATGTGAGTAGTGATATGTGGTAGATAGTGAGGCTTTGAAAAGAAACTTTCTTTGGTAATGGAAGAGGAGTGTTTTCTTTTTACAAGAAGTGAGTTCTTGTAAGATTATAAAGAAGAGTTTTTGGAGAGGATTTTGGCATAATTTCTTTGCTTTGGAATGGTGTGAAGAAATGAGAAGGGGAGAGGTGGTATTTATAGAATTTTGTGGAGGAATTAAGAGTGTAATAAAATAAATTGAAAAGAAATAAAAATTAGATGAATGGGGAGAGAGGAGGCGCCGGTTTTTGGGGTATGTGAGAGAGAGAATGATTTGTTTTATTTGATTTGTGTAATAAAGAAGTAATGTGTAAAGTTTGATGTGATTAAAGGTGTATTGGAAATGAAAAAAGTAAGAAAAAGATATGTAGGTGTAAGAAAAAGTAGAGATAGGTGAATAGTAATGAATAGTAGAAAAAGTACTATGAATAGTAGACTAGACAATTAAAGTACCGGTAGTAATAAAAATACGCGTAATAATGCGATATCTGTAATTTTTAGCTACTGAAAATTCCAAAACTGATATTTTTGGAATCCTTGTATTTTTACGAGTCTATTGGTATAAAAGGAATATTTTTAATATTCCGTGCTTCGGGACACGCTTTTCGAGAACCGATCCCGTTTGGGTCCGAAGGTCACTCGAATTTCGCGAATCTGATATTTTTATGTTACCCTACGTTATTACGAACTATTCTAGGCCATTAACTTAATTTCATTTTCTAGGGTTTGAAAATGCGGGATTGCCGGATCTTAACTACTAGGGTTCGTTATAGGCTTGTTGACTTTTAGGGTTCCGTTTTGAATTCCGTTTTCATTGAGATATTCGTAAGATCGTATAATTTTCGAGTCTTGAGCGTTTTAGAATTTTAGCTCGAAATTTATTTCATTTGTGATTATTTAATAGTTTTTAGTTCTCGGAATCAAACCGAGTCTAGGTTTATGAGTTGACTCGATTTGACTTTTGTGGAAAACTTGGATTTTGTTATTCTAAAAATTTTACTGAAGGAATTAGGACTTTATTAACTCGTTGTTAAGCGGTATTTGGATCTATTGTTTCGATTTGCGTTTTAGGAATTGGGTAGATTATTTAATCGACGTACGGACGTTGATTATATTGGTAATTGGACTTTATATTTTATTTCAGGGGTTCTCGTTTCTCAAGATTGAGAGAACTCGTTTTTGTTCTTATTAAATTTTTAACTTGGTTCAACTTTTAGGGTTTCGTTTCCGGTATTTGACTCGGTCTAGAATTGAGTTTTAATCTCAAGTTGATTTTTCGGGTCTTTGATATTTATACTTCTAAAATTATTTTTAAGGATTATGAAAATTTTTGGGGGTTTACAGTTATTGTTGTTATTTATTGTTATTATTATTTGCTCTAATCTAACTTCTATATAGTATTATGTATATTATGTATATATATTTCTTTAGAGTATATAAGCTCACTTGTTATTTATTTATTTTCATACTTTTCAATTTATTTATTTATTTCATGCTATTATTAAGACTAGTCTTTCTAGTCTTAGACTTGTCCATATCAAGTCAAAACAATTTTCTTTCTTTTCTTTTCTTTTTGGAACTTGTCTATTCTTAATCTAGGAATACTTTGATGAAGTTAAAGTTCTCAATACTTGACTTTACTATTATGCTCTTATTATATTTATCTTATTATGTTGTCTTTCTCATAGTTACATATTCTCATTCATGCATGAACATGTTGATATTGTCTCAACCATAATTAAAATGAGTTTTCTTAAATAATAAAAATAAGAAATCTCTTTAAAAATAAAATTTATCATATAGGAAATAATTTTTCCATAAAAACTTAAAGTTTTATCTTAACAAATATTTTCTAAAGTTAGATAAGTTTAGCTCAAGTTTTAGTAATAATACTATACGGGATTTCATTAATAAATACATAAAATAAAGTTATCACAAACTTTCTTTTTAAACCAATAAAATAAGAAAGTTTCTTTAAACTTAATTCTTTTTTAACAAAAGTTTTCTTCACTCATATGTAAAGCTTTCATCAACACACTAAGGTTTAGATAAGTTTTACAAAAATTATCAAAGAGTAACCTTTCTAAGGATAAGCTTTACTTAGGAAATAAAAATAATAAATAACTTATAAGATCATTGATATTTTTATTTAAGGTGGATCTAACTTTAGAAAAACTTTAAAACACATAATCAAAAAGTATTTAGAAAAACTACATTTTCTACTACTAACAATAAAGTTGTAGGAATCTTAACAAGACTAAAATTAATTTTTGAAAAATTAATTATTCTCAATAATAAGAAACGGAGGAAATACTCACTTATAATAATTTTTCCCAACAAAACTAAGAAGGAAATTTTCAAGTCTTAGCATTTTCTCACTTTTAAGATACATTGTTTTACAAAAATCTTTGTTGAGACAACACCACTAAATTCATGTATATAATTTGAGCTTCTGTATTATTCAAAGGATTTTTCAACCAAACAAATATCTATATTTTTGGTACAAAGATTTTTGGATGGAGAAAAGTTTGAAAACTTGATTTTGAAATCTGGAATTTTCGTATCAATTCTATACATCACTATTTCGAGACCTAGATGACTTCTTTTGATAAAAACAACTTTAGAAATAGATAGATCTTTTCGAGTAGGTAGAAATCGGTGTATAATATGCGAAACTCCAAATTAAAATGAGCAAGTTATGACCATTTTAAGTTGGGATTCCATTCATACGATTTTGATGAATTCAATAAGATAGAATTAGAGAATTTGAGTAGATCTTGGATGAAATACTCACTTCGGGTATTTCTTTTGTTTAGGTGTTGAGGACCAATCTTCTCTTCCCCAAGGATTACTTCAACTCATAGAAGAACGCTATGGTCAAGTGAGTTTCCTTTATGTTTATGTATTCGTGTATATGCTTGTAGAATAGAGCACTAGATGTTAGAAAAATATATCATTGATATGCATGTGGGATATCATGGGAATTATGCATGTGAATGGTTATGTGCATCAATGAACGATAAGTATATCGGAATCCAATCTGTGATTGATATAATTGTTTCTACGTATGTATTGCTATATGTGCAAATTATTGCTTGATCGCTTTAAATGAATTAATGTCATATTGAAATCCCCATATAATAAATTGCTCATGCATATCACTTAGAATATCATTTCAAAATTTTGCTATACTCCTCAGCATGGGACCAGAAAGTAAGCTGCCTAGCAACATCTTGAGGGTTTAGGACGTTCGGGGAATATGACCTCAAGTTGTAGCCGAGCCAGATCGATCGCTTTAGGTAAGGAAAGCCCGAAGACTAGTAGTAGGGTTCGTTGGAACCCCAAGATGCGCGCAAACTTTTAAGAAGGTCATTTGGGATCCAGCTCAAATCATTCCCTAACCACCAATGGAGGAGTAAATCCATCATACATACGAAATCGGATAATCGTATGTACTGTTTGATTATATGATTGTTGCATTTCATATGCTTGTTTAATGAACTTGGTTGGATGCATGTTATGAGTACTTTTGCGTAAGGAATATCTCACGAAGCTAGTTATACTTATACCCCTATAGACTTTGATATTGCAGGATTGTTTTTTGCACCAGAGACCATCTTGATCATCTAGGTAGAATCTTTATTTTTTGAAGCTTTTAGAGGAACTCTATTTTGAAGTCTTAGAGTAGATTTTTTCTAAAATCTTCTAGCTTTAGTTATTTATCATAGTAAGACCATGTTGTTATTAAAATTATCAGGTAATTCCCCTTAAAGGTTGTAAGACTTTATGTTTTAATGAAATATAATTAAGTGTTATTTTTGCATGTTCTGCTGCCAATATCTTAAAATGCATTACTCCACCGGTCTCTCTTTGATGTGAATGTATGCCTTGTACCAATATAGAGCTTTCGAGTGACTGAGGTAGTCATTCTTAAGTTTCAATATTATGTATGATGGGCTGTTACGTTTAAGGTATCCATTGAGGCGTGACAGTATAGGTGCTGTAAAAGGTATCTAAGAGCGTATAAGCTTAGTTTTGCTTAATGAGAATCTTTCTAGAATAATGTACCCGATAAAATCAATCAAAAAAGTTTATTATTATTCATGTGTAAGAGATGCAACATCCACTAAGCAAACAATATATATGATCATCCGAAAAACCATATGTTTGAATAGATTTATACCCTCTAATCGGGGTTAGGTGTTTCAAGCCCGTACGACCATAGTTCGAAAAAATGTATCATAGATCTTTCAGGCTACTGTATGCCCCTAAAACTTATAGACTTTCAGGCTCTACATGCCACTTGTAAATTTTTAGGCAACTACTAACAACCACTTCTATACTTACGTCCCACCGAGGGTATAGCAGCAAATGCAATGTAACCTACTTCATAATATGCATGATTAATTTGTTAATATGTTCTTCGTATATAAATGGTATTCTTAAGGGTGATCATAAAATATTCACAAACATTCAACATGGCATAATAACAATCATTAATTTTTCAACAATTCAAGTTCTGATATACTTAGATTATTTTATCAAACACCATTATCACAATCACTTCCCATAATGATTCCTAAATGCATATTCCATTTTATCTTTCCCTATTTCTAGTACTTCTAAACTACAAGCACAAGTATAAATACGTAAATTTAGGAGATAAACTCACTCGGCTATAGTACTCCTTAATCGTAATAATCTTCAGGGTAGGACGCTTTGAGTTCTTCATCACCTAGACAAAAGAAATACCTGGAATGAGCATTTAATAGAGATCCTATCTAAATTTTCTAATTCTATTTTACTATTCACGTCATTTTACCCGTTGAGAAAATTTAAACTTAAAACGGCCATAACTTGCTCATTTTAATTCAAAATTTTGTATATTAATAGTTGTTTTCTATCTACTTTGGCATATCTAATTTCTAAGGTTATTTTTAACATTTAAGGTCATTAAGGGTTCGGAAAAGAGTGGTACATATTGCATCTGGAACGTTCTAGCCCTTATTTTGCTTGCATTTCAAAGTTTCACTTCATATGGATACTTTATAACAACCATAAAAAAATTCTATCTTTAAAAAAATCATTTAGTATTGATATTAACTCATAGTAAATGTATTATCCTAGTGATGTTGTTCCAAGATAATAATTTTGTAAAACAATCTTTGTGAAAAGCAGACATGTTGAGTTTTATGGAAAAAAAATCATCTTTTGACTTGTGGTAAAATTCGTTATCTTAAATTTTGTAAACATGTGACTTAACAAAAATTATGATTCAATATTTACTTTGAAACTTCAAGGTGTTATATTTATTTCAAAAAATTTTATTCAACAATTAATCTTATTAAGACATGATTTTATTCATTTGTGACATAATATTCTTAAGTGTATTCTCCTTGAATTTTTCTTAAGTTCGATTCTTAAATAAAATTTAAATTCTTAGATATCGTAGACATGAAACTTAATTAAAGAAAATCATGATTTTATATTTATTTTGAATCTATGATTATTTTATTTTTACATTAACTTCTTTTAACTAATTAGTTTACAAAACATGGGCTTCTATATGTATGTGGATAAGATTTATTCTAAGTGGAAACTTCCTTGAAATTATTTTTAGTTTTAATATTTAGAAATAATCATGTAAGAGATTTGTTTTAAGCTTTTATTTTTTGAAAGGATTTGCACATGTCTTATGAGTAAGTTTACGGACAATATTCTCTTAACAAAGGATTATCAACATTTGTATTTTAGGAAAACTCACTTGATATTTCAAAAGTTTAGTTGAGTATCCATCTTTATTCCTTTATTTCTTATGACAAATTTTTCCTAACTGTCGAAAATGAAATCTTCAAAGTTAGTTTATAAAATGAGGAATTTTCAATACTCACATCTTTGAAATTTTTATTATGCCAACATCGCTTATGACCAAGTAGCAAATGTAGTAACTATACTAAGAATAAAATTATTAGCATAGACTCATAAGAAAAAAAAATAGAGATAGATAATCAAGAATGCAAAAATATAAAAAATAATATTATAGGAGTCTTAGCCTATCATCAAGACTCCCTTGGACTTGAATAAATTCCAGTCACCATAAAAATGAGAAAAGCATAAAAAAGAAAATCATGGAAGTCTTAGATCTTTTTTCAAGGCTACCTGAGACTTAAAATAATTCCAGTCTCATGAATAAAATAAGAATAGTAAGAAAATAATTATGAGAGTCTTAGATTATATTCATGGTTTCCTGAAACTTAGAAATGGACAGATCTCCTTTTGTTTTGACTTAATGATGGACAAATTTAAGACTAGATAAATAATAAGCAATGAAATAAGAGCAGTAAATAAAAGTTAGCTTAGCGAGCATCTAGGCTCTATAAATATACATATTACATATATTTATTAACATATAAAAAGTTAGTGTTAGAAATAATATTACAACATAATGTAAACATGAACATGAAATTAACAAGATATGAACAATGTGTTATTTTTATGTCTCCACTCCCTAGCATATGCATCATGGGGATTTTAGAAACATAACATAAATATTTTTCATGTTATGTTAATATAATCTTAGGAAAGTGTTTAGTATTTTACTAAAGTTGAAGATGGATCGAAGAAAAATTTGATAAGACAATTGGGTGTGTATGTATTGTGTGTGTGGGCGTGAAGGAAAGGAGAGAAAGAGAGAGTTGGAGTGTCATTTTGCAAAAGTTTTGTTATATGTAAAATAGATGTGTAAATAATGAAGCTATGAGGGGGTATCTATAGAGTTTTGAGAAGGTAAATCTAGAGTTAATTAAATAAATGAAAAAAGAAAAGAAAATAAAGGGATGAGAGAGACAGATAGCTGGCCATGAGGAAGGAGGGGAGAGGGAGATATTAAAAAATAATTTTATTAAAGAAAAGTAAGTAAAGTATAAGATAAGTTATGTATGAAATAGTATTGGAAAAGAAAATATAAAAATAGATGTGTAAGAAATGTAAGAATGGGTGGTAAGAAAAAGTAAAGATAGATAAATAGTAATTATATAGTAAACAAAACAAATTAATTACCAGTAGTAACAAAAATACGTGTAATTAGGTTATATGTGATGTTTCTAGGATCCGTAAAAATTTTATTTGATATTTTTACTAATTCTTACTACATTACGAGTCTAAATTATTTGTCGAAATATTTTCCTCGTTTTGCATGTCGATGCCCTAATTTTAGAAACTGATCTCGTTCGGATCTAAAACAGACAAATTTTTAACAAATATGATCTTTTTAGGTTATAGGACATAATTTTGCACTATAAACTAAGGTTATCACATTTTTTTTGTTTTAAGTTTCAATCACAGTCTTGTCGAATCTAAGGTCTCTAAAACTTAGTGTTAACCTATATTGATTTTAAGGTTTCGATTTTACTTCCGGTTTTAAGAATTATTCATAAAACTACCATAAAATTTATGGGTTTACAACCTACCCTCCTTAAAGAAAGTTTTGTCTCTAAAACTTGACTCACATACCTGATTCATTAAACAAATCTAGGTATTTGTGTTGAATCTCATCCTCGACCTCCCAGGTTGCTTCCTCATATGTATGATTTCTCCAGAAGATCTTGACATATCTTATTTTCTTGTTCTGTAGCTTCTAGATTTTTCAATCCAAAATTTGCACCAAGCATTCCTCATAAGTGAGGTTTTCTTTTAGTAAAACAGGCTCCAACTTTACTATTTGATACAGGTAGGCTATGTGTTTGCGTAAAACTGATACATGGAACATATTATGCACTCCTGACAAATTTAGTGACAAGGTTAGGCGATAAGCCAAATCTTTAACTCGTTCATGTACTTCGAAAGGTCCGATACATCGTGGACTTAGCTTCCCTTGTGAGCGTACCTGATGAATGCTCTTGATCAGGGTTACTTCAAATATATGTGATCTCTTACTTGGAATTCAAGAACCTGTCTTTTCTTATTAGCCCAACTCTTCTACCCATCTTGAGCCTCTTTCATTCTCTGTTGAATTATTCTTACTTTCTCTATTGCATCTTGCATTAGATCTATTCCAATCGCTAACTACTTTACATCATCTTAGAATAAGGGTGATCTACATCATCTTCTATATAAGGCTTCCTACGGTGGCATTTGGATCATTGAGTGACCTAGCAATGGTAAGAGAGTGACCTAGCTTCCCTTGAAATTCATGACACAAGCACGTAGCATGTCTTCTCAGGTTTGAATTGCTCGTTTTGACTGAACATCAATTCGAGGGTGATGGGCTGTATTAAAATTTAGCTTGGTTCCCATACACCTTTGTAAGCTTGTCTAGAACTTAGACACAAATCTTGGATTTCGATCAGATACAATCCCAGCTGGGACTCCATGCAATCTTACGATTTCCCTTACATACAATTTGGCTAACTTGTTTATTGAATAGGTCATGTTGATGGGTATAAGTACACCAATTTGGTGAGATGATCCACTATAACCCATATTGCGTCATATCCAGTTAGCGTCTTTGGCAACCCACATACGAAATTTATTATGACTTGATCCCATTTCCACTCTTGTATGACCAAAGGCTTAATAGTCCTTTAGGTCTTTGATGCTCGATTTTGACTTGCTGGCATACAAAACACTTAGCACAAAGTTGGCTACATCTTTCTTTATGCCATTCCACCATCAGTGGCTTTTTAGATCCTGATACATCTTATTTCCTCCAGAATGCATCGTATATCCTCAGTTATGGGCTTCCTTTAGGATTTCCTTCTTCATCTCAGCATCATCTGGCACACATAATCTTCCTTTCATTATCACTACATCGTCTTATCTATAGTAAAGTCGGTATATCTACCTTCTTGTACCTATTTCTTAATCTTTTGAACCTTATCGTAGCATTGTGCTTCTTTAATACGGTCTACAAGAGTTGGTTTCATCTTTAGATTGGATATTTTCTCTTTCGTATCATGTCCCACAAACACGATGTTTAACATTTCAAACTCCTTTATCAATCCTTTTTGTCGGTTAATAGCGCAGCAACTTCTCCATGGTTTTCTATGGATTAGCATGTCAATGATGGAGTTGACCTTTCCTAGGCAATAGTTGATGTCGAGATCATAGTTTTTTTTATTAACTCTAACCATCTTCTTTGTCGCATATTCAACTCCTTCTAAGTGAATAGATATTTGAGGCTTTTGCGGTTTGTGTATATCTAACATCTCTGTCCATAAAGATAATGCCTCCACAGCTTGAGTGCAAAAACCATGACGACTAACTCGAGTTCATGTGTAGGATAATTTTGTTCTTGTGACCATTATTGTCTTGAAGCATATGCGATCACTTTCTTGTCTTACATTAGTACACATCTTAGGCCATTCATTGATGCATCACTATGCACTATATATGGTTTCTCGGGATCTGGTAACACTAAGATCGGAGTAGAGAGTAGAGACTAAACGTTGCTTCAATTCTTGAAAACCTTGCTCTTGGTTTTTGGTCCATACGAATTTCTTATTCTTTTGAGTTAATCGAGTTAAAGGCTTGGCTATCTTGGAGAAATCCTTCATAAACTTCCTATAATAACCTGTCAATCCAAGGAAACTCCTTACCTTAGTTATTGTCCTTGGTTGCTTCCATTCCATAATGGCTTTGATTTTCTCGGGATCTACTGATTTGCCATCTCTAGATACTACATGTCCCAGAAAGGATATTCGGTCCAACCAAAAGTCACACTTCGATGGTTTAGCATACAGCTTATACTCCCTTAGAATTTATAGTGCCAATCACAGGTGCTCTTTGTGTTGTTCCCAGGTCTTTGAATAAACTAAGTTATCAATGATGAAAACAATCATGCACTTATCCAAAAGTGGCTTATAGACTAAGTTCATTAAATCCATAAAGGCAGCTGGTGTGTTTGTTAGTCCAAAAGGCAACATTAAGAATTTGTTATGTCCTTATCTTGTCCGGAAAGTAGTTTTTGACACAACTTCCAATTTGATCCTCAACTAGTGACATTTAGATCACAAGTCGATCCATGAAAACGCACTTACCCCTTACAGCTAATCAAAAAGGTCGTCGATCCTTGTTAATGGATACTTGTTCCTTATGATGACCTTGTTGAGATTTTAGTAGTCAATACATAGCTCATTGATCTGTCTTTCTTCTTCATAAAGAGAACTAGGGCTCCCTAGGGTAAAACACTTGGTCGGATGAAACCCCTGATCTAATAATTCTTGCAGTTGCTTCTTCAATTCCTTCATCTCAACTGGTACCATCCAATACGAGGCCTTTAATGTTGGTTCGGTATTTGCCATTAATTCAATTTCAAAATCAATCTCCCGCTTCGGTGGCAGTCCAAGTAACTCATATAGAAAAACATCCGGAAACTCATTGACAATGGGTATATCTTCTATGGTAGGTTTCTCTTTTTCATCTTTCGTGTTGTTAACATAACTTTGATTTCCTTATTGTCTTCCTCTATTAACTCAAATGAACACAGCTCCTGTCCTCTTGCAATTGTGGATTTGTCAACAAATGCAACTTTCCTTCCGTTCTGATCCATGATACCCACTTTCTTATTCCAACAATCTACTGAGGCTTTGGTGAGTGATAACTAACTCATACCTAAAATCACTTCATACTTATTCATCCCCAATACTATAAGGTCATTTGTAGAGGGATGTCCTTGTATTTCTATGGGCAAATCTTTCAATATTTCTTTATTCATCACAAAACTACCCGTAGGGGTCTTTATGTTGAAGCTAGAGGTAGTTGCAGTTATGGGCAATCTAGTCTTCCAAGCCAAAATAGCAGTAACGGAAGAATATGTGACCGTGATGTTAAAATATTATAGGCCGATTGGTTAATTACTCATATATTTCATGCATTCAATATACATGGTTTACTTAGTCCTCAATTCCCATTCTGTGGTGCTAATTAATCATCTATCTATTGATTACGTTACCTATTTCATTTCTTGTATCATATTCTTTATAGAAAATAAAAGATAAAGATAGCTAAGGTTTTAAGGCTAATCTGTGACCAAATTCTATAAATACCCCCTTCCTCCTTCATTCTTTCACACATCCATTTTACATAACAAAACTCTACCAAAATACTCTCTCAAAACCTCTCTCCAAGAATCTCTCTCAAAACACTCTTTACCAATTTCTATTCTTCAAGAAGAAAATAACAAACACAAAACCCATTCATCTCTTTTCAAACCTTCCATTAAACCTTAGGTAAAAATTCTATCTATATTCTTTATCATGTTCATACAACTTAGCATGAGCTTAGTGTATGTTTCTTAGACTCATATGAGTTAAAGAAGCAACAATATGTTCATGTTTTTTTTTGTTTTGTTATGTTCCTAGTTTACATTATGTTATTATGTTGTTGTTATTATTGTTATTATTTTTGCTCTAATCTAACTTATATATAATATTATGTATACTATGTATATATTTATTTAGAGCATATAAGCTCATTTGTTATTTATTTATTTTCATGTCTTGCAATTTATTTATTTACTTGTTTTATGCAATTTATTAAGACTAGTTTTTCTAGTCTTAGACTTGTTCATATCAAGTCAAAATAATTTTCTTTCTTTCTTTCTTTTCTTTTCTTTTCTTTTGGGACTAGTCTATTCTTAGTCTCGGGTTGCCTTGATGAAGTTAAAACTCCCAATACATGACTGGGATACCTTGATGAAGCTAAGGTTCCCGATGCTTGACTATTTTATTATGTTTATTTACTTACAAGTATTCCTTTCTATCTTATTATGTATTATCTTTACTTTTATATTGCTATATAATCATATTCATGCATGATGAAGAATGTCGTTGCCTTAAATAAAAGTAAAAATGGGTTCTTTCTTAAATAAAGAAAAGTAAACTAGATTTCTTAACAAAAGGAATTTTCAACAAAAGATTTAAGTTTTCATAAACTCTTTTCAAAGGATAAGCTAATCATAAATTCTAAAAGAATTAGTAATGAAGATTTCTTCAAAATAATAAAATGAACTCATTTCCTTTAAAAACTAAATACTCCATCAAGATAAAAAATTTTAGTCTTGAATAAAAGACTTGAACTCAACTATATCTTTTAATAGGTTCATTTTAGACTTTGAAAATAACATACTATGAAAGTATCTTCAACACTTGAATTTTATATTGTTATTATCTTTTCAAATTAAAATGAAGTTTCACTAAGTTCTAATGTTAACAATTCTTTATTAAGAAAGCTTTTCTTATAAATTTGTCTAAAGGAATTATTCTATCACTTGACAAATATTAAGAATAAAACAAGTTTTTCAAACCAGGATAAAATCAACTCACTATTTTAGAAACCAACTTAGAAAAATAAAATTTGCTAAGAAAGTAAAGTTTTAAAGGTACACTTATTTCCTAAAAGAAAAAGGATATAAAAATAAGAGGAAAACATACATTTAACACAACTTCAAATATTTGAAACTTAAAGAATATTTTGAAAAGCTTATTTTCAATCATTAGAAATAAAGTTGGTAGATAACTTAAAGAACCAAAATATTTCAAAATGAATTTACTTTTGAAAAGTGAGAAAATGAAATAATAAAAACATTGCTCATAACAACTCAAATATATTTTGTTTTCCTTCTAACAATTCAAAAAGGAGAAATTTTCAAAAGTTTTACCTTTTAAAAACCGTCAGACCAATTAATTATGAAATATTAATATTGAGACAACACTACAAAAATCATGCATATAATATGAGTATAAATATATATTCAAAGGATTTTTCAACTATAATATATATATATATTTTGCTTAAGGATTTTTGAGTAAAGAGAAGTTTGGAAAAATCATATTTGAGCTATAAATTCGTAATTATTCTGTACCATAGTATTTTCCAAGCCAAATGGCTTTTTATGACAAAAATAACCTTAGAAATGGATAGATCTTTTCGAGTAGGTAGAAAATGGTATATTATTTGCATAATTCCTAGTTAAAATGACCAAGTTATGGCCATTTTAAGTTGGAATTACCTTCTATGCGAATTTTAACGATCTTGACGTAGTTTTTGATAAGTACCATAGAATCAATAAGAAATACTCATTATGGGTATTCTCCTTGATTAGGTGATCCCGAGGAGGAGTATTCATACCCGGAGGATTATTTTGATTAGTAGATTTACCGATCGACTCATCCGTAAGAAAGATAGATCCTCATGGCCAAGTGAGTTTATTTCCTACCTTTTATACTTGGTTGTGCTTGTAGCTAGAGGTACTAGAAGTAAGAAAAGATGAAAATGAATTACGTATGATAATATTGGTTGAAAGAATGTTAAGCATACTGAGGCATGAGTCGTTGTTAATTAACATATGTTTTACTATTACTCTATTGAAGTGTGTGCAAATTATGTGATCACCTTTAAAATACTCTAATCATACTATGAATTATATTAATTGATTCATGGATATCACATAGTTAGTTTCATTGCATGAGTTGCTATTCTCGATGGGACAAGAGTATAGTAGCTGGGTGTGCAGTAGCCAGAAATCTACAAGATGGGCGATTAGGAGCCTGAAAGAACTATTTTGAGATGGGCGAGTAGGCGCCTGAAATAAACTACATGAGTTGGATTTAAAGATGGGTTTTAAAGAGCCTAGAACACCTAACCTTGAATGGAGGGATAAATCCATTCAAACATATGATTTCCGGTAGATCATATGTATTGCTTGATCACTTGCTTGATGCATTCATATGCTTGTCTAATAACTTGTTTGAAAATTATTTATACAAGTGCATTGATTCAGGAATATTCTCACTAAGCTAGTTATGCTTATACTCCGATAGACCTTTGTTGTAATAGGACAATATCTTTTATACCCGAGGACTTCATATACTCGAGTGGGATTATGTTTTGGAAAAGCTTTTGGATATCTTTTAAAGATCTTAGGCTAATTATCCTTCAATGTCTTATGGTGTGTTAGTATATTTTGTTGTGAGAAAGATTAAGTTTGATATTATGATTGTTTGGAGAAGTATAAGGAAAAAAAAAAAAAAAAACCTAAGATGATGTAAGGATTATATTTTCTTAATGATAAATTTGATGATTATTTAGATTCTTGTATGATGTATTTATTTTCTCGAACTATACATTCTACCGGTGTCTCCTATTGTTATGATAGACGCCTTACATATGGTGTTGAAAACTTTCGCATGACTTCGGAAAGCCATCCGTAAGTTTTAATACTGTATGTGGCGGACTGCCACATTTAGGGTACCCTTTGGGGCGTGACAACACCCACACAGTTTGAAATTGAGATGATCATTAAATAATATGATATAAGTCGTAATTGACCCTTAGCGAAATGGACATGCATTGCACAATATCATAACTTACATGAGCATGGTAACTACGCTATGAATTAACATTTTGGTTCTCTGGTTATGCTTGGTTTTTCTAGGTGAAAAGCTCCTAGTTCTACAAAAGGTTTCCACTATTCTATCGATTCCTTAGGAACTAAGCAGGTTCCAGAGGATGTTGCCTATGGTGTTGATAAGAAATGGCTAATACTTAGTAGAGTCTTTCTATTATAAGTGAAGTAGAGATTATTTTACGTATATGTATATATAAATAAGAATGAAAAGATTTTTTCCCTCCTCAGTTGTTGTCTCTCTTGGGCATGAATTACTTAAGTTAGTCCTTCAACCCTCAAGAAATGGCATAAATCTCCATTGGTTTGGATTCCAATCATCCAAATTGCACATGTCACATGGTTAAGTATTGCATTGCATTGCATACATTTGCTAATAAAATTTGCTTGTCATTTGTTTAATGCATGGTATGGTCTTATAATTCACTAAGCTATGGTTTAGCTCACACCCTTATAGTTTTGTGTAGGAATATATTAGGCTAGGAATGAGCTAAGGATGTGTAGAGAGATATATTCTTCAGTGAAGACATTGAAGATGGACTTAGAATGTCATCCATAGTTTTAATGTTTAAATTTGAGATTTTGTACTGTATGAAATAGCTTAGAATGAAATAGATTGTTTGTATAATAGTTTGAAGCTTTATATTATGTAATTTATCTATCTTACTTTATTGTTTGGTAGGAGATATTGATTCTCTACGATTCCAGTGGACAGCGGGAATTCGTATTTCCTTCATTAGCAAATTATTTTTATACAATTAAAACTTGCATAGTAAATATTAACTAGAGTTTTGCAATCTCTGACTTGTAAAACGGTTTTCATATTATGGGTACACATGTTATGATAACTACAGTTAATCCTATAAGGCCTTTTAAGGTTGTGACAATATATGTAATTTTTATGTATTAAAAGAAATTGCACATATTATATGCCATTTAGGTTAGTTACACAACATTAGTAGCTCCTCCCTCATTTATGCACATGAAAATTCCCCTAAAACTCAAAACTCTTTCTCTCTCTCTCTCTCTCTCTCTCTCTCTCTCTCTCTCTCTCTACCCCCTCTAAGATTATTCCAAGGTTTTGTATTCTTCTTCAATTTCAAAAGAATCAGCTTCCCTTTAGCTTTTGCAATTGAGCAAGGTAAGTTTTTTACTTTTTTACTCGATTTATGTGGTAATACATAAAATTGCATATTATACATGTGATTTATGTGTACTTGCACTAATGTTGCATTTAAGACATACGACATATTTGTAAATAAAAAGTGTCATTGATTGCACGTGATTTTGTGTCGGTAATCTGGTAATTATTTTATCTAATTGATATTTGCTTTTTTTTTATAGGTTTGTAATTAGACAATTTTCTCGTTTTTCTTTATCAACCACTAACATGTTCACACCTATTAAGCAAAAGGATCATGCATACACATAGTTTATATCAAAGGGACATGCCTTAATAATCTCCCATTACCACTCATAACTATTCAAGGAAAATACAAGATATATATAATTTAAATCAATTGAGGAAAAAAAAACTAATTATGATCTCAATGTCATTCCTCTACTTCTAATTTCTTTAGAACTTGAGGTGAAGACTAATCTAATTATGATCTAATTGTCATTCCTCTACTTCTAATTTCTTTAAAACTTGAGGTGAAGATTATGAACTTGAGGTTCTGGATTTTGGATATTAAAATTATGATCCTCCATGTCTTCATTGATTATTGACATTATGGTCTTTCATGCATATAAACATCTTGACTAACCATAAACACTACAATGATTGAACTAATTAGCTTTATTATCTAAAAGTGGTTCTAAAGACCATCAAAGAAGATACAGGAAAGCTATTCACTCTAGGGTAAATGTTATATATGTTACCTAAATTTTACTAATTTATGCAATTAATTTCTTAGAATTTAAAACATATTAATTTATTACTTACAAGCTTTTCAAGTTTATTTATAGTACTTAGATGAGGTAGTTAATTACAAAATGTGTAAAATTTAGGCAACTAATTGTAAAAATGGGAAAAATTCAAGTAGTTAATTGTAAAAGAGGGAAATTTTTTTATACCAAATTGAAACTTTTAAAGTTTAGGCAATTAATTATAAATATAGGTAAATTTAAGCTACCAAATGTGACAGTTGTCCTTTACTTTATCTAATCATGACACAATAACGAACCATGCCAACCTGTGATGAGACCTGATATCCAAATCTGGAATTAAATTAAATCCCTAGATCATCTAAGAACCTAATAGAAACCACGACTCATTACTTATAATGAAGCAAGAACCTTGGTATACAATGAAGATGCCACAATTGGTGATAGCAAACCGATTGATAAATCAAAGTGAATGCCACGGGAAATCTCGATAAGTTCAAGAATAAGTCCTTTCCATAACTCAAAGAGAGGAAATCTCAATTTTCATTCATCATAAACTCCATATTATGCCTTATAACAAAGGAAAAGATCTACTTATAATAACACAAAGGAAAACTAAAAGACAAAAAACAAAATAAAGCTGGTGTTTAAGGAAGGTCGGAGGCTTATATGAAAAATTAGGCGACCTAAATAAAAAACATGAAATTGAAATAATTTTTCGAGACAAGAAGGTTGGCTACTTAGGGTTTTACCAGCAGTGTTGCTGTGAAGGCCGGCGGGTTGGAATCAACATACAAGTAATTTGTTCAAGGCCAATGGAATCCAAATCAAAGCTGGTGGCTTACTTCCTTATGGCTTATAGCTTTAATCCTCCACGACTTCAACAATTGAAGTCCTTTAATCCTTTATGTCCCAAACTATTTTATAGGCTTGCTTGACTCGTGTTTTCATCATTAGAACTTCAATCAATGGGCCTTCAATTCCTTGAAATGGATTGTTGAACTTGATCTTGGTTGGCTTTAATATTGATGCTATTGATTTGCATCATTTCCTCCTTCTTCAAAATGATTCATCCCGAATCTTCTTTCTTGGACTTTTCCATATTGAATCTTTCCGTTGGTTTATTGGAAGCATTAGGAATGAAATCAAGTTGATAATCAATTACGTCTGGAAGTTTCTAGGGGCACAAATCTTTAAAATCCTGCAACTGTGCAATAGTTTCACTAAGAAAAGAAAAATTAAGATCATTAGTTGAAAAACAAATATCACTCTTATCTCTCCTTTTTTATCACTTTTACTTTTTTCTTTTTTATAGCTTAAATTCATTTGCTTTTCTCTCCTTTCAGTGCTTCTAGTGTATTTTTATCAATCTTTTTCTCACTCTTACTCTCTTTTTCAGCAATAGCATTCACTTCCATATCTCTCTCTTATCCTTTCCTCATTCTTTTCTTCACTCTTTTGCTTTTTTTCTTTCTTTGAATTGTCTTGCTATCATCATCTGATCCTTACTAGCTTCCCATGGATTGAGGGGTATTAAATTCACTCGCTTTTGGTTGAAAAGCAAATAATAGCGATCGTTGTATCCATCATTCTTGGCTTTGCTATTAAATTTCCATGGTCGCCCCAACAAAATACAACTAGATTGCATTGAAATCACATCACATAAAACTTCATGATAGTACTTTTCAATGAAAAAGGTAATCTGAACCTGATCAGTCACCATAAATTCTCCACACTCATTCTATATTTTTAAGATGCTCAAAGTTTCAAAGTTTTCAAACTCAACTTTTCTACCAACAAAGTACTAGCAATATTTATAAAACTTTCACTATCAATAACCAGACTGCATAACTTGTCATTCACAAAACATCTCATATGAAAGATAGGTTCGCACAGGAACTCATCATCATCATCATTCACTTGTATTTGACCTCTTTTTTTTTAAATCAAACCCTAGACAAAAACCCTAATAAAAAAACAAATCAAAATCCATTCTTTCTCTTTATATTATATATATATATATGAATTTTTTTCTCTTCTTCTTCTCCAATCAAATCCTATTCAAACCCTAAAAACTGAAAAAAAAAAATTGACGAATTTCTTTTTTTTTTTTTCCTTTTAACAAAGACACAAAACTAACAAACCTAACAATTAGATGATCAACAAGATAAGATAAATCAAAAACTAATAAAAGACAAATAGGATATGAATGACTCGAGTTACCTCTAATCAAACTGGATATAGATTCTTAGAAAACCTTCACTCTGATACCAAATGATACAATAAGAACCACACCAACCAGTGAGGAGACTCGATATCCAAATCTAGAATTATATTAAATCCCTGGATCATCTAAGAACTTGATGAAAAATCGTGATCCGTTGCTTATAATGAAGCAAGAACCTTGGTATACAGTGAAGATGCCACAATCGGTGATGGCAAACCGATTAATAAGTTAGGGTGAGCATCACAGGAAATCCCAATAAATTCAAGAACAAGTTCTTTCCAAAACTCAAAAAGAGGAAACTCTCAATTTTCATTCATCATAAACTCCATATTATGTCTCATTACAAAGCAAAAGACCTACTCATAATAACACAAAGGAAAACTAAAAGACACAAAACACAATATAGTTGGCTTCCAAAGAAGGATGGTGTCCTATATAACAAATTGGGCGGCCTAAATAAAAAAAATGAAATTGAAATAATTTTTCGAGATAAGAAGGCTGGCGGCTTAGGGATTTACGCCAGCAGCGATGGAACTGGAGTACAAGTAATTTCTTTAAGGCCGATGGAATTCAAATCAAAGATGGCGGCTTACTTCCTTATGGCTTGTAGCTTTAATCCTCCACAACTTCAATAATTAAAATCCTTTAATCCTTCGTGTCCCAAACTATTTTATAAGCTTACTTAACTCGTGTTTTCATCATTAGAACTTCAGTCAACAGACCTCTAATTCGTTACAATAGATTATTGAACTTGATCTTGGTCGGCTCTAATATTGATGCTATCTAATTCACATCAATCACCAATAAGAACACTGAAGTCATCTCAATTTCTGCCTCCTATTGATTAGACCCTATAGATTGATAATTCATTAAACACTTCAAACTTGACACTTTATTTGTTTCATCTTCTTTAGATAAGTTTTTTATTTCTTTATGATTATAAGGAAAGCACAAGAAATTAAGAACTAACTATAGGAAGTTTAGATTGTGATGTAAGGGATAATTATTGCGATTTACCCATGTTATAAGCAGATTTTTGTTGGCACTTTTAAATTCCTTGGAACTGCAATCCTCCATTCTAAGTTAGGGCTTGTAAGACATAAACCGATTAATGTATCTTAGGAGTGTACCCAACACTACCACTCCGATCATTAAATCAATAAGTGTGCAAGGATGTGTAGTATCAAGATAAGTGTCGAGCAAAATAGTGGACTTAGCTGGCTAGATAGAGCTTATATAGTTGGTCCTTTTTTTTTCTTTTTGGAAAGGGAACTTATTCAAAATAGAAATTTACCTCTGATTGTTGGGGGAAGTGTCCATATGAATTTTAGGCAAGCACAATCTAGCTATTTAGGAATCCTTCTAGAAGTCTTCCCTTCTTTAGGAAAGTATTAGGTTTAGTTGTCCTTCTTGCCTTAAGTAGCAAAAGGTTAGACTATGTAGCTTCTTATTTAGGAAAGTTTTAAGCAATGTTCTAGAACTTAGTCATTTATTTCAAGTTTAGAATGGTTCAAGGTAATTCAATTTGATAAATCATTCAAACATGTTACTTTTTTTTTTTCCATGAAAAACAACTTGACCCATCTTGTTCAACAACAACTAACTTATTTACCCATAACATAACATAAGCAACTAAAAATGTGTGAAGAAAAGAAGAAGAAGACTAAAATTTTCATAAAGAGATTTTCAAAGTGTCTAAAGTGAAGAAATAACAACAATATTAAGATTAGAGCAACTAAAATTTCCACTAATAAGATTTTCAAAGTTTTAAAAGGAAGAAAAAAAAGTAATATTAAAATAAAAGCAATGTAGCTAAGTTGATCTTAGATAAAACTAAGCTATTTACAACATAAAATTATATATACAAATTTTATTCCTATCTATAAATCAACGAAAGTAAAGTTACTTGATTTTGAACCAAGGAAACCTATATTATAAACACCTTTGTCACACTAGCATCAATCTTATTCTAAAACTAGAAAGAAATTTCCAGCTCTATTATCTCATAACCTAAAAAAGGAAAAGTCTTACAAATGAGTGAATTGGAATCCAATATATATGTAGCACCCTAAAATAAGGCATTACAAACCACCACGTGTCCTCTCTTAAATAGAATACCTAAAGGCTATAACATTTTAACACCACAATTTAAAACATATAAAATATAATCTCCATAACTCTCTCGGAGGATACAGCAGAAAGTTTAAATCTTATAAAACTTGTAAATAACAATCTTTTCAAACATCCTATTGATCCAAACAATGTTGGCAAAGCGAAAGCCAAAAAATCCAAAATACATAAAATTTCAAAAATCCTTTTTAACATATAAATTCTTAATAGAGTTCCAAATATTCTAAATGATCTCAAAATTCTTCTCATATAAATCTATATCTGAATCTATTCCTCAACAGGGTAATCTGGATCACTATCATCATCCCCATGATTTATGTACAGATCATAACCAGATAAATCAAATACTACGTCCTCATCACATGTACTAGAAAAATGAAAGGAATGAGCGAAATCGCCCAGTACGCCAATCTATAAAACAAATGTATATGCACACACAACATATATATCAAATGCAACTTAATCTAATGCAAACAACCAGATTATTATCTTTATTAAGCCAGCAAATCAACACAGTTCAGAACTATTGTACATTAGTCCCAGACCCAGAGTAACTCAGATCCCATGAGAAAATCAACCAACTCTTTGAAAATATATAATTATATACATATATTGATGAATGGGCACTCCCCAAACACCTGCGGCCATACTACCAAATCACCTAAATCTACCGAAATCATCTCCAAGTGCAACTTCACTAGGGATAATGACACACAAGGATCATCAGGGTGCCTCACCAGTATCACTGTCTGCCAGGTCTTTACTAGTCAAAGCCAAAGACATCCAAAAAAACAAATTAAGCCAAATAGAATTAAGTTCATTTATATATATGTTCCTACAGGTAACAATTAGAAAACTAAACTTGTAAGCAAATACAACAAACAAGGAAAGGTCATACCTTTTCCAAATCCAGGAATAATCTCTCCAAATCCACAAATCCTTATGAACAACTACACAAAATCTCCAAATTTCCTAATATACAAATAAATAGAAATATGTAAATCCTCAACCCATACAACCCTAACTTATCAAAATCTCCAAAACCCTAACCTTTTATGGAAACTACAACAGCAACTTCTTCTTCTTCTTTCAAACTCCTCAAAATCTCAAAAGAATATATCTTTCTCCAAAATCCAAATATGGAAATTAACAAGAACAGAAAAATTTCTCCATAAAATCGAACTTTTATAGAATCTTTGATTTATAGGATAAGAACTTACCTTTAATTCTTTCTAAAACCTAAACCTAGGTTTTCTTCAATTATTATTAGACAAAAACTCAAAAAGAACAACTTCCTCCAAAACCCTAGATTTGAGAAATTAATAAGAACAGCATGATTCGTCGAAAATAATCTTTTCATTTCAAATCTACGATAAAGAAGATGTAACTTACTTGATTCAAATCTTATTCCTTGATCGATTCCCCGAAGAACATATCCTAATTGAAAACTAGGGTTTCTCTAAAGAACTCCTTCAAAAACACAAAAATCTATGAGAAAGATATTGTTTCCATATAAATCTGCACGAATCTTGATTAGATAGACTTACTTGAATTAAAGATCTTGTTTTTCTTCAAATTTCCCTCTCAAGCGCTCTCAAAACCCTAACAAACACTCTCTGGTCGAAGAGAAAGGAAGAATTTATGAGAAATACAAACCCTAAAATTCTAATTTATAATAAACATTTCGAGCAGGAAAGCCGGCACCTATGCCGGCAGCCTTTCCTTCAACGCCGGTGACCTTTGTACTTACGCCTTCTTACCGGCTTTCACAAATTTCATAAAAGTTCGAGAGCTTTACGTCGACGGCTTTCACATATAAGCCGGCAGCCTAGAGACCAATTTTCCTTTGTCAAAAGCTATTCTTCAAACATCTCTAGGTCATAGACAAAACCATCAACTTAATACTAAGGTGGATCATAAAACCCTCTTATTTTTCAACATATGACTATCTTTAAGGATTTGTTGACCATCATCAATATAAGGATGATTATTACATATCTTATTTATTAAGAATGACCAAAATTTCCCTTTCTTAATTAACAAATGACATTGCTTTGCCCTTCTTTATAAAATATTTTTCCGTATATTACAATATAATTACCACAACTATATATATTTTATAGATGCTAAGGAGACAAATGACACATACATGCACAAAACATGTCACTAACGTGTCGTATACCAATTATTATCTTTTGCACACAAATACTTCCATCTTTAATGCCTGCACTTACACATGTATTTGGTGCTAATTAGTCTTTAAGAACTCGTAAGCCTAAGCACATAACAATTGCATCATTTGACCGCAACTACTAGACCAACAATTAGCAGTGCATATTTACTACAATTGTGCATATAGGCATCTCATACCTTTACTTTGACCTAATTGTAACTTATTTCTAGTACATTACTCCATACGTTAATAATCATCCTAGCTAATAACTCCTTCGAAAAATTCAATCCTTAATTACCACATCATTTCAATGCATTACTTCACTTAAGATATTGCAACTACTGCCTAATAAGTATTGCTAATCATTAGTAGCCCTAAATCTTTTGGTCCTAGCTAAATATAAGTAGCTAATTCTCTAAAATCTTTAAATTTAGTTCATTACTAGCGTATCACCACATTTAATGCACAAAATAATCACCTATGTGAGTAGTGTTTACTTACTGAAATTAGTGAGTTGAACATTCATGGTTAGTGGTTTGATAAAATTTTAGACTCACCTTTTGGGTTTAATTTCCTACTTACAAAACATTTAAGATTTTTAAAATTTAATTACAAATTTTTAGGATATGAGCAAATCAATTCCTAAAAAAAGAGGAGGCATGGTTGATTGCGGCATATATGACTAATTAATTGTTCAACTTTCAAGTCCTATGTATCATGGGGGGCGAGGTTTTACTATGATGTAATGATTGGTTGAGTGACTACAAAAATAAATGGCAGTTAATTATGAGCACAAGGACCCAAGTTCAGTTGATTGTGTCTTAGTTTCCCCGATTTGTCACATCTTGATAGCATTGTAGACTGAGTTACCCTATATGGCCCTAAACATCTTAAATTTCACCATAATAACTTCTAAACCAAAATTCTTTCCAAAATTATGTTCTTAAACTCCAAACCGCTCCCTTCCTTTGTAAACATTTCATTTCCTTCATCATCATAAATTTATCATTGCGCATATTAAGTTTATCACATTTGTCATTTTCTATTTTAGATATGTTTTTTTTTTCCTCATCATTCTCACTATCATCGACCATCATCATCACAATTCCAGCATTATATATCCACTTCCCTATGAATCTAGTTAGATTGACTATTGTATAGGTTGATTGGTATTTGATTGTTTGTAATTTTTTAAGATAGGCAAAAATTCTCAATTTATTTGTTTTTTTTTTCTTTCCTTTTATGTTACTAGTTATGTGGAATTTGTTTTTGGAAAAATTATATTTCCTATGAATGACACTTTAAAGCTTGAAGAAATGTACTAATTTATTTGGATGAGTTATCATACAAACTAGCTCGTCAGTCAATCCTAATGCGTCCATAATTGATGTATTAGTTGAACAAAAATAATCTATATTGGTGCTTAAAACAAACACTTGAAAGAAATACATCTTATGCTAGAAAAATCTCTAGTTTATATTAACAATCAACAACAATAATAGAAAATTCTAATGATGCTTTTATATGTATATACATCTCTCGGTTTCCAAAACCATGAACCTACACATCATACTTAGAAATCTTAATTAATTTTTACGATTACAGAGATATGCACAATGCACTCATCAACAATGTAGACGTTGCCTCCCATAGCACAAAGGGAAACTTTTATCTTGAATCTTCTTAAACACCATAACTTTGTAAAATGGTAATTCATCTAGAAAACTTATTTGACCCTTGATGAATCATGAATGAGAGGAAAGAAATTGCACTTAGGATTTGATAGTTGAGAGAGAAGAGGCTTTAATAGGAAAAGGAAGAAAGGAAAACACAACTAAACTTTTAATTGAGCTTAATGGAGTTTTTATCAAATATGGAATTCAAGCTTGAATTTGACTCATCTAGATAGCTTGTTTTCCATTTTTTAAACCTAAAAATAATATATATATATATATACACTAAACAAAAATTATTTTATATAATATATCATAAATATAAAAATCATAAATGTACTAACAATCCTGTTAACTAAATTATATACGAACCTAAACGAGCCTAAATCAAAGTTTGAACTTAGCTTGTTTAAAAAATGAGCTTTATTTTAAGATCGAGTTAACTTATTTACTAATTAAGTTTAAGCTTATCTCAAATCAAGCAGTTTAGAAGCATTTTGACTCATTTATATCCTTAAGAATGTAGATTAAGCTGCATTCATTTATCCATATGTGAAAAGATTTTTTTTTCTTTTACCCTATAATGGGGAGGAGGATTGGAATTTGATACTTTGCTTGAAAGATATGAATGATATCACTAGACTACAAGTCAATTGATATTTGTCAAAAGATTAAATATCATAATTGCTCTTTCTAAAAATCATCATAATACCTCAAAATGCAACATTTTATCTTTCTTGTATTATGAAATCTATGCAATTGGTAATAGGATCGACATGCATTTGTTTTAAGTGCAAATATATGATAATTGATTTGAAAAGTGTTATTAGATGTTTAATGAATTAAATAATGAAATAATGGTGGATCAACTAAGGAGCTTATATATTTATAATTTTTTGCTGTTAAATCTTCTTATGTTAATTTATATATAGTTGTGTGTGTGTGTACATACTTTTTCTTTCATTCACACATTGTATGGACCTTGAGCTAGTTACTACATGTTTATAAGTCAACAAACCAGCTAACAAAAGTTGAAAAGGCTCAAAAAATGAAAAAAAAAATCAACTAAAATACAAACGAAGGGTAATTGGAAATCGGGCCTAGCGAAAAAACCACTATGGAATAAGAACATGATTAGGGCAGGACTTCCTCAATTATGGAAAATTAAAAAAAAAAAAAAAGAATAGAAAGAAAAGACAAATATCAAATGAACCACTCAGAAGACCAGCACAAAAACAGTTCACACTGACTCACTCACTCACTCCCATATCACTATTCAGTAATCACACACACAATTCACAGGCTCGCGGTGTGTGGTGACGCTATAAAATCCCATCAATTGACCCCACACCTCGGCATCGGGATTCGCTAAAGGACATTAGTCCCCCCCTCTCCAATCCGTTCTTACCATAACCGTCAGATTGAAAACGCAACGCATCATCCACCGTTTCCTTGCGCCCCCACCATCCCCATTTATTTTTTGTTTCCCTCTCCCTCCATATTTTCTTTCTTATTCCTTTTGGTTCACTCACACTCACACTCACACATTCCGCTGGGAGTCAAAAGGTACACAGGACAGGAAGGAAAGTGTGAGAAAACATAATTAGAACGTACAAATGTATCTATGTCTATGTCTATCTCTCTCTAAATGCAGGTTATCTTTGATCTTTTTCTCTCTCTCTCTCTCTATCTTTATATTGAATTTAATTTGATGGCTTTTTTTTATTTTTTTTTTTTTTTTAAGAGCAGAGGGAATAAGTAGGAAATAAAGTTCCTTTCTTTGTCGGTAATCAAGACGAGGACGAGGATTATCAATTCAGCACTTTTGGTTCTTCATTTGTGGTGAGTCAAGTAATGGCAATTAAGTTCTTCATTCATTGAATTTTTTACTCCATTGGGTGCATTATGTTACAGTTTTGGAATCATTATTAAAATCATGGTTTCTGTTCAGCTGCATGACTTTTTTCAGTTGCAGTAATCTCTAGATCTGGGCATTTTCCTTACGCTAGCTGGATTTGTCTGTGCATTTACATGTGAGTTCTCTGAATCGTCAACTCGATGTGAAATGTTAAAAACATTATAGAATCGTCATTGCTGTTTTTCTTTCCATCTATGAGCATTTTGTCATATGATATATTTGTCGCTGGTGATGGAAATACTCCTTCTGTACTTATTAGGATGTGTTAGTGTGTGAGTGAGTAAAAGATTTTCAGTAGAAATTGTAGCAGAAATGTGTCAATATGTCTGATATGACCACTTAAGCATGAAATCTAATCATGGTATATGCCGGATGTAGCAATTAGAGACACTTAAGCTATACGATGGAATGGCATCACACTATCCTTATTCTTTGTTCAGATATGTTTGATATTGCAATTAATATAGAGTTCATAGCAACCAAGTAAGATTTTTTTCAAAAAGAATTAACTAAAGGAGCAGGATAGCTGCAGCTAATATATTCTGTTGGCTTGAAGTTTTTGCTTGGATTGGATTTCTCGATTAGTGTTGCAGTAATTGTGAGAGTCACATTCATATGTGCACACGTGCACGTGCACACGTGTGTGTGTGTGTGTGTGTGTTTGTTGAAGTTGTTGAATTGTGAATCTTGTTTTTGGCCAAAAGAAAAGTGAAAAAAGTAAAAAAAAAAAGAGCAATATTTTAAGTGAAGCAGATAGTAAAGTCTCTTTGAAATGTGGCAACTCTCTCTTATAAGCATTCTCAGGGAAACATCCCTTTAATGCCAGACCTTCCTTTCAATTTTCAGGATCATTTCATGATCCAGGTTCAGAATATGCGGAAAGCTAAAGCTTGTGGGCAAATTGCAAGAATATTAATGCTATGACATCAAAAGTTCATTTTAGCTATAAAATCCCTGTGGTTGTCTTGGATAAGGAGTTGGGTGCAGCTCCTAAAATGAGCCCACATCTGCAGAAGAACCCAATGAAAGGGAAGGAAGGGTGCTATCACCTCGAGGTTCTGAAAGTATCAAATATCCAGAGAAGTTAAAAGCGGAGAATTCTGCAGATCTTCCATTTCTCCAAGAACGTCAGCAAAAAAAGAGTTTGATGTCCAGGCAATTCACCAAAAAAATGCTGGAAATCGTCCAAAGCAGCATGCTAGCATAGCAACCATGAAGAGTGAAGAGCTTGTCAAATACATGTCACATTTGCCAGGTTACCTCCAGAATATGGGGAAAAGGGAAAATGTTCAGGGTAAGGCTCTGAGTTTTGGGGTCCTTGAATGGACTCGTCTAGAGAAATGGAGGCCCATTCAAAAGGTTGGTGAACATGGAGCGAGAGTTGATTCATCATCAACCAGAAGTGAAATCCCACCGAAGTTTGGTCATGGTTCTGCACGTTGGTCAAGTATACACATGGAAAGTCCATCTTATAATAGAGAGACCAAGGTTTCTCCCGGTTCTCACCCCTCTTCTAGTGAGAAGAGTGATCTTAATAGGTGTCTGTCACCAGCCGCCAAGATGAAAAGTATTGTGACTCTCTCCAAGCACAACTTGAAAGGGAATGAAGACGTACCTTTGACCTTGAAATTTCCCAGCCAAGGTGATGCTAATATTATCCAAGACAAGAGAAGAAAAAAGGTTCTGCACAAAAACTTTGGACCAGAACTGGGCAATGGGCAATCAAAATCAAGTAAATTTAATCGTTCTCTTAGTCCAGGAGAAGATGCTTGCAGTTTTGAGTCTAAAACATCAAGAAAGATAGGAGAACTGCCTTTTACAGATATTATTCGGATAAATGGTAGAGAGCGAAGAATTACCTCAAAGGTTGGAGCTTCATCTACTTCAGAATTAAATAAATTCAAGGTTCCAAAAAGTTCTCTAAATAATAATATAAATACCAAAATAGAGAAGACGCGAGGGTTGAATATCAACCTTGCATGTCAGCTTCCTTCTGGGCAGCCAAACAATATAGTTCTTCTTTTACCCAGAAAGGTTGCCAAAAGCAGTGCTCAAGTCCATAAGGTTGATACCAAAACTATCTCTACTGATAACTTGGAAGACACCAACCAGAACAGTTTTTCCTGTTCGTTTTCTTCTGAAGAACTTCAGTCTGGAGTACCACATTCATGTCCATTGTCATCCAAAGTTGAGGCTCATAAAGATATTATTCATCAAGATGTAGAGCTGTCATCTGATACAACTTCTCCATGTTCACAGAAGTTTGGTGAAACTTCTTCTGAAGGTAAATGTTCTGTAATGCACAAATCAAAGCATGAATCTTTTGGTTCCGATCTTGAACAAAACTTGAAAATCCTGGGCGAAGAATTCTCTGAAGCAGAGGAGGGGAAAGGCATTGAACCACAAGTAAATCGCCGGTTTAGCTTCAGCTTAGGTCAGGTGAGAAGGAGTTTCAGTTTTAAAGAGAGAACATCTCTTCCACAGTTGAGTTCAACATATGTCAGTGCCAAGTCTGGTCCAGTGGGAACAGAAAACTCTTGCTATCTTGGTATTCCAGGTCAAGAAAAACTGCAAGTTCCCACAAAGGGCAGATCTAGTCCATTAAGAAGGTTGTTAGACCCACTGATGAAGTCCAGGTCAACTAATTCTCGACAATCTGCTGAAAATGTTCAACAACTAAACTCCCATATTTCCAAGTCACTGGCCTGCAATGAACCACCTCTAGCAGAGAGGTGTGAGCAGTCAACAGTTCAAGCGCTTTTGCAGTTTTCAATTAAAAACGGAGCCCCTTTCTTCAGATTTGTAGTTGACAAGAACAACAACCTTCTTGTAGCTACGGAAAAAAACATAGCATCACCTAGAAAGGATGATCCTTGCAGGGATTACATCTTTTACTCAGTTGATGAAAGCAAGAAGAAGAGTGGCAGCTGGATAAGTTATGGTAATAAAGTTAAAGGTGGACCTTTCACATATAGCATTGTTGGTCAGATGAGGGAAATTCACCCTCAGTCTTCTGATATGACCAGGAAAAGCTCACAAGGACAGGTTATTGTGGGAGAGTATATTTTGACCAGCTTTGAGGCAAAGCAGGAAGATGGGGAGGCACCTCATCCTGTGCCAAATAGAGAGTTAGCAGCTATTGTTTTCGAGGAGTCTGGGGACAATACTTGGCACATTGGACGACAGGCCAGTTATGACAGTGACTTGGTTTCTCAAAGCCTCGGAACAGTCCCAAGAGAAAATAACTGCACAGTGATACTTCCAGGAGGGGTACATGGTTTGCCTAACAAAGGGCAGCCAACACCACTGATTGATAGATGGAAATCCAATGGATCCTGTGACTGTGGAGGATGGGACATTGGCTGCCGATTGCATGTCCTTTGCAATCAAAACCACTGCCATAAATTGATGAAAACTTCATCTTCACTTTGCAGTCATCTAGATCTTTTTGTGAAGGTAATTTCAATGTCCTTTGACAAAGCTTCGCATATATACGGCGTGGATTCTTTTTAACTTCTTACACTTATATACAGGGAGAAGCTCCACATAAAGAACCAATCTTCAGCTTGGCACCATTTAGGGAGGGGATCCATTCAGTTGACTTTAGTTCATCTATTTCATTATTGCAGGCATTTGCTATTTCTGTAGCCATTGTTAGCAGTAGAAAACCAGATGATGCATCTCACTACTTCTCTGAAATGAGAGCTTATCAGGAACCCAATTTCAAGAGAAATGAAGCAATGAAGGCATTTAGAAAACTCCATGTGGAAGGACCTGCAAAATTTGCCCCATATCCTCCCCTTTCTCCTGTTGGGAGAGTATAATTTCATGGAAAGGGGTTTGGTTGCTTTTTCTCAGCCATGTGCAACCGCAGGTAACCAATGGTACATAATTTGATCACCAAAATCCACATCACGGTTTGATGTTTAGAAGAAAGTGATATGAAGCTTTTCTATATTTGTATGCGATAGATTATAAGGTTATGATTGTATAGCGCATGATCCATACTGAGCGACATCTTTACTACTGCCCTCACCCATTTCCAAAAGGAAAAATATTTAAATAATACATCTTTCTTGAGAACGATTAATTTGGAAGTTTCAAGCCTTGAGCACTCCCTGCATAAGGATTTACATCATATAATTGTATATCCAGACTGTTTAAACCATTGGAAGTCAAGAGTACTGAACTGCGTATACTACTAAACTTTTGAAAACTGTAACATATTTTCATCTCCCTCGTGAGGCTCAGTGCTGAATTCTCTAGAGGATGTAACTATTCAACTAAAGCTTGTGGTTAAATGAGACTTATTGGATTTCTGATTTCAACAGAAATAGAGCATATAAATAGAGGAAGATGTTGGTACTGCAGACGACGTACTTTTAGTAGTTCAACATAGTTATGCCCTTGAACCATAAAAGTTATATTTTGTGCTTTAGAATAATTTTTGGGATAATGGGGTTCCCTCAAACGATGATGATAGAGTTTTATCTAGTTCTTGATGCAGATGTGCCTGTAACTCCCAGTCCTCACTGCTTAAGAAAAGGCAACTAAGTTAATGATCCTAAAGCTTTATTTTCGGGGATTTTTAAAGATATGAGGTATCAGCCTGAGAATCATCATTTTAATTTATGGATTCACTTTTTTAATTATACTTTGTGGAACTTTTTCCCTATTTTTTGTGATCTTGTTTGATATGTGAAAAACGACTAACAAGGTGATTATACAATGTATACAGAATTGGAATCTGCATCAGACATAACTCAGATAGTGCAAAAACTAATCTTGCGTAGTTAACTACTGATAGGTTGATGGCTAACGGGATAAGTCGAGAAGATGAAAGCAGAGAGAAAGAGTACTGGTTTAGTTTAATTTTTACAAGTTTCTACATTTTGAAAGAGTTATATGCAAGACTTGAACAATCTAGCTAATAATAGCCTAATAAATCAATGGAATCTAACTAATTATGCCCAGCTACCTAATCCCAGTAAACTTCAGTTGCACAACCAATAATCAAAATATTTGTGCAAACTCATTAGTCACTACTCTCCTTCAAAATGCTAGTTGACATCTAAAACATCCCTCTTGTTCATCACCTCATTTTGAACTATGGAAAACTAATATACCTTGACAAATACATGGACAACCTATACAAAGAATAGAGGGGAATTAAAAAAGTTATACATTAAGAATAATATTACCAGTAATAGATTAGAAATAATATATTGCAGCATTTTACTTCATTCAATATTTTATTACTAAAAATACATATTCTAACGTTTACTTCAATTTGTCACCTATAGTATCAAATTGGGAATAATTACAATTACCATTATACCCCTATTTACTTTTTTTCAATAAATAAAAAGTTTTTTAATATACTCAACACATACTTACGCAAGTACAATACATTATATATATAAACATAGGATTAATTACAAAGAAGTGGAAAGTGTTTTTCTGCTTTTATAAAGAAATGACTATTATTACTATTATTATTATTATTATTATTTGAAAATTAACTTATATGTAATTACGTCCGTTTTGTTCTATTCAATCTATTGTTGAATCAGTCATATGTCAAGGACGTGTGGTGTGCGTGAAGTTAGAAAAAAAAAAAAAAAAAAAACCAATTTCACCCTCCTTCTCCACTATGCCTCATTTCACTCAATTGATAAATATAACCTAGTCAACTCAGGACTCTCGGTGAACTCATTTCCATTTCAACCATAAGTGATGATCTATTCCCTTTAAATCTATAGCAAAACTCAATGACAATCCCACTCACAACTCAATACACCAGAATCGCCTCACACATACTCTACCCTTTGTCGTCTCCATAACCATTTCTATTCTTGTTGGTATTGAATCGATGAATCAGATCATCAAAGCGTTATTCAATACACCCTAACCTATGCTATCCAATACCGCCCTAAGAACCATCTGTTTAGTTCCTTGGGCTCTCGCATCCTGATTATCGTCAAGAACGTAAAAGCCGTCAACACTGTCATTAGTTGCCATCTTCATAGAAACTCATCTTGCTTTTATACCAATCTGACGCAACGCGAAAGCGTAAAACAGAAATCAGCTTACCTTATGATTTCTAACACACACACAAACGATTAAAATAAGAAACCTCCAAGAGAATTCTCTCAATTAGATTTCAAAAGTGTATCAAAATATGAGTTATGTATATAAAGACAACCTTAAAGGTCTATTTATACTATTACATGAGAAATTCTAAAAGATAAAATCTAAAAAGACAAATAATAAATACAATAATAAATATAATTAAATCGTATAATATAAGTTGACTGGTAATAAAAGTTAATAGTCTATAATTAATGCTGGCAGTTTCAAAACTTAAAAGTTGAAACCGTTAGCAATAAAGGCCAGCGGTAAATCTTGAAGGTCGACAGCTTACTGTTCAAAGCTAGCAGCATACATCACTATTCATCATCTGCATTAAGTACAGTGCTACCACAAATACCAACGAATGAGAAACACATGGATTAATCACATACAAGCATAGTTTATTGATGTAACAACCAACCAATTGTTACATTTGCTTTAAGTCTAACAATCAACATAAAGATAACTTATTATCCTGACAGCCACACTCTTTATATATGATACATAGATATGATATTAGTTACTCCCTAACATCTAAGAGTCCAAGAGTCTATGAGTCTAAGAATCCATAAATTTACTTGTAATCCTTTCTAAGTGTGACTCCATAGGTGACAATGTTACACAAGAATCATCGAGGTGTCATGTTCACATTATCAATACTCTCATTCAACCAACCATGGCCAACACACACAACAAGCAAGTTTAAGGTTGAATAAACAACTAGGGTTGCAAATGAGCCCAGCCGAGCCCAGCATTTAAAGACTCAAACATGAGCTTGGGTCAAGCTTTTTATCGAGCATGAATTCTAGGCTCAAGCTCAATTTGTTTAACTAAACGAGCTTTAGTTTAAGCTCGAGCTTAACTCATTCATGAAATGAGCTCAAGCTTACCAAGCTTTCTATCTAGCCTACCAGCCTAGAAATTATGATCAAGTTTAATTTTTTTTAAATAGCTCATTTTCCATGTTTTTCTAACCTAAAATATAATAAACAAGTATTATTATAAATATTTACATAAACATTAAATAGAATTTAGTTTTTTTTAATTATGTAGTTATATATAATATATTACACATAAAAAACATACAAATATGCTAACAAGTTTATTAACGAGCCTACTCGCGAGTCTATTTAAGAGCTTAAACAAGCTTGTTCACAAGTCAGCTCGCCCATCTAATTCAAAACTCAAGCTTGGCTCTTTTAGATAAACGAGTTTCACTTTAAGCTTGGGATCAACTCATTTACCAATCAAGCTCGAGTAGCTCATCTGCAGTTAGACTCATTTGCAACCCTATATACAAGTAGTCATATTCTTAGACTATCCTAGCAAACATAAGCATCAAACAAGGTAATATACGTACCTAGATATTGGATTTGATTTGAGTACTAAAGACCACTACTATAGTTGTATTCAAAAGCTTAGTGTGCATTGCAATCCTAAAGAAATAATTCTATCAAGTTTTCTTGCTTTTAGAAACAAGAAACTTTGTGAAAACACAAAGAACATAAGAAAAGTACACGACCGTGTTTGGGGTCATGTACTTGTACATGGCTGTGTTAGGGGTCGTGTACTTGTACATGGGTAAAGTACACAATCATGTATCGAGTCATGTACTTCTACGGAGAACAAGGCTTCTATTACAAAGAGATACACGAGCTCATGTACTAGTCGTATATTTCTAGGAAATACAATTCTCCATATATAGAGAAGTACACGATGTCAGAAGATTTAGTTGTCAATCTGCTAATTGAGTTAATGTAATTTATTACATGGTCGTGTAAATTAATGTAATTTATTATATAGTAAAACCTAAATTAAAGGAGCTGACAACCTAATTAAAGGGATTAACTAATCTTATATTTTGTATATTCCTTATTTATGTAGGATTTCTACTATATATACACAGAAAAATGTTTCTCTAATAGACATGATTTCAATTGCTCAAAATTCTCTGTATTTGACATGGTATTAGAGCCCTTGCTCTCTACATAGTCATAGTTTTACAAAAAAAAATTTCCTAGTTTCCTGTTCCTAGTTCCTAGTTCTCTAGCGGCCTCATGTCTTTAGACAAGGAGTCTTTCTTGATTTGTTTTAATGACAAAAATTACTTATCCTGGGCATTCCAATTCAAGATATATGTCAAAGGAAGAGATCCATAGGGTCATGTTGACGATAGCAAACCTACTCTTGAGCAAAGTACAGATGAATATGCCAAGTGGGAGGTCAAGGATGCACAAATCATGAATGGATTCTAGGATCTGTAGATCCTAACATTGTTTTAAATCTCCGATCCTCTAAGACTACAGCTATGATGTGGAATTACCTAAAGAAAATCTACAGCCAGCAAAACACGACTCATAGATTCCATCTTGAACACGAATTATCCATGATCCATCAGGATAATCTCTCTATTTATGATTTTTATTCTAGTTTTATGAATCTTTAGGCTGAATATATTGATATAATCTATGCTACCTTACCTCCTGAAGGTTTTGATGCTATCCAATCTATTCATGAAATTGCAAAAAGGGATCAATTTCTCAAGAAATTAAGATCTGAATTTGAGGGTACCAGGTCTAGTTTATGAACCGAAATCCTGTTTCGTCCCTAGATATATGTATTAATGATCTACTACGAGAGGAACAATGAATTCTCACTCAAGTAACCATGGAACAACAATGATCCAAGTAAGTTCTAATAGCTTATGCAGCAGAAGGGAAGCCAGGAGATAAGGACATGAAGGTTACTACAAAGAATTTAGTCATTATGCCTCAATTGTCCAAAAAAAATTTGCAACTATTGTAAAAAAGACAGCCATATTATCAAGGAATGCCTAATTCAACCTCCTAAGAGATCTGAAAGAGCATTTATTGCCTCGATTGGCTCTTCTAGCACTGGTGGTTCAACGGATGCCGCACCATTAACACAAAATGCTTCTACTCCTGCTCAAACTCTAAGACTTGAGATGGTTCAACATATGATTCTCTCTGCCTTCTCTACTTCAGGAATCTCAGGTAAACATGCATCTACTTCATCCACTTGGTTTTGTGATTCTGAGGCATCAAATTATATGACAAATAATGATAAAATCCTAACCAATGTAAAGAAATATTCTAGAAACCTTGAGATTCATACTACTAATGGAAATTTACTACCCATTACAGTCGCCGGTGATATTTCTCCCTCTTTAACTAATGTTTTTGTTTCTCTAAGCCTTACCACTAATCTTGTTTCAGTTGGCCAATTGATTGACAATAATTGTATAGTAGAATTTTCTAAATCTGGTTATATTTAGCAGATCAATAGTCAGGAAGATGATTGCAGGGGGGTCTAAAGTAGGATGTGTTTTTCCTCTTCAATTTCTTTTGTCATCGTGTCTTTCATTTCCTTTTGTCACTTGTAATCTCACTCATGTTGATTATCGAGCATGGCATAAATGTCTTGGACATCCAAACTCTAATGTACTCCATACTTTGCCAAATTCTGGTTTACTTGAGAATAAGAAGCATGTTTTTATTAATGATGTTCAATTTGATTGTGATTCTTGTAAACTTGGTAAGAGTAAACCTTTGTCATTTCCTACTCACATACCTAATCCTATCCAACCTTTCGAAATGATGCATAGTGATTTGTGGGGTATGGCACCAATTATATCTCATGCTAATTACAAGTACTTTGTCACTTTTATTGACAACTATAGTCACTTCACTTGGATTTATTTCTTTCATTATAAAGATGAAGTACTTTTGCATTTAAACTTTTTTATGCCTATGTCCATACCCAATTTTCTACCAAAATTAAAACTTTACATTATGATAATGGGGTGAATATATTTCCCATTTGCTTCAAGATTTTATAGAAGCTAATGGAATAATCTCTCAAAGATCATGTCTTAAAGGCCCACAGCAAAATGGAATAGCCGAAAGAAAAAACGGTCACCTGCTTGATGTTGTTCGAACCCTTTCATTAGAATCCTCAGTGCCTGCTCAGTTTTGGTGTAAAGCTCTCTCTACTGCTGTCTATCTCATCAATAGGTTACCTTCTCCTTCATTGAATCATGTCTCTCCTTTCCATTGGCTAGTTAGTCATCTTCTTACCTTTGGTTGTGTAAGTTATGTCCATCTTCTTACATAAGAGCGCACAAAACTCATAGTCTAATCGGTTAAATGTGCTTTTCTATGATATTTTTGCATCACAAAGGGTTTCATTGTTATGATCCTAATTTACATCATGTTCACATTTCTAGAAATGTAATTTTTTTAAAAATCAATATTTCTTTTCCAATCATTAGGACCCTCTCTTTCCTTCGTTTTCTATGCTGCCTATATTTACTATTTCTACTGTAAGTGTAAACCCCCGAATTTTTGGAATCAATCTAGCTTAAAACCCTAATCTGGAAGTCAACCGAAACTTCAAAGCCAACAAAACCCTAGTTAGACGTAATAACTTAAGCCCAGCAATCCCGAATAAGCAATTCAAAGAAAGTAAGTAATGGTTTGGTGCATAGAATAGTGCGTAATTACCTAAGAAAGCTTAAAAAAATTAAATTAGTAAAACCGCAAATCATCTTGAACTCGATTGGACACAGTTTTTGAAAAATGTGTCATGGGGCTCGGAATAGTAAAAATATTCCGAATATATCTTTAGACTCATAAAAATATAAGGATTTCAAAAATATCAGTTTTATAATTTTTGGGTAAGTAAAAATAACAGATATCACAATTATACGCATATTTTCTTATTACCAGTACTTTATTAGTCATATCTACTTTACATTACAATATTCATTACTATTCTACACTATTCTTTTCTCTCTACTTTTTCTTACACCTACTCTTACAAACAACATAACCCATAACCTTTACTTTTTACCTTTCTCATAACTTTCTTTCACATCTACCTTACTTAATATTACAATTATTTAACAAAAATACAAAACAAAACTCTCTCTCTTCCCCTCTCAAAGCATGGCTGGCGCCCCCCTCCACCCCCCCTCTCCTCATTCATCTTCATTTTTGTTTCAATTTTCTTTTATTTTAATCACACAAAAATCACTCCACGTTTTCCTATAAATACCCCCCTCCTCTTTTACTTCTTTCACACAATTACCACTTACAAATTCTGTACAAAAACTCTCTCGAATTCTCCACTCAAAACTCTCCCAAAATAATTACAAAACCACTTTCTACCTACAACAAAACCTATAACCACATAACACTACCAAAACCTTCTTTAGGTAAACTTTCTTATTATTTTTCTTCTTCTCATGTCATGTAACTTTATATGACCATGGTGTGAGTTTTCAAAGACTAAGTATTATGGAAGCTACACTATGTTCATGTATTGTTATTGTTCATGAAAATTCATTATGTTTATATTGTTTTATTTTATTCTTGTTATTGTTATTATATCTAAGTATTATTATGTATCTATATATATACATATTCTTTAGAGTATATAAGCTCACTTGCAATTTATTTATTTTCATACAATGTAATTTATTTATTTATTCTATTGCAATTTATTTAATTCTTGCTATTTTAAGACTAGTCTCTAATCTTAGACTTGTCCTCATCAAGTTAAAACAAATTTTGCTTTCTTTTATTTTCTTTTGAGACTAGTCTACTTCTTAGTCCCGGGAGCCTTGAAGAAGCTAAAACTCCCAATACTTGACTTTATTATTTATGTTAATTTTTGTTTGCTATTATTTCTCATAAATCATGTTCATTAAGATTGTTGTCCAAATTTTTCAAGTTCTAAAAATAATTGATAAAAAGGAGTTTGATCACTTAGGAATAAGTTTATATGAAATATAAAATCTATAGTTTAACAAAAATAAAGTCATTCCTTTTCAAGTTATTAGAAGAACTCACTACAATTTTAGAAACTATTTTTGTTATGAAAAGTTTTTTAAATCATTTGTTATTCCACTTTGTTTTTCAAAAAGAAAATGATTTTTGATACAAAAATTATTTCTATGAAAAACATAACATAAGAAAGGAAGGGGAATTTTCAAGCTAAGATCTTTTCAAACAAATGGTCAAAGAAAAAATTATATAGAAAATAAATAGGAAAAATAACACTAATATAGAGAATGTAGAAAAGAAGAAAATTACTTTTCAAAAAGTCATCAAGGAAAAATAGATAAGTCAAACACAAGGAAATTCTTTGAAAACAAAAGAATCAAAGTATTTATTTTAAAAGATTTACAAAATGAATTCTCTTAAACTATAGATTTCTAAAACACCAAATTGTCATTTTTTTACTCAAAGAAACATGAATGGACAACAAACACTTGAGCATGAATAAATATGAGCTATGTAACTATAAAAAGAGAAATTTTCAACTATATAGATAACTAAGTATTTATCAAAAAAAATTTGAATGATTTAAAATTTGAAACAAAATTGTTTTTGAGTTAGAAAATTCATGGTGAATCTGATTGTAAGCCCTGGAAAATTTTAGTAAATAATTCCAGAATAAACATTTAAAATAAACTTTGAAAATGACTCCCAATTAAAACCGAACTTCAACTAATCTGAAATCTAAAACAAATCCAGAAATTTCTTAATTTTGAACAAAGAGAAAGTCCTTAAAAGTAACATAAGAACTTAATAGTTTCCAAATCCAAAACCACTACGCGTAACAAACTCTATGCTTAACCTTGACTTGTAAAATCGGGTATTATAGAACCTAAAAACAATTTATTAAACAGTAAGTAAAAATAAACCTTCAGATATAAAACCTGATTTAAGAATTCCGAAAACGTTAAGAGACATAAAATACCTATGAAAATAAAATAATGAATAAATATTCTCAAATTAAATATGTTGTATAAATATAAAACATCAGCTTCCAAGTTGGCAACGATCTAAACCGGGAAGTCAACCCGAAAACCTAAGCCAACAATTCCCGAGAAACCCTAGTAGGTTAAACCCGGCAATCCCGAAATCCTACACCAAGGAGTCAGAATATGAGCAAAGAGTGTAGTTCAGGTCGCAATAATACTAAAATGCTTTAAAATATAAGATTAGCGAGTTCTCTATCTATTTCAAACCCGGCAGGTACAGACTTCGAAAAGCGTGCCCTAAGATTCGAAACATCAGATATATGATATTAGTACCATTAGGATCGTAATTTCATAAAAATTTCAAGTACCTCATTGTACTAATTTTGGATTGCTTGTAAACCCGGTTTTTCTAGTAACCGATTAAACTTCGTAAATCAGAAACCAAAACCCTAAATAGGATTAGTACAAGCAACCTAGGAACCCTAGTCCAGCTTTTCTTCGATTTCTATATACAAGAACCTCTATAGAATAATTTAATGTGGATTATTGTTTTATATTATATTTCAAACCATACAAAGTTTTTATTTCCAAAAATTTTCCATTCCAGGCTTTCCCGAGCTTCTTTCCGAAAAGCGAGCTGCAAAACTAGAGACTCAGAAAAATATTCCGAAATACTCTTTAGAACCGAAATTTTATAAGGATTTCAAAAATATAAGTTTTATAATTTTTCGGGTTATAAAAATTACAGTTAGAGCCTTTTTTCGTATTTTCTTTACTATCGGTAAAGTAGATGTCTTGTCTACTATTCACCACTATTCACAAGTACAACCTACACTACATACTATCCATGCCCTAGTCTTACATCCTTACGACTAATTATATTTTCTTTTCCAAGAAATTTTTGTTTCTTACTAAATTATTACATTTAATACATTTTATTACACAAATTTCAATTTCAAATAAAATCAATTCACTCTCTCTTTCTCACCTAGTGGCCGGCACATGAAGCCCCCCTTGCCCTCTATTTGTTTTATTTTTCCTCTTTATTTACTACAAACAAACCCTAATATACTTAATATATATACTCATTTACATTCTCTCTCTTCATTTCTACTCTTTCAAAAAATTTTAACAAGGCAAAAACTCTCTCTTTTCTTTGTCCTTGTCGTGAGCCTTCAACCCACACACACACTCACTTCAAGTTCATTTCTTCTCCATTTCTTCATCAAATCTTTCCTTAGGTGATATTTTTAAGCTTTATTACTACTTAATCTTGTAATGGCAAGATTATTCATGTATGTTTTCACTTTAAATCCCCATGAGCAAATGATAGGGATAAGAAAATACTAATACATGAATATCAAGCCATCACAAGAGTAGATCTTGTGTTTCATGAGTTTTTGTTGAAGTATCATCATGTTCATGCATACAAAAGTAGAGATCTTGCATGAAAAATATATGCTCATACTTTAAACTCCTTTTCATGCACTATAAGTAGTAGATATAGTACTTAGACACTCATATTATACTTGACATTCATGTTCGTATAGATATTTTGTGTTTTTATGTATTAATGCTCATAAAGATTTAGTATTATATATATAAATGTGATAGTTGGTAGATCATTATGAAGATAAGACAAGGAACTTGAAAATAAAAGGTTTTTGTTAGAAATGTCCAAAAGAAAATTCGTTATGGCTTTCAAACCCTATTTTAAAAACCCTTGTAACAACTTTGAAACTCATGTTTTATATGAAAAATGGAGGGTATGGGTAATAGATATCATTAAGTAATGATTTTTATAAGTTGAAATGAGTTTGGATGAGAGTAATGTGTAAAATAAGGAGTAGGATCAAGACAGAAAATTTTGAGTTAGTAGTCAACTTGTAAAATTCGAAACTTTGGATGATGCCTATGTAAACACCTATTATTTAAACTCAAAATGAATGTTTTATGTGTTAAATGAAGTCCTTAGATAGTGGATATAGCAAAGTCTTGAATTTTAATGCATTACACAAGTTTAATCAAAGGAATCATTAAAAAAAGTGGATTTTCTAAAATTCAGATTTTTGAGAAAAGCCTATTTAAAAACATATTTGTAAAGTGAAAAATGTAAATTTTTTTATGTAAAAATGAAGGTTTTGGATAATATAGATGATGAAGACTCATTTTTAATTAAGATAACTAGGAATTTCTAAGAATGGAATCCAAAACACTAGTGAGATATCAAAGTTAGAAAATTGGATTTTCAAGAAGTAGTTATTATTGGAGTCTTGTGAAATTTAGGAGTCCTCTAAGTTTCCTTTATCAAAAATGATCAAGATCATGCATACAATGGACTCATCATATGTCATTCATGTTAGGAACTCATTCATGTTGTATATATACTTGAATCATCAACTAGATACATTTCAAACAAGTGCGAAACTATTTTTCGGAATTGGGAATGGTTACTAATCAGATCTGATCCCTCTGTTCTGTGACCTAAATGTTTTCAAAATTTGGAAATAATATTATAATTAGGTATATCTTTCGAAGTAGATAGAAATTGATATAAAATTTGCGAAATTCCGAGTTAAAATGATCAAGTTATGGCCATTTTAAGTTGGAACTTCCACAAATAGCGAGAATCACGATTTTTATTAGTTCTGACACATGGTTTGGATTAGTTAAGTGATGAAGTACTCGTTAGGATATTATTCTTTGGTAGGTGATCCCGAGACTGACGAATCCCTACCACCCGACTATTATTATTAAAAGACCGACGTACCATAGCCGAGTGAGTATCACTTCCAATTTCAATTATTGTTTGTGATTATAATGATAGCTGCACTAGTTACTTAGCAAAGATGAAATGAATATGCATGATGGGGTTAAATGGGAATTATATTTGTCTGCTGTTGTTATGTGAAGTTGAATTTAAAGAATATCGAAGCCGGGTGATAAATCATTACTTGTATAGAAGAGCTAGGATTGATTGTCTGCGAGTATTGCTTGATCACCTAAAAGAATTGGTATAATTGATTATTAAACAATAAAGATAAACTTGGACTCATTCATAACACGATGGGGATGGAGCATTAGCATTTATTGGTTTTTCATGATCCATAAAACGAATATGAGTTGGTTAATCGTGATCCATAAAACGAATATGAGTTGGTTGACTATGAGCCTAAACGGCGTCGTACAGCAGGATTCGTTAATCTGCTAACCCGGGATAGAGGACACAAGTCCATCCACATATGATTTCCGGTTGGTCATATGTTTGTTGAATTCACGTGTCTGATGCATACCATTTGACTGATTAATCACTTGCTTGAATGTTATGTTGTAATTGTGATATAGAAGTTCTCACTCACTAAGCTAGCGTAGCTTATACCCTAATAGTTTCCTGTTGCAGTATGAATACTTATGGCTATCTCCAAGGAGCCGCCATCATCAAGTACAACTCTTGGACATTAAGGAGCTTTTGATGAGGCCGGGACCTAAAAGTAGGCACGGACCTCTAAATGAGACTCTTAAATTGGTATTTGAAGGATAACATAAGAGACTTTAAGAGTCTGAGAAATCTTAACGTTTTGACGGAGGTATGCCCCTTAGATCATGTAATAGAATAAATCTAATTATAACTGTTATGATTTACATTCGTGTTGCTATGTATGTCACCTTAAACTATTTCGAAGCAAAGTATGGTCTCTATATGTTGAAAGTGAGCCTTACACCCGATGTTTAAACTCATGGGAAGACTACGGTTACCTTACTTGAGTTTAAATATCGAGTGTGGCGGATTGTCACGTTTATGGCACTCTTTGGGGTGTGACACTGATCACCACTGTTTTAGGGCCTAAATGGTTAGTTTGACAAAAATAGTTTTAAAAATGGATAGATCTTTTTGAATAGGTAGAAATCGGTATATTATATGTGCGATTCGAGTTAAAATAACCAAGTTATGGCCATTTTAAATTGGGACTCTCCTTTATATGAACTTTGACGTTCTCATGACATTGTTTTGTCAAAATTCAAGAATATCTTCAAGAAATACTCATTTTTGGTATTTTCTTTGGCTAGGTGATTCCGAAGAAGGATACCTTTATCCCGAGGACTATTTCGATTAAGTAGAGTGTGTGAGCGACTCATCCGCTAGATAAATCATCGTCATGGCATCGTGAGTTTATTTCCTTAAAGTGCTTTACTTGTTTGTGCTTATAATTTAGTTGCATTAGAATTAAGAAAAGACAAATGGATAAGTTTGTAAAGATAATTCTTTGAAAGAATCCTAAGAATATCGAGGTCGGAATTGATTTAATGTTTGTTTTAATATAACACTTGATTTATATGAAATTCCTTGATCACCTTAAATCTGATAATAATAATGTTATGATATCATAAATAAACGGGTTCATGCATACCATGAAGTGAGTCATATTACATTGGGTTATTATCCTTGGGTGAGAAGGATTGTAGCTCAGGTCGAAAGCAATACTTAGCGGAGTGACCGAAAGCGATTGCTTGGCGACATTAAGGAAATGCTTGGCGAAAGATCAAAAAGCAAGGCTCAATTCAAGTAGACTTCATATGCTTGGCGATGTTGGTCGAAAGCATAAATATTTTTAACTAAAACTACTTGTTTTGAGGTTACGTATCACCAAACCCCGAATGAAGGGCACAAATCGATTCAACATATAGTTCCCGAAAAACTATATGCTTTATTTGCCCACATGTATATTGCATTCCATTTGTTTGATTAAACAACTTGTTTGAAATTTTGTTACAAGAAGTTATTTATGGAAATAGTTCTTACTAAGTCTATTAGCTTATACCCTTATAGATATCTTTTGCAGTTTCCCTATTTATGGTTGAGGCCACGAGGACCTTGCAACCAGGTAATTTCTTTTGGGTTAAGGAATTTCCTAAGATAAAGTTTAGTAGATAGGATTTGGAAATACTCCTGTAATAGATTTGTGAATAAGGGAAATGTCCCTAAGTTTTGTAAGATCATTGTTATGAATAAATGAATATTATGAATCCTCTTTTCTTCATATGTTATTATATCTTCTTAAGCTTCATGATTCCATATATGGTCCTCTAAAATTATGAGAGCACGCCTTACACTTAATATCAAAGCTTTTGGAAATGGCTAAGGTTGTCATACTTAAGCTTTAATATTAAGTATGGCGAACTGTTACGTTTAGGGTACCCTTTGGGGCGTGACATCAAGACACTTCTTCTGCACCCCCTCAAGCTCCTTCCCTTGTTGCTGATCCTCTTGCATCAACTAAATCCGTCATTCCCAGACGTATACCCAAGTTAGTAAACCACTAAATAGGTATGACTTTCCAAATCCTATTTAGCAATCACTTTGTCTTCTATACCTATTCCCACATCTTATAAGCATGCAATGGAGCATGAGTGTTGGCGTAAAGCTATTGAAATAGAACTTCTTGCTCTTGAAGAAAACCAAACCTAGGATGTTGTACCATAACCTCCATCTATCGAACCACTTGGCAGCAAATTTATGTTTTCCATCAACCTTCATTCAGATGGATCTGTAGATCGTTACAAGGCTCAGTTAGTAGTTCTTAGGAATAAGTAAGAGTATGGTCTAAACTACTAAGAAACCTTTACACCAGTAGCTAAAATGACTATAGTGCGGACCATCTTAGCACTTGCAGCATCTCAAGCATGGCCTTTACTTCGAATGGATGTTAAGAATGCGTTTCTACATGGTGATCTCAAGGAACAAGTCTACATATAACTTCCATCTAGTATGCCTACTTCCTCTTCTAACAATGTTTGCAAACTAAAACACTCCTTATATGGCTTGAAACAGCACTTCATGCATGGTTTGAAAAGTTTAAATCCACTCTTCTTGGTTTTTCCTTTACTCAAAGCTGATAGACTCTTCTATGTTTCTCCAGTAGACATCCAAAGGCATGGCTGTTCTTCTTGTTTATGTAGATGACATCATCATCACTGATTTTGATTTAGAGGTCATCTCTAAGCTTCAAAAAATGTTGCACTTTACTTTCCACATGAAAGACCTTAGCCAACTTACCTACTTTTTGGGGTTAAAAGTTTATCATCGTCCTCAAGCTATTTTCTTGAATCAACACAAATATACTCAAGATCTAGTTCAGTTGGCAGAACTTACAAGCAGTGCTTCTGTTGACACTCCAATGGAAGTTAACATAAAATATCAACATGACGAAAGGGAGCTCCTTAAGGATCCTACTTTATATCATAAGCTGGTTGGTAGTGTCATGCCCCAAGAGGTATCCTAAACGTAACAGTCCGCCACACCCAACATTAAAGCTTAAGTATGACAACCTTAGTCATTCCCAAAAGCTTTCATATTAAGTGTAAGGCGTGCTTTCACAAATTTAGAGGACCATACATGGAATTATGAAGCTTAAGAAGATATAATAACAGATTAAGAAAAGAGGATTCATAATATTCATTTATTCATAACAATGATCTTACAAAACTTAGGGACATTTCCCTTACTCACAAATTTATTACAAGAGTATTTCTACAGCTTATCCAACACTGACTTTATCTTAAAATTCCTTAACTAAAAGGGAAATACTTGGCTGCAGGGTCCACGTGGCCTCAACCACAAATATGTGAACTGCAAAAGATATCTGTAGAGGTATAAGCTAATAGGCTTAGTGAGAACTCTTTCCATAAATAACTTCTTGTAACAAAAATTCAAACAAGTTGTTTAAGCAACCAAATGAAATGCAACATACATGTGGGAAAACAAGGCATGTAGTTTTCCGAGAACTATATGTTAAATGGATTTATGCCCTCCATTCGGGGTTTGGTGATACGTAACCTCAAAACAAGTAGTTTTAGTTAAAAACATTTATGCTTTCGATCAATATCGCCAAGCATGTGAAGTCTACTTGAATTGAGCCTTGTTTTCAAATCTTCCACCAAGCATTTCCTTCATGTTGCCAAACAATCGCTTTCGGTCACTCCGCCAAGTGTTGCTTTCGACCTGAGCTACAATCATTCTCACCCAAGGATAATAACCCAATGCAATGTAACTCACTTCATGGTATGCATGAATCCATTTGTTTATGATATCATAACATTATTATTATCAGATTTAAGGTGATCAAAGAATCCATACAAATCAAGTATTATACTAGAACAAACATTAAATCAATTCCGGCCTCGATATTCTTAGGATTCTTTCAAAGAATTATTTTACATACATATCCATTTGTCTTTTCCTAGTTCTAATACAACTAAATTACAAGCACAAACAAGTAAAGTATTTTAAGGAAATAAACTCATGATGCCATGTCGACTATTCTTCTACACGGATGAGTCGCTCACATAATCCTCTTAATAGAAATAGTCTTCGGGGTACAGGTATTCTTCCTCGGAATCACCTCGCCAAAGGAAATACACAAAATGAGTATTTCTTGATGATATTCTTGAAATTTGACAAAACAATGTCATGAGAACGTCAAAGTTCATATAAAGGAGAATTCCAATTTAAAATGGCCATAACTTGGTCATTTTAGCTCGGAATCGTGCATATAATATACCGATTTATACCTACTCAAAAAGATCTATTCATTTCTAAAACTATTTTTATCAAACTAAACTATTTAGGCCCCAAAACAGTGGTGATCAGATTCACCACGAATTTTCTAACTCAAAAACAATTTTGTTTCAAACATTAAATCATTCAAAATTTGTTTGATAAATACTTGGTTATCTATATAGTTGAAAAATCCTCTTTTTATAGCTACATATCTCATATTTATTCATGCTCAAGTGTTTGTTATCCAATCTTGTTTCTTTGAGTAAAACAATGTCAATTAGGAGTTTAGAAAAATATAGTTTATAATAATCCATTTTGTAAATTTTTTTAAATGAATATTTTGTTTTTCAAAGAATCACTTTATGTTTGACTTATTATTTTTCCTAGATGACCTTTTTCGAAAAGCAATTTTCTTCTTTCCTAAATTCTCTATATTGGTGCTATTTTTCCTATTTATTTTCTATACAATTTTTCTTTGTCCATTTGTTTGAAAAGATCTTTATTTGAAATTTCTCATGCCTTCCTCATGTTATATTTTTCATAGAAATCCTTTTTGTGTCAAAAATCATTTTCTTTATGAAAAACAAAGTGGGATAAATTATTTAAAAAGCTTTTCATAACAAAAGTAGTTTCTAAAATTGTAGTGAGTTCTTTTAGTAACTTGGAAATGAATGACTTTATTTTTGTTAAACCATAGATTTTATATTTCATATAAACTTATTCCTAAGTAATAAAATCTCCTTTTTATCAATTATTTTTAGAACTTAAAAAATTTGGATAACAATCTTAATGAACATGATTTATGAGAAATAATAGCAAGTAAAAATAACATAAATAATAAATAAAGTCAAGTATTGAGAGTCTTAGCTTCTTCAAGGCTCCCGGGACTAAGAAGTAAACTAGTCCCAAAAGAAAATAAAATGAAAGAAAGAAAAAAAATTGTTTTGACTTGATGAGGACAAGTCTAAGACTAGAGACTAGTCTTAAAACAACAAAAAATAAATAAATTGCAATAGAAGAAATAAATAAATTACTTTGCATAAAAATAAATAAATTGCAAGTGAGCTTATATGCTCTAAAGAATATGTATATATATAGATACATAATAATACTTAGATATAATAACAATAACATGAACAAAATAAAACAATATAAACATAAATGGATTTTCATAAATAAGAACAATAAATGAATATAGTGTAGCTTCCATAAGACTTAGTCTTTGGAAACTCACACCATGTTCATATAAAGTTACATGGCATGAGGAGAAGAAAATAATAAGAGAAGTTTTACCTAAAGAAGGTTTTTCGAGTGTTATGTGGTTATGAATTTTGTATAGGTAGAAAGTGGTTTTGGGATTATTTTGAGAGAGTTTTGGAAGGATATTTGGAGAGAGTTTTGAGAGGAAAATTTGAGGGAGTTTTTGTAGAGAATTTATGAGTAGTAATTGTGTGAAAGAAGTGAAAGAGGAGGGCGGTATTTATAGGAAAATATGGAGTGATTTTTGAGTGATTAAAATAAAAGAACATTGAAACAAAATTGAGAGGGAGAGGGAGCATGGGGCGCCGGCCTTAGTGTAGGAGAGAGAGAGTGTGTGTTTTGTTTTGTATTTTTGTTGATTAAATGAAGTAATAAGTAAGGTAGATTTGAAATAAAGTTATGAGAAAGGTAAAAAGTAAAGGTTATAGGTTATGGTGTTTGTAAGATTATGTGTAAGAAAAAGTAGAAATAAAAAAATAGTGTAGAATAGTAGTGAATAGTGTAATGTAAAGTAGACATGACAATTTAAGTACCGGTAGTGAAAAAATACGCGTATAATTGTGATATCTATTATTTTTACTTACCGAAAAATTACAGAACTGATATTTTTGAAATCTTTATATTTTTACGAGCCTAAAGGTATATTCAGAATATTTTTACTATTCCGAGCCCCGGGACACGTTTTCAAGAACTATATCCGATCGGGTTTAAAATGATTCGCAGTTTTACTAATCTGATCTTTTAAGCTTCCTTTGGTAATTACGCACTATTCTATACACTAAACTCTTACTTACTTTCTTCGGGTTGCTTATTCGGGATTGCCGGACTTAAACTATTACGTCAAACTGGGGTTTTGTTGACTTTAGAGTTCCGATTGACTTCCAAATTAGGGTTTTTAAGCTAAACCGATTCCAAAAATTTGGGGGTTTACAAGTAGTATTTTTTATTTAAACATTAGTCAACCAAACATTTCTTATGTTGTTCACACTGTTAGTAAGTTTATGCAATCTCCTCGACATCTTCATCTATCTATCGTCCAGTGCATCATTTAGTATCTCCATGCGTAATCATGACCTATTTTTTCCTACTGGTTCTTTGCCTCAATCGCAAGCCTATAGTGATGTAGACTGGGCTGGTTGCCCAGACACGAGGAAATCTATTACTGGTTGGTGTATGTTTCTTGGTGATGCTCTTATCTCTTGGAAATGCAAGAAACAAGACTATATATCCAAGTCATCCACTGAGGTGAATATCGTGACATATCTGCTGCTTGTTCTGAGATCATTTAGCTACATAGTCTTCTTACTGAACTAGGTTACAGCATCAATTTGAGGGAAGATGACAGAAGATTTAGTTGTCAATTTGCTAATTTAGTTAATATAATTTATATACAACTAATGTAATTTATTAGATAGTCAAACCTAAATTAAAGGAGCTGACAACCTAATTAAAGGGATTGATAGATCTCCTCTTTTGTATATTCCTTATTTAGTTAGGAATTTTTCTATATATATAGAGAAAAATGTTTTTCTAATAGACACTATTTCAATTGCTCAAAATTCTCTGTATTTGACACAGGATTTAAAGCACGATCCAATATTCAAGTCATGTACTTATAGAAAACAAGGGTTTTCATAAAGCGAAAGGTATACTGCTTAAAATACGGTTCCCCACTTCAGTCGTGTACTTCTACGAAAACTCCATTCGCCTGCATTCTTGTATTTTTGAACCCAACACCAAGGTAAACATTTCTACAACTTTCCCGATCTTAAAACCATTTTACCACACATAACACCCTTCCAAACACTTCCAACACAATTATATACACATAATAACTACATTACCTTCATGGAAATTCTCAATCTTCTTCTTTTATTATTACTTCTTCTCTTTGCACTTTCAATGATTCCTCTAGAAATTATTCCCCTAACTCCTCCATTTCTTTTTGGAGAAAGTTGTTGTCATTACCAATATCACATGTGGTTGTTACTTGTGTTGTTTCATAGAAGATAATAAGAAAAATAAGAAGAACAAAACACCTACCATAAAATCTTGTTAAATCTCTTTAAGATTGGCAAGAGGATGTTGAGAGGGAGAGAAGTTTTTTCTGTTTTATGGATGTACGTGAAAAAGAGAGAAAAGTTGTGGTTATTAACTTCTAATACCTTTTTAATTTCCTACTAACCAACATATCCTTTAAAAGATATGTTGTTTGGACAAAAATACCCCGCTAAAGAAGAACTGGTATTACTTATATGCCCTTCTTTATAATTGCATTTAATTAGCTTATTTCAGACATGGGTGAAATTAATACTTGATAGAAACGAAGAATGTAACTTAGTTGTGAGCAAATCATAAATTGACCTGACTCACAATTTTTGTATGCCTTCACGGACATTAAAGAATACTCAATATGACTCATTAATATTCAATCAACTAGTTCATCAGAATCTATATATATTAATTATAACAAAATCAAATAAAGAAAGGTAATCAATACCCATGAATTAGAGACGTGTCTTACTAAATCCTATGAACCATAAAAGAATTAATAAAACTCAAATTTAATCAATTCATTCCATAATGTAACTGGATACATAATAGGCCTATTTATAAACTCATAAGGTGTCCTAACAACTCTTAACATAAGAACAATAGTTTAGGATTTCGAGAAAAGTTTTCTTAAGTACATTCTCTATGGCTACAATTCTCTTTATAAGATGTGCTAGCAAAATGTCTTCCTTTTTTCTATTAGGCTTCAATTTATAGTATGGTTGAGCTTGTCAAATAAAGAAGCTCCTTACTTACTCCAATGAAATCCTTCTTGAGCCTTTTAAGACAAAGGAAAGGGAAAGGAAGGATCGATAGTAGAAAATAGGCATTGAATCTGCTACTTAATTATGCCCTAACGGAATGCCCCAAAGCCCTTATTACTAGTCCTTTCAAACTTCTAGTAGTTGAGCTTTCCTTAGTAGAAATAAGCAAAACTAGAGTAGTAACAACCAACATAAGTAATGTCTAAGGATTATGTTAGCCTTAATCTAAGAGAATGAGAGTGCAAGAAGAGGTTGTTAAGTGCCACTAGATAGCTACACATAGGCTTAACGGACGAAGCACATGAGAAGATTTGATGTTCAAGGGGGCTCAGCTTCCCATTGTTTTTAGAAAAATGTTTACAATTCTTCATTATTTTGAAGGGAACCAATCATAGACATTAAATTTTATTCAACTAAAATTATCACCAAAGAAAATAGTAATTTTCTAGAAAGTCTAGAAGGGTAGAAATGATAAAATTTCCTTTATTTTATTCAAGTATCTTCAAAAGAACCTATCATAGTTTTCCTTCAATCTTTTGTCATTTTTTTTGTAACATTTTATTCAAAACCTTTCCTTCAAGATTTCGATTAAATTCTCTTTTCTTTTTCCTTTTTTGCTAGTATGTATGACTTTTAATCAATAGAAACAATTACTTCAATCAAAATGATTGATATAAGGAAAAAGATAGATAAAGAGTTAAAGGTAAAAAATCAACCATATGAACAAGCAAAACTCTTTCAAATTCAACATTTCCTGTATAGCAAATACAATAGTTTCTCCTAAGAGAATAAAATACACCTAATTGGCAAGTTAAATAAATTCATGAGAGGGATAGCATAATCTAATAGAAAGGATGGAAATAACAAGAAAAGTAAAAATAAAAAAAAACTATACATAAGAAAAGAATCACTTATTTTAAATTGATAGAAAAATATTTGCTCAATCTCCACGATCTTCAAACAAACTAGATCTGCCAGTGTTGCCTTGTGGTAGTGTAATAGTTGTGACCATAGACAAGGATACTTTTTATTTTTCTTTGTGAGTAAGCATCTAGTTTTCCAATTGTTCTAATAACCAAACCCCATTATCCCATGTGGTGTTGTTTTATAAGCTTAAGTACTTCTATGTTGCTTGTGTAAGTTCAAATTATAATACTGAAAAGAATTGTCTTGTTTTATAAGCTTGAGCACTCCCATCTTGCTTGTGTAACTTTAAATTCAAATACTAAAAAAAAAAAAAATTATATTTGTATTAGAACTAAGTATGCATGACATCTAAGTATGTGCTTGTGATCAGTGATATGCCGGTCTAGATGAAGCTCACCCTTATCTCTTTAGGTGATTACTGTCTTGTGAGTGTCACTTGTGACTTATCTGGTTTAAAATATGTGGAGGATAAGGGAAGGAGATGGTTTAGATACAAAGGAATGCCCATTGAGACACGTGTGGTTCTAGCTATTTTAATGCTTTTATGTTGATGTTTCACTTACAGATGTACACCATTTTTGTTAAAATTCTTAAAGTCAATTTGGCTAAAAATAATAGGCTTGTATGTCATGTATGTCTCCTAAACTTAAATCTATCTGCTTTTGAGTCCAAGTATGGACATGAGTTACTTAAAATATTCTAAGCTTAGAAGCTCCACAAGTTTTGGAAACTAACTTAGCTGTCCTGGTAAGAGTCAAGTACATATATTTTTACATATTTTGAAATAAAATGAATATGTCATATTATGCTTTCCATATTTTCACTATTCGTAAAAATAAATCAAAGGATTTCAATAGGTAAAACTATCAAAAGACACGCTTAAATATTAGGAAGTCTTACGTGAACCACTTAACTAAATTACATAGAGAACATGTTGCAGCCTACCAATTTCTTGGAGTGGCAATACTTGCTAATAACACGTTTCCTTTGCCTTTTGGGGCTGGGTTCCATGAAAATTTGTTCTTCAAATGTTCCTTAACAAGTGAAGCTTAGAGTGGAGTAAAGAAGAGTTTATCGTCTTTGTAAGGAGATCATAGTCAACTTCTACATATTTTCTCTTGTGGAAGTTCACCTTTTCTACTTCTTTGCATTATTTATGGAATGAATGTAATGATAAACCAAATAGATTTGTTCCGCCGACTGTTTTAATCGTATCTTTCGAAGTTAATGATGTGACGTCTCTAGCTTGTGGGATATATATGTTGCTTTTCTCCATTGAGAGAAACTTTTTTGTTTTCTATTCAGCTTCTAAGTTGAGTTTTGTAATTTGTATACTTACCTTTATTTGCAAGATATCTTACTAATTGGTTTTTGAGTGTGTGTGTGTGTGGGTGGGGTGGGTTGGGGTGGTTTTGCGGGGGTTTGGTTGGGTTTAAGGAGCTATTGCTATTATGATGATTAAATGAAAAATTGTTCCAAGATTGTTATAAGTGATAAATTTAGTCAAAAGTTATGGTGACTTTTAATAAACCTTAAACTAGTTAATGTTCACTATATTTGGTGGGCACATTTGCACATAACTCATATGAGGGTTATATAAATATATTTCCACACCAAAACTCATATGAGTTATTATTTAAAAGAAAAAAAAACTTTAAAATTATCTAAAGTTGCATCTGTTATAATATTACATCTTTTCATATTCATATCTTTTAGTATTGTAACGTTATAATAGGCATCCTACAATGTCGATACAAAAAATCTAAGTAAACAATCAATTGAAAGCATATTTTCATTTTGTGAATTATTACTATAATATTATGCATAAGTAGAAATATAAAACAAATTTAGTGCATAAATTATTTTTAAGTAAGTCCATTTTATGATTATAATTTTACTTATTCATCGTGTATTGCATGAATTATTAATTACTATTGTAAAAATTAGAAGAGGCTATGTTTATTTGTGGTCTTAGTAAGATTCTAACTCATTTATATATTCAAATTATATGTAATCAATTGTCCACGTGTTTTAATTTTGGGTGTGACATGTACTTTGAACCGGCTTCTTCATATGCCACTTTAATCATAATTTTAAAGAAGTTCTGCTCATTTCTCAACCTCCCATTCTGCTTAGAAAAATTATAACAAGCTGTACTGCCGTAGTGATATGGTCAGATTAAGAGGCTTTAACACTTTCCTGGGCTACTTATTTGGGCCGTGAAAAGAAAGAAAAGAAGATGGGTGCGGTGTCGGACGCACTGGATATGGCCCAAAAGATATGCGGTAATAAAAATTCTTTTCATTTATATCGAACCGGATCATAAAACTTTATCATACGCTATTATGTCAACCAAACTAAAATAAACGAAAATCTCAAATCGACAGCTTTCAAGAGCATATGTATATCATTAGCGGCTGTTTCCGAGATACCAACAATTGGTCTTTCCTATCCATTATTACTTTTTTTTTTTCCCAATTTCTACGTACTACAACTTTTTTTACTTTTCTTTTTTAAAACCAAATCCAGATCAACCCTATTGAAAAATTGGTATTCCGTGCTGCTCATTTACAAGGACTTAAACTATCTGCAAATTTGTCTTGGCACAAATTATTCTATATTTATTACATTAAACATAATATTTACTTTTATAGTCTTATTTTGTCCTTTTGCCTAGACATTTTATTAATTGATGCACGAGACATTTTGTATGAAAGGATACTTAGACATAAAAAATACGAAAGGATACAAAACAATCAAACACGAAAAAGGCGGAAGAAAAATCACGGGATTACTATTCAGCATAGGTTATTGTAGCAGCTTTTAGGATACTGTAACACTTTTTATTGTTTAACTCTATATATATTTGTTGAAATATATATACTTTTACAACCCAAAGTAGATAAATGGAAAAGACCGGGTAGCTACAAGACTATGCAAACATCTAGTTAATTTAATAAGATATAAAACTGAAATAAATGAAAAAGCAGTTATAACTATTATTGTACATGTATACAATGAAAGATGATGAATAAAATAGGGTTATGACCCATCTTACATAAAGAGTGTGCATTTGGAGTTGGTTTAGTTACTTGCTTTACACCTATATCATCAACAACATGATTAGGCTCAGAAACACATAAACACGAGAGAAACAAGAGAGCTAGCTAAAGGACTAGGGTGAGAATTAGAGTAGCTTGTGTATCAAGGACTTGTACAGTGGGCTGGGCTATTAGTTGAACCATAATATATACTCTAAGCTTTATTTCATCCGCTAAACATATAGAAAAAGAAGTTTATATATATATATATGCAAAATTACAATAATTGATATAAATAATTTTATGCGATATTTTTAATCCATACATTGATAATGGATTACTAAAAATATACAATTTAATCAACTTCTGGTACATGAGATATCATATAGATATATTACATTGACGCAAAAAAGGGTACGTCTTTCCTTGTTAATTTTGTAGTTGTATAAAAAAAAAAAAAAAAAACAAAGAATCTATATCCTCATTATCTATTATATTAAGAAAACTTGAATGATTTGGACTCTAAAATATAACTTATTTATCATCATGCAATTAAGTATTGTTGCGTATAATTCACTTGAACAAAATAAAGCTGAAAAAAAATAACAATTTATTTATACATAATTAGGGTTTTTTTGGAAAAAAAAATATACTTTTAATAAGGAATAGCAATTTCTCTTGTGAAGAAAAGAAATAGAGATTTATTATTTATTCCACATTACATAAAATAGATATTACATGGTAAAATTTTTTATAAATAAAACATGAGAATAGATCTTCTTTGATTATAACAGCAAAATACTAATACCATTCCCGTTAATCAAGTGTAATGTACCAGTTTTTCTTACAAAAAAAAAAGTACTAATTTTGCATATATTTATGATAGTAAGCCAAAACTTTCTCAAATTGTACTTCAAAATTAACTTAAGCATTCTTTATCTATATTATCAAGTCAAGAGTTGAATGATTTAGACTCTAAAAATAACTTATCTGAGTGACAAAATTAAGTACTTACTAATTTTACGTTTATTTATAAAAACAACCACCATATAAAGCTTTGCAAGCAGTATACCTATGCAAGTAGGGCGAATTATAGGAGGTAGATTAAAAAAAATAACTGAATCAAATCAATTTGTAATTGAATCAAACCATATAAAAAACAATTTGATTTAGAAAATTCTCAATTTGAACCAATTTGTAAATTTATGGTTGGTTTGAAGGGGTAAATCGAGCAAATCCATAAAACCAAACCAATCCATTTTAGACAAACATAAAAATATTTTACTTGTAATTATAAATTTTGTTATGATAATTGATCAAAGTTCATATATTTTCTTATGATTTTATTATGTTATTTATTATATGTTGAATATTGATTAATAATAACTTGTTCATTTTTAAAAATTGTTTTTTGGTTCAAGATATATTCTTCTAATGGTAACTTAATGTTATTTTATATTAATCGTTTGAACTTTGTGTATTATGAATTTTGTTATTTAGTTATATATATTATTATGTATTAATTTTTCATTATATATTTTGTTAGCATATTACTTTTATTCATAAATGACTTGTTGGTAAATTTTTTTTTTTTTTTGGCAAAATTTGTTGGTAGATGGTTAACTGAATTATTTTTTAGGGGAATTTGATTATATTTCACTTTGTTTTAGTCAATGACTGTGTTGTGTTAATAACTAAATGATTTTATGAAAGATTATGGATTATGAATGTAATGGATTTATAATATATTTTGTTGAGATTCATAATATGCACTTTGTAGAGTAATTTCAATATTTGGATATTCACACAGATGTAAAATGTTACAACTAAGTTTTTTCTTTCTTTTATTATAATTTTGATTTAATCTGTGGTCTAAATCAAACCAAACTGTTTTTTAATGGTTTGAAAATTTTCTAATCTAAACCAAAACGTTATTAAATGGTTTGGTTTAGGAAGGAAAAAAAATTAACAGTAAATTATGGTTTTGGTTTGGTTTTAGTGAAAACTGGACTAAACCAATCCACGCCCACTCTTAGTGACTTACATGGGCTAACTTGTTTAACCAGCAAAAAAAAAAAAAAAAAAAAAAAAAGAAGGGTGATCGGGTTGTACGGTGGTTGGTTTCTTGTTAGACTAAAAATTTTGACCCACTTTACTATACAAGCCATTTTGGCCTGACCCGCATAACTTGCAAGCTAACCTGCAATTTTATTTTTTTTTTAAATATGAGCCAATTCATGAAAGTTTACTAAATATATATTATGAAAAGCTAGTAATAGCAAATAACTCTATGCAAGTATGTATTAAAAAATTTAACTAAATTATAAGAACAAGAAAGTAAAACATTAATGTTATATAGAATTTTTTATCCTAATCTTATCTTTTAATCGTTATCTATTTTAATATTTATATTAAGCATATTACATAGTAATATTAAAATTTTGCAAAAAATAAAAAAATCTTAGTGGGTTAACCTACATAACTTACTAACTTACGTGGGATGAGGTGGGCCAAAATTTTTTCGTCGTTTATAATACAAGTCAAAGTGAGCCAATTCACATAACCCTTGGGCTAAAGTGGAGTGGGAAGGATTCGACCGCTTAGCATTTGTAACTTTATTAGGCAACTTATGTCAATCAACCCATCTCGCCTTGCTCCAGCCCTTGTTACAATGTCGACCAAAATTTCTAGTTCAACCTACCCTACATGAGTTGGAGGGTTAGCAGGGTAGCATGCAAACTCGATAAGATTTTATCTTTTCTTCATATAAAACCAATTATATAATACAATTATTTCAAAAGTATATGTTACTTAATAGTTAGAGATAATACCACAAATAGTACTTGAACTTTAGAAAAATATGTAATTAGGTATCTGAATTTTAAAAAAATTAATTTAAGACAATTAAACTTTCAAAAATGTATTTCTTGACCCCTTTAAACTTTCAAAAATTAGCGCAGTTAAGGACAATTAACCTTTCTCGTCAAAACAAAATGGATGAATTGCAAATTATTTTCTCAAACATTCACCTATGTTAGGAGCTACCCCTAAACTTTCATTTATATGTGGATTTACCTCCTTAAACTTTCATCTATGTATGAATATACTCTCAAAATTTTCAAAGTGCACATGGAAAATATTAACTGTCCTTAACTGCGGCAAATGTTGAAAGTTTACAGAGTCAACTAGTGTATTTTGAAAGTTAAGAGATGAATGTGTACCCAGGTAAAAGGTCGACGGGATATTTTACAATCACCTCTTTTTTTATGAAGAATTTTATTTTATTATTATTATTATTATTTTATTTTTGTGTTTCATGGTAGATATATATGAATACATGTTATTTAATATATAACTTCTTTGCCGGTGATTTTAGTGTTACTTTCTTTACATGTATTATTTACCAGAGTTACTTAGAAAAGAAAAAATAACATATAATTAATGACACATACAATACTAAGGGTGTTCATAGTTCGGTTAATCGATCCGTAGCCTAATTTTTTTGAACCTAACTGAAATGATCGGTTTTTTAATATTCCGATCCTAAACCAATCTATTATAAACAGTTATCTACTTTAACCTTTAACTCTTTTTCCAGATAATTTTTTCAATTTTTGGTTTTTAACCATTTAACATAATGGTGCGGTCTGTAGAGAATGAAATAAACTTTAGGGTTTGAAACCTTTAATATCCGACTATTTATATTTTTAACAAAATAATTATATAAGTATATTATAAATTATTTTAATCTGAAATTTCCTTAGCAATATCACATATGCAACCATACTATATACTTTCTCCTTCTACTAAATAATAAAATTAATAGATCATTATAAAAAGATATACAAATTCTCTAACATCTTTGTAACTTATCATACAACCGGTTTGTACATATTTTTTTGTCAATTTGTTTCCATGTCAAACCAAAAGAGGATGTCTTTAACTCAATACAAGTATGCCCAACAAGTTATAATATCTTATTATTTATATTTTTAATAAAATAATTATATAAGTATATTATAAATTATATATATAAGTATGGATCGGTTAACAGAAACTATTGGTTTTTTATTCTATAAACCTAAACCGAAACCAACAAAATTAAGAACTCCAATACTAAACCAAAACTGATGGACTAGTTAACCGTTTTTTTGAAATTGATTTTCCAGTTTCGGCTCGATTACCCTAAACATTTGGTTACAAATTGTCAAAAAAATTATATACATATTTTTTTTGTCAATTTGGATATTATATACATACTTTTTTGTCAATTTGTTTCCATGTCAAACCAAAAGTGGATGTCTTTAACTCAATACAAGTATGTCCAACAAGTTAAAATATCTAATTATTTATATTTTTAATAAAATAATTATATAAGTATATTACAAATTATATATATAAATAAGGATCGGTTAACAGAAACTATTGGTTTTTTATTCTATAAACCTAAACCGAAACCGAAAAAATTAAAAATTTCAATCCTAAACCAAAATCGATGAACCGGTTAACCCCCTTTTTAGGATTGATTTTCCGGTTTCGGCTCGATTACCCTGAACATTCGCTTTTTTTCACACCCCTATACAATGCTAATTTTTGGAAGACCAATTGAGTTTTATGACCGAGTATGCATCTTTCCATCTTTAGAATCCTATGTATGGGAAACAAATAGACCGATAATAAAATTTTATACGTTAAGATAAGATTTTGTTGCTGCTAATGGAATTGAATAGGTCCCCAACCCCAAGCATAAGAAGAAGTAACAAGAGGTTTCTGACATTTGTCCAATCAATTCGAAAGATGGTCAAAGTAATACAGCCCTCAAGCCTTAGAAGGGAGAAGTTACACCAAGCCACTAGGGCAGACAATGCGTCCAGTGGCCCCATCGAACGCGACCTGCGATATGTAAAGCTTAGAATGGCAGGACTCCATGCTATTGGTAAACTTTTTATAGCTGTTCGTTTTCGCAAGGCCAAACCATCCAATTCAAACTTTTGGGAAATATATTATCAGCAAAAAATTACAAAGAACCGCCTTAATATTTTACCTTAATTCAAATGCACTCCTTATATTTTAAATTTGTTATAACTCCTTTAAATTTAATAAATTGATAACACGGGAGATATTTATCTTCTCAGTTTCAAAGAAAATGCCGTGTTCAAGTACATTTATGTAAATTCATGGACTGTTTTTATATCAGGGTAAGAGTTTAAACAGATATTTGCAATCTATGGGGTTATAATAGCCTTTGTTAGAAAGAAATTAATCTTAGATACACAAAGAATGCCAATTTGAAGAAGAAAAAGTCTAGCGAAGGAGTTTAAGTGTTTAAACTTTAAAGGCATCCTTGTGAGCTCCATGGATAGACATGAGTGATACACTAAAACCGTTGACTTGGAGAGAGAAGCTCAATGGCTCACCAATCCATGAATAATTACTATCTCTAGATTAATGTTAAAAAAAAAAAAAGCAAAAATATCTTTAACTTTTACATCCACAAAAAAGCACAAGAAGTGAGTTGATTTTTCTTCTCTTTTGCCATTACGACGAGGAGGGAGGATTCGAATTTAGGATTCGTCACTTGAGAAACCGAAGAGATGCCATTAGGCTACAATGTCATTAGCTAAATGTGTTGTCTATTTATTTTATCATATTCTGATAATTTTGACATCATATTTTTATCATTTTTAGATAGATATTTTTCAAGAAACAAATATGAATGAAAACTAACAATTTTACTCATAAACAGACCAAATAGATACAATACAAATATAACACAGATAAGTTATAGACATATATCAGATATAGACATAATACATATAAAAATCCAACGACCAAACAACCCTAAACTTTTGGATTTGGGCACTTTAGTGTCTATAGTTTGATTCATGACATTTTAGTGTTCCATACTTCAAAAATTGCTCAAACTAGTGTCTCTATCAATATCAAGTTTAATAGATAGTAAATGCAAATATCAAAATTACTTTAATGACCCTACATGCATAGCTCATTTGCATATTGATTTTCAAGAAATTCTATGGTCTCATCATTAATTTTTTACTAGACTAATTTCGTCATTATCTAATGGCTCACAACATACCTAACTATGATCAAATTACTAAAATAGTTAATATTCCAATTATTATATTTATTATAGCGGTTAGATGGTTGAATTGACGGTTTCATCAACGGGACCGTGTAAGCTCCCTTGATTTCCTTCCTTTGATCTTTTAATCTCACAACTACTTGTTGGCAAAAAGAAAATCTCACAACTGCTTAAAAAGGAAAAAAAATACCATTTACAATAAATCTCAACCTACTACGTAATTTCATGTTAAATCATATACCTTGTCATTATATTATTCATGCTATCTATTAGATACTATTCTCCTTCTCATCAGGGGACTAAAACCTACAATAGCAAGCAAATGTCTTGAAGCTAATGAAGCAGTGCACTATAGAATTGGAGGATCTTTTGGCCATTTGCGTAACATGGGTTTCCAATTTTTCAAGCTTTCTCCTCCTCGTCCTTTCCAAATAAATTATTGGGTTTCTAGGGTAGAGGGCCATGTGGATTTAGATTTGGAGCAACTATACGAAGTTTAGAGAACTTAACTTCACTCCAATCAAATAATTGTAGTAATACATGGAATTTCATAGCTTTTAAATTTATGTTGTCCAGTATTAACACAAATTGTAGTAAGACACAATATCAAATTAGTTTTTAATATAAGATAATCGTTGTTGATACACATAGGTCAACCATAGGTCAAATTTGTACAAATCATTTAACTTAAAATTATGGGGTAAATTATGCTAGAAGGTCACAATATTTAAGGGTAAATCCATTTGCAATCATAACGTTTTGAGTGATGCATTTGAGATTACGATGTTTACAATAGTGGGTCGATTTAGGTCACAATTGACACATGCCAATAGGAGAAAAATTTAATTAAAACTTAGAAGATCTCTTACATTGTGATATGTGTTAATGGTTACCTTAATTGATTCATTTCTTTAAATATTGTAACTTCAAATGAACTACTCAAATTGTTTTGAACTCAAATAAACTCATCATCAAATGTTGTGATCTTCTACTGTAATTTACCCTAAAATTATGTGGTAGATTGAGATTTAATGGCTAAGTGTTTTTTTCTTTTTAATTGGTGAGATTTAAATGGGAGGATTTGGATTGATTGTTATATATTGAAGATTAGAGTCGAGAATAAAAGCAAAGGAATAAAGGAAGGGAATCAATATGCAAATTAGTTGAACATGAAAATGAGCTGCTCACGTAAGATTATTAAAGTAATTTCAACACATGCCTTTAATGTTTGTTAAACTTGATATTAATTAAGACACTAATTTGAGCAGTTTTTTAAATGGTAAATTACACCAGAATGTCAAGGTAAGTTTATTTGAGACCATAATATTTTAAGTGGTTTATTTAAGGTCATAAAGTTTAGAGAAGTAGTTTAATTGAGATCACCATTACACATATCAATATGAGAAAAATTTAATTAAAACTTAAAAGGTCTACGTTGTGAGACGTGTTAATGATGATCTCAATTGACCCACTTCTCTAAACATTGCAACTTCAAATGAATTTATCTTCGAACATTGTGACTTTTTGATGTAAATTACCCCTTTTAAATGTTTGGAACACTAAAATATAAAGAATCAAACTATATGAAATAAATTGTCCAAATCCAAAAGTTTAGACACTTCTTGTGCCTTTTTCCCTTCACATCCTCATACAAAATGGAAGAAAGGATCCTACCTAGATAGTTGGCTTTAAAAGACAAATGTAAACTCTGTATAGGAAAAACCTTGGAGATACACGAGATTTCTAGCATTCCTCTTCCAATCCAAAAGCATAATATAAAAACAAAAAAGAAAACTAAATTTGCTATAAGGAATAAGACAAACATAAGCACTCTCATAATAAATTTCTTTTATATTTAATAGGTGAAAGTAGAAGCAAGGGTCCAAAATAACTAGCATGAGGTGATGATCACACCTGCATCGCACTTTTAAGTCCAAAAAAAGTCTCTTCACTTGTATGGAAAAAGGTAGAAGTGAGGGTCTTTTTGGTTTGTGCATTTTTCATTCGATATCTGGTATTTGCATAAAACAAATGAAGAAAAGATAAAAGACTTAATTACTCATATCCATATCATATGCAAAGTAGATATAAATACAGATGTACAAATAAAAACAAACAATCCTAGTAGACCCTCTACAAACTAATATAATTCAACTAAACAATTAATCGATTTACCAAGTTTAAAAGATAATTTTTTCAATGCCCTAAGTTTTTATTTCATTTATTCGAGGCATTTCAAATTTAATTGGATAGCTAATAGGAGAAATTAAGCTTAAGAATATTGCCCAAAAAATAATTAGAAGGAGAGAATGAATGAGAACAATATCTCATAAGTCTCCAAGAGTTTCGTATTGGATGGGATATTACCATTGCAACCCGTCCTACGTGCTTATGTCATATTATGTAGCTAATGGAGATATTTAATTGTTATTGAGCCTTACCACTCATCTGTGTAAATTGGATACCCTATTGCCTTTCAAACTTTGATAACGATAATGAATTAAATTCTTTGGTTTATTTGAAAGGATGGATCATTTGTGTTTGTGTTTCCTGTCATCCTTCTCTTGTACGCTTTTGCAAGTCTCGTATGTTTTCACAATAAGATAAGCAAAACTAATTGTGAGCAAATAATTTCCAAACATTTTTGTAGCTAGAGCCACCAAATATAAGCTCATTTAACTTGAGGTTTAGAAAAAGAAATAGTATCGTAATTCTAAAATCTTAGAACAAAGCAAATAATATTTTGGTGGAAACTTCTATTGTTCTATCCATAAGGACATTTAGTCAATGATCCGATAAATGATATATTAAGTGTTTTAAAGTTGTGATCACAATTGAAAATGAATTTAAACTGTTAAATAACTAACAAGACTAGTCTCATCATGTTACTATTTAGATTAATCATCACAATTGGTACCTAAACTACACCAATTTTTATAATTATATCTAGGGTAAATTGTGCGGACCTCCCCTATAAACTACAAAAATTGCATGGACCCTAGGTTTTCAAAAGTCAATACTAGCATCTCTAAAAGTAAGTAAATTGCAGGTTCTCTCCTAAAAAACTTTAAAAAACGGATGAACCACTTGCTTTTTTATTTTTTTTCAAGAGCCAAAACTTACACTCCCTGCAAAATTAATGTGGTGAATAAGTTGTAAATTTTGCTTTTTAGTGTTAACATTTCATTACATATATAATATGTTTAATTAAAGAATGTTTTAAAAAACTATTTAAAAATAAAATATTAAAGAATGTAAACTTTTGTATTTCTTTTTTTTCCTTTGAATCTAGTATCTAAAGTACAATTGTAATAAAAAAAAAGCTTTTTAATAAAAAAAAGTGTCACAAGGTGTGTTTTAACATGATAAAAAACTTTTTAAATATTTTTTGTTTCATGCTAAAGTGTAACTCTAGAAGAAGAAAAACTATAATTAACTTTTTCAAAAAAAATTAATTTTGTAAAAATTATAATAAAATATTTTTTCAAAACATTCTTTAATCAAACATATTATATATGTAACGATATGTTAGCACCAAATAGCAAAATTTACATCTTATTCACCACGTCAATTTTGCAGCAAATGTAAATATTGATTTTTGAAAAAACTGTGTGTCTATGCAATTTTTAGAGTTTACGGGAGGTCTCGTAATTTATTTATTTTTAGAGGTGTAAATGTTGATTTTTGAAAAACCGAATAGTCCATGTGATTTCTGTAGTTTTTAGAGGAGGCTTGTGCAATTTGCCCTCATATCTATTATCTAGATGGAATATTAATTGACATATTTGCTGATTTAGGGTATCAGTTGAACCAAATGGAGTTTATTTCAATAAGCGTTGTAGAACAAGAGAGTCTAAAAGAATTGTGTAAATGTACATTTTTTATATTTTGTAACATCTTTAAGCTTTGCATGAGCCTAGCTATTGTAGGAACATCTAGTAGAAATACCATCCTTCAATTTTGGGACGTTATAGTTAAGTTATGTGATATAACATTATTGTATCTAAATCATCTTCTAAATGTAGCACAAATATGGAAATCACTTATAGCACTACTTAGCATTTCTTAATAATATTTACAATTATAACACCTTACCATGTGATCATGCATAATGGATGACATCTATACAATGTAAATTGTTAATAGTCATCAAAGAATAATTGGTGGCTTGTTGCTAGAACCTATCTCTTCATATGCCATTATGATGTTAAAAACATAATTACATCTTTTTCTAATGGGTTAACATATATTTGGTACTTGAAGTTTGTCTAAATATGCAATTTATCCAAACTTTGATATTTGTTAATTTAATATTTAATTAAACTTTTCGAGTTTGCTAACATTATCTCAGCTAACACCATTGCATCTGTTTGTAGACTTGGTTAAATGAGTGAATAGGGTAAAGACACATGTCAAAATCCACTAAAAGTAACATTTTTTTGGTTTTTCCTAGTTGATTTGCATATATCCTAAAATCCAAAAAACTAAATGAGAAAAAGCAAAAAGTTGAAAACTTAGTATACTAACCTTGGTTAAGTCGAAGTAACCAATAAAAATAAAATATGAGTTGAAGATCATGGGGTATGAAAGTCCATAAATAAAAAGGATGAGGTATAAAAACCTAATCGAATAAACCAAAACATCACATTAGAAGTCAAACTATCCTATATAGGAGATAAACATATATCTCTTATATAAAAAAAATCCATTTAAATGGCAAGTACAACCAATCCAATAAAAGTGTTGGTATAATCCCACATATGGAGTCGACAATTAAATAAAAACAATAATAAATGCATAAAATAAAACTAGCTTATTAAGAATTGTTGTGGTATCTTCAAATTTTCCAAATCCAAGAAGTTAACTTGTGGTGGTGGATTATAATGAATCAATGATGGAAACAATGGTTAAAGGCAGGTTTGAGAATTTTATTGAAAGAAAAGATAGGGATCTATAGATATGTAATAAATGTATATTTTCTGCATATTTATCATACACTTATCTTACACGTTCATGCATATTATTGTGCTTTTAAAGTGAAAATTTTGTTATAAATAGGTAAGATGCATGATACAAGATCAATTGCATTTAAATGCATGAAAATATGCAAAAAAAGATCCATTTCTAGGCTCAAATGGCACTTTCTTTGTCACAATTTGATTTATCGAATTTCTACTATAAATTCTTAAGTATGAGCATTGAGGGATTAATGTTGTGAATGCTAGTATGTTTTTGATGAAACAGGGATGTTGAAGTTGGAAATGAAGCAATTTAAGCATCAACTAACCAAGTGAAATGTAGCAGAAGAATCTAGATGCCAGCGAAACCGACACAAACTGTCAAACATGAGGATCAAGCAGCTATCCATGCCATACTGATTTGATTTGGAGTTACACTAACCTGATATACAAGAACTTACCTGATATGCTCCTAAACTGACAAGAACAACATGAACTTGATCTGGTGTTCAGCTACTAAGTTAGTTAGATGACCTAGCAAGGGATATCTAATGTTGAATGGCTATCTTGACTAAATAGAAGTAGTAGAACCAACTAAGCAAATCCGCACAACAAGTGCAAGAGAAACAACATTGATCTAAGTGTTGAACTAATGAGTTCATTGTGGATGTTGATGAGGATGAGGATATGGATTGCACAATTACCTGCTTAATAAAATAAGCAATAGTTAATTAGTAATATAAATATATATATGTATGTATAAGTTGAGATAGTTAAATTTGTGAATGATGCACCTTGCGTTTGTATATGTGATGTGTTAAGCCTTTATATACAATAGATGTGTGTTTTAGCTTATGCTTGTATGTTACAACTTGATACAAATAGGTTTTAAGAATTGATTTCTTTAGAATTTGCTAAAGCTTAAAACATGAAAGTTATACAACTCTCGCTAATTTTTCCGTAGCATCTTGAATCACCTCAATTGGAATCCAAATTAAAGAGATACGACCAAAATACAAAATAGTATTGAGTTATACCAACATGTTCAAACCTATGCACAAAGGTTCAAACCTTTTTCCAAACCTTTATGTAAAGGTCTGAACCTTTTGAGCATTAGAATGTTAGCTTATACAAGATGTCCAAAAGTTTTAGGCTATTATGCAAAGGTCCAGATTTATTGCAACTTTACTAGCTATTGGAGTCTTTTTGTTTTTTCATCTAACCATTGGACATCTTTTTATGGGAAAGTGGCTAGTTTTTTTTAAAGGCTTTAAATACAAGTTGTTGGGTAATAGTAGAGTGCAGATAGAGCTTATTTATTGTAAACATCTTCTTGTAAACACTATCTACAAACATTAATTGCAATTTGTCATATTAAGTGTAGTGATATTTGTATTATGTTTGTCGTCCACTGTAAACCACTACACTAAGTTGGTTATGAGTGATATTTTATGGAATCTTAAGTTGAGCCCAGTATGCTTAAGAGCTTTGTGTAAAGGTTTAACCTAAGTATGTTATGTATTTGTGCTGGTGTGTTGTTAAAGCTCTAGTGAAGAACTTGTTTGGTGTTGAATGAAAGTGTGTGACAAACTCTATATCTGTGGACTGTGGAGATTAGGAGGCAGACCGATGTCCATGCTAGATCATGGTGTTATTTATTCTATCTCTCGCTATTTTATTATTGCACTTTATATTATTCTAGTTTACTTTGTTATTTTCATAATTAGGCATCAAATTCTTGAAAAGACAATAATTAATGCATAACCTACCTTCCTTGGGAGTTACTTAGTTTTCTACACTAAGCAATGACACTAACCAATTTATGTACTTTGATCGAGCTCTTAATCATCAACCTGGTACAAATTCGAGAGTTGACAATAACTCGAGCAACTAAGTTCTAAATATCGAGCTGCAACTTTCAGTTAACTAAGCAGATGCAATGCCACTTATTAGACCAAAATGAGCAGAGAAAGCAGCAACAGTCATCGAACGCACGAGTAAGCCAACATCTGTAGCAAATAAACACCCTATAGCAAGGATGATCAATAGTTTAAGCAACCAAGTTGTTGTCAAGTTCCAACAGAGCGCCACATGATCAGATCTGTTATGTGTTGAACTAACATGAACGACCACTACACATACCAAAGTAGCAATTTTTAAATCAAACAACAAGCAAGCACCAATAAAGCATCGTTTCAACTTCATTTGACTTGAACAACCTATCGAACAGCTTTCTTGGTTTGCATTATATTTGAATGCCCACAAGCTGTTGATTTTGTGCAGATCACCATAAACCCTCTTGTCCTGAGCATAAACCAACCTGAGTTATTGTTTTTAAGTGTTAAGGAACATCTGAGCAGCCAGCAACCTGAGCAAGCTTTATACTACACATGCCGAGCAGCTTGCACAAACATCAACCAAACATTAACTGAGTGGACTGATAAGAGTTGATGCTATTCTTGAGCTATCATTCAAGCATAAATAAGATCAAATCATGATTTAAATAGACGCCACGAAGTGTACATCCTAGCATCTATCAACCATCGAAGTGCCTATACTTAGATGGGCTGAGTTGTTCATGACAATAGACCAAGCACACACGCTGAGCTTTCTAATCCGAGCATAGCAGCTAAATCAAGTGCTAAGCTTCTACTATACATCGAGTAGGCTAGACACATATGTTGAACAGATTGTAGCAGACTTGAGCAACATGATTGTTAACAACAACCAAAGCTAAAGAGACTGGAATGGCAGTCTGACGAGAATAGAAGAACCGAACAGCTGAGCAACTAACTTGCAATGAGGAGCACTCACTTTTAACCATAGAAGTAGCATATTAGCACAAGTCAACCTGTTGTCCATAAACATACAAGCAACGAGTAGCTATACAAAATAATCCCATGCCCGACCTATTAAGCATCAATGCCATATCAATTAACCAACCGAGTATAGTGAATCACAACATTAAGCTAATCTCCAATAGAATAAAACCGACCTACTACATACCGACTGACTACTCTCAGAAATAACTTATGTTTTATTTTACTTCACTATTTTGGGGCTTAATTACCAATGCCTACTTTTATACTTACTTAGAATGTTTCTTTTATACTTTCTACAAAATTTAGGGATACAATCCATAAGAATATACCTACTCTTGCAACAACTACCTTTCATGGAGGTCACATCACTTCACCAAACTACACCAACCTCCATATCACCTTACTTCTTCATACCAATTGACCATATCTTCTTATTGCAATTGAAATTGTGGTTTAGGACACAAACACGAGCTGGAACATAAGTTTAATTAGCATATCATGGCTTGTGAGAGGAGCATGTTATTTAACTAATGATAATAAGTGAGATACTTGAGAGGGATATCCATGTTATTATTAGGATTTTTAACTCAAGAGTAAAGCAAATCCCTATGAGTTTAGTCAAAATCCAAATGAACAAACCTTATTATAACTAAAACCGCAACGAATGGAAATCATAACCAAGCTATTACATAATCTCATACTTTTTTATTGAAGAAGTTTCAAAGAATAGCTTTAGTGGTAGTGTAATTTTTAGTCCTAAATTAATTATAATTTGCAGTGGCAATTTTTAAAAGTTGTCTAGGTAACTTAAAAATCTCAAAAACCCCATATGGATGGCCTCACTTGGAGTAAAATTACTATAATTTAGTACTTAGTTACAAGGTCCATGTGGATCATGACCTTGAATACTCCCGCTAGCCTACACTTACACGATTGGTACACTTACTGATAGCTTTCACACTTAAATTGATTTTTATTAAAAATGTGCATTTATAGTTATCTGACAAACTTAAAATTAGCAAGAGCAAAAACATACTTCAAGCAATATGATATCAATAATGTGGATTTGTTGTTGAGAACGGTGAGATTTTGTTAAGGAATTTTTCAGTTTAGACATACTTAAATGGTTTAATGACTCTTAACTCTATCTAAGAAGAAACCGTATGTGGATGGCTAATACTTCTTGAATCAAAATTCAATAGAATCTTTCATGAGTGTGAGAGAAGTGCTCCCACGTGATTGAATGATATGGGGAAAAGAAAAATGCAAACAAACCATCTAAATTTTGATCATGATGCACTATTATTATTTTTTAAAAACTTTTTAATGTCATAAATCATTCTTCAAAACTTTGAAAATTTGGTTAATAATTCTAAAATTTGAAAATGTTGCTTTTAAACTTTAATTTTAGTGCGAAAATGCAAATAGCCCTTATATTTATCAAAATGTATTTCAATATATCCTAAATTATGACCTTAGTGACAAAAGAAAGAAAAAAAAGAAAAGAAAAGAAAACTTTGATCTTATTGTGTTTTAATTAGACTAAAATATTATGACTAATGTCTTTATATCGTCAACTTATTAAAATTTAAAAATATTATTTATAATTTTTGAGTTTCTATAAATATATTTATGTTTAATGTAAAGTTTAGAGAAATATTTATAAATATTAATGACTAATGTCTTTATGCTCATATTGAATTTGTGTAATGGGGGATACACGCGACCGGGGAGCGCATGAAGCCAAAGAGTTAGGGAAGAAGTTTCGCAAGCGCGCAGAGTCTGTCCAGTGCGCGTACGGTCCCGATGAATTTCGCCGGCACGACACAACATCGTCACATCCAAGTATACGTGTGGGCCCTCCCCAAGTTGATTTGATGCCTCATGAGATGACCTTCATTTCATATATTTTTTTATATCTAATATTTATTTTTTATAAGTAAAATTATTTATATTTTATTACATTAATTTCTTTACAAATAATCATTTTAAAAATATTTATATATCATCTAACTAGACACGTTATATCTCCATACCCATCTTATTTTATATCATTGATTTCGATTTTCGAATATATCTCCAATCTGCAGATATCCAGTACCTTCGTTATCAGAATCTATCGAGAGAGTCGGCTCGTTCGATTCATTTCGGTTGGCAGACACGACCTTTGACTGTTGACTCTCTCTCTTTCGCTCTCTAAATAGGAAAAGTCAAATTTTGAATTGAAAATTTGAAATTCGTTTCGTTTCTACTTACTATTTGCCCATGCCAAATCCATCACCATTGCACCTTTAACGTCACCATTTATATCATTAGCATATATATGAATAATCATAATGTACCCATCTTTAGAAGTCATGCTGATTGCCAAATCTAACAAATCCTCATGAATAATTCATTTATTTATTGTTTCTGTCTCCATTTATGCATAACAACCTCTCAAAACTTCCTCTCACGTGGTCCAAGCCAACAAATGTCAATCCCCTTTTTTTTTTCTCAGATTTTCATTTATAATACCCTTCTTTCTTTCCTCAATTTTGGCATTATCTATGTAGGCTTTACTTAGATATTCTTATAGCACATATGATGCAAACAATATTTTTCTATTGGTTGGAATAGATTCAATTTTCAATTATTTGTCCTCAATAAATTATAAATAGTCAACAAAAATAAGTATTTGGTAAAAAGAAATTAAATAAGATTAAGTTTTACCGGTTGGGATAAGATTAGCACAATATCAATAGATTGAACATATAAAAGCATGTTTAATGAATGTCTTGTACACAATTTTATATGCCAAGAACATATTATTTTTTAAGTTATTTACCAATGTGGCAAGGTACTTCAATTTTTTTTTTTTTATTATTTCTTTTCCTAGGTAAGGTAGTTCTTCTATCAAAGACTTCCATTCTACCTAGGGACTCTAAACAAAGTTCTTGTATGCATATATATATATATATATATATATTTAGCCATTATAATGGGGAATGAGAGACTCGGACCCCTATATCTCATTTTGAAGACCAATAGTAATATGACTAGGTTAGAATACTATTCACAATAATACGATACATTTGTAAGCTATTGGAACATCATGGACCTTTAAAATATATGGGCATGTGTTGGATTTCTAGTGGAATTGAAGAATTGAAACTATGAAAGCTATCAAATTCCCAATAACTTTATCAATCACAATCACTATATGTTAGTACTTCCTGTTTACTTGTGTTCTTACCTCTTGAATAAACATGATAAATTTTTAATGTGTGAATTGAGATTTTAGATTGGTAATTGTAATTTTAACTTATTTTATGATATACCTATGTCAATTTTTTTATGCCAATATGGAAACATTTGATTTTCATGATTGATTTTTTGAATTCAAATGCATAAAGTTTTATGAGACTTCAAGGAAAGGAGTTTTCCTTTATTAAAAAAAAAAAAACATATTGATATGATTGACATCATATATAACTCAAAACTTTAAGTATTAGTTTAATAAGTCATTTCACATAATCCACATATTTCCAATGTAGACCATTTTAACCACTAATGGTGGGTAAAAAAACCAATCAAACCAATTCATAAACTGAACCAAACCAAACTAAAAAAAATATTTTTTTTTAAACAATTTGGTTTAGAAAATTTCCAATTTGAATCAATCTGTAAATTTATTGTTAGTTTGGAGGGGTAAACCAAACTAATTCGTAAAACCGAACCAAACCGTTTTAGAATGACATGATAATATTTTACTTATAACTATAAATTTTCTTATGATGATTGATTAAAGTCGTATATATTCTTATGCTTTTATTATGATATTTATTATCTGATACATATTAGTTGACATTAACTTGTTATTTTTATAAAATTGTTTTTAGGTTTTAGATATATTCTTCTATTGGTGACTTAATTTTTTTTTGTTTTATTAGTCGCTTTAACTATGTAGAATATGAACTTTGTTTATTTAGTTGTTGTTGTTGTTGTTGTTATTTTTGGTAAATTTACATTAAAAGGTATTAACGTTTTGGAATAAACTTATTTAAGATATCAACATTTCAAGTAGTTAAAAAGATGTACCAACATTTCGCAAAGTGAATCAAATAAGAAATCAATATTTTGCAAAGTTCATTTAAGATATCAAGGTTTTAATTAGTTTTCGATTAAGTTTCCTAAATTTTCATTAAGGATCAATTATTAACACCTTATTTGTTTCACTCTATAAAATGTTGATATATTTTTTTAGCCACTCAAAACATTGATACCTTAAATGAAATAATCCTCAAACATTAATTCTTCTTTTTAAACTCTTGAAACATTGATATCTTAAATGAAATAATTCTCAAACATTAATTTCTTTTTTTAACCACTTGAAAAGTTGATACCTTAAATGAATTTACATCCAAACGTTGATACATTATGGTATAATATACCCATTAATTTTTCAATGTATTATGTTAGCATGGAAAAATTTTGACTTGGAATTTGAATTTTACCTTATAAATTTAACTTAGATAGTTTAATTAAATAAATTAAGTAAACAATATGATATGGTTAGATAGAATGACATAATCAATTTAGTAAATAAATTAATTGACTTTTGATATTTCAAATAATTCCTTCGATTAACCTAATTGTTTTAGCCAAATTTTTTTTGACAAATCAAGTTTTACCATTTCTTTGCAATCTTCAAACTAAACTCCTTTTCTTTCAAATTCAAATCTCTAAACCTTTGAAAATTTAATTCAAATGTTTACTAAATTTATAAATCTTAAGTATAATCTATTTCATGACTTAAATTATTCAATTCTTTACAAGTATCAATTCGAAATCCTTTTTCATACAATTTACAAATGACCTAAATTTCTTAAGTTCAGCTACCCAAGTTTATAAAAATGTCCTAAATTAACTCTTTTAACCTAAATTCTATTTTATTCATCTCCATAAATTTTGAGTTCAACTGCATGTTTAAAAATATCAATTTTAAACCCAAACTCAAACTAAATATCAAGTTTTTACAAAATTAAATTTCTAAACTAGATTCTCAATTCAAGATATCTATTTTATTTCTATATATTCTAAAATTACTTCCTAATTTTTTTAATATTTAAGATAATGATCTGAAAAGCTTAAATCAAAACGTTTACTCCTAAATATTTATAAATATCCCTTTTCCTTATCTTTTTCCCTTATTTTGGCTGCCTCTTCTTCCTTATTTTTTTTCCCTTTCCTTGGTTCTCTTCTTCTCTCTTCTTTTTCTTGTCATTTCTTCTTTCTTTTTCTCAAATTTCACCTACAAATCGCAATCGCAAGGGGATCAAAGGAGAGATTAAAGTTAGAAAAGTAAGATAGAAGATGTAGATCATGCTTAAAGTGACTATAAGGACCAATAAAGAAGTAGTAGTAGTAGTAAAGCTCAAGTAGTCTAGGTTAACCATCTACTTTATTTTTTATGTTTATATATGTATGTATATATTGCGTTGATATTAGATACAAATTGGGTTTATGATAAAATTAATGAATAATAGATATGGTTTATGTATGAATGGAGGAGGGGTTTGATGATGCATGATGGTAAAATGTATTTAGAAAGGTTTTGAGTTATAGTTTTGAGCTTGTATGATATTATTCAGATGATGTAGGTAGAGTTTTGTGAGTAAAACAAGTAGACAAGTAGCTAAAAAGGAGTAAAATGAAGTAAACGAAGCAAGGGATATGATTTGGGTCCATACGAGGCATAGTAGCCATTGTCCTCCTGTTAAATCCATACGGGCATGGCAAGGGGGTTGGTAGCTGCCGCCACCCTTAATATGGGGTGTGGCAAGGGTTCTGGTGGTTACCACTACCCTTGATACGCCCCATATGAAACCAAGGCTTACCTTCTTTTCCTTTTTTTCCTTGTCGGCTTAACTTAAATTCATCATAACTTTCTCATCCAAACTCGGATTGATGCGATTCAAAATGCTACGAAAAGCTTAAAAAGAGCTCTATAAATTTTATTTTTCAAGTTTTTGAAAATCCTAAAAGTAACAAGGCTGAAAATTTATTTGTTTCAAACTACAACATATTCAAAATTAATGAACTTAGTTAATAATCTAAGCTTATTTTTGCTTTATAAACCTAAATGAACTAAAATGAACTAGATTGATTAAGACTAATTAACTTGGCTAAGATTAAATTAATATAGACTTAAGTTAATATGAATCTTAAATATAAAATGAGTTAGTTAGCAAATTTAAGCTTAACTTGATCTAATACACTTTGATAAACTAAAAAAAATTAAATAGGTTAAGTTTAACCAATTCGACCAAACTAAGTTAAAATAGACTTAATAACTTATAAATGGCTTAGATATAATTGTAATTTATTAACATTTTATTAATAAAGGGAATATGTTGTTTCAAATGTATGGTTGCTAAAACAATTTTTTAGTAAAATTCTATATTTCAACTAACTTGTAGGATAATGAACTAAAAATGAGTCAAATACTAAAATTTGATAGAATATATATTATATATATATATATATATTAAGAAAAGTATTTAGTGTTTATTATTGCTTTTTCATAAGAGGAATGGATTAATCTTTGGATTTCCTAGAAGTTTGCTATGACTTAGCTCGAATGATAGGTAGGTAATATTGACCCTATTGCCTTATTTGTGCTTGTACCATAGTTGCATTTATATTAAAATAAACATAACTGACAATGTCTGGGGATTAGGTATTTGCATGCTATTTGATGATTGTACTATTTGATAAAACATTATAGTAAAAGAGATTACACATCGTTTGAAATGATTGAGTTGCCATTGTTAATGAGTGTTTGTTAAATTGATTGGTCACCCTATCAAGTGGATTAATACTATTTGAGTATTTGAGTAATCAATCACTCATTACACGACATCATACTCGTGTTACCATCGTGTCCATGTCATGTATTAATATTCCAATTCTATAGTAGTGCTTTTGAGAGTCCAATGAATATGATTAAGGCTACTATAGGGTTATCAGCTTCATGGGAACCAAGCAGGCATTGAAGGACGTCACCCGTATTAGAGTCAGCTTTAAGGATTAATACTTAAAGAGTCTCTGAGGTTCTAAGGTAAAGTGGAGGATATGTTGATAATATATATATAAATAATAAATGAATTTCAAAAGAAATCCTCCTTCCTTAGTTATTTCTAAGGAGAAGTTTGAGGTTATGTTAGTAATAAGTATATGTATACGTCAAAGAGTTAAGAAAATACTCCCTTCCTTAGTTTTTAGTTTCTCTAGGTGTGAATGACTTGTACTAGTCGTTCAACCACCAAGAAATGGCGTAAATCTCCATTGGTTTAGATTTCGATAATCCAAATTGTGCACGTCATATGGTTGACTATAACATTGCATATGTTTATTAATAACAATTGCTTGGTATTTGTTTGTTATGTGGTTTGGTCACTATTATTCACTGAGCCATGGTTTATCTCACACCCCTATAGTTCTTGTGTAGGAATAGCTTAAGTCGGAAACGGGCTAAGGATGTGTAGACAGAGATCTTCTTTATGAAGTCCTTGAGGATAAGAGGATAGGCTTAGACTGTAATCTAAATGTTTAGCATTTAAGTTAGTGATTTGTAATGTATGAGTTAAACTTAGAATTTGAATTAGTTTAGTTGTATACTAGTTCAAGGTTGTGTAATATGTAGTTATCTATCCTACTTTACTATTTGGTGGGGGTTACTAATTTTTTGCGATTTTGGATGACCATAGAATTCGTTTTTCCTTAGTTATTAAAATTTTTTTATGAAATTAAAAGTTATTTAGGAAATATTAAGTAAGTTTTACAAATCTCTGACTTGCAAAATAGTTCTCATATCTTGAATGCATACTTAATATGATAACTTCAAGTTCATCCTACTAGGCCTTCTTTTAGGGTCGTGATAATATCATTTTTATTCATGGATGACTTTTGATGGTAGATAATTTTTTTTGTCTTGGCAAATGATAAAACGATTATTTCTCCATTGATATTATCTATTGAGCACAAATTCTTATAAAAACAAATATCTGATAAGTTGGATTTACCCCAAAAACTTAAATTTCTCACAAAAGAAAATTTCTCTCACTAGAAATTCTCACTATACTATCCATGCTTATCTATATCAAAAATTTGTTACATATGGTACAATACTGTTACAACATCTGTGTGCATTTATTTATATGCATTAAGCATAGAAATTGTGATGATTTATTCAATGACATGTCAGATTCTTCTTAACAATTTGTACCAATCTTCATGCACACATGATAGAGTGACTTTTCGTAGGTAGAATCGCAACTTCAAATGTTGGTCGTGGTAAAAGCTGTGTCCAAATGATGTGAAGCGTGGTTTTATCTTAGCTTATATCATGGTCAAAAACTACGGGCATGACCTAAGGTGTGGTTGGAGCTTTACCTTATATTCTTGCTATGTGAACCCTAGGTATTGAGAACCTAAGACCCAATTGATCAACAATGAGATTCGCACCCGAGAATCGTCTTGAAATGGATAAAAACGAATTTAACCCCAATTGAACCCACCAATTGAAACCAAATCCAAATCCAAATCTAAAATGGAGCTTGACCCTAATTACTCTAGTTAATTAGAACCAAAGCTATCAAAGGAATTGTTCTTATCTAAAGAACAAAGAAACTCTCACAATGGAGAAAACAAGTTCTTATCACAAGAGCCAAGGAAAGATTCTTACTCTAGAGAAATCCTCTCAAGATAATTGTGTTCAACAATGTTAATCAACTTCTATTTTTAAAACAAGGAACAAAGACTATATAAAATAGACAAAGGAAACACTAAAGACATTTAAAGAAAAATACATTCGTAAAATATAAGCCGACAGCTTAACTACAAAGATCGATGGCCTTGAATATATATGCTGGTAGCCTTGGCAATGACTTTAAGGACTTGAATCTATAGACTTCGAAGGCCAGCTAAAGGTTAGTGGCTTAAGCACATATGTCGGCGGGGTAGATCTGAAGGTCGGTGGCATTGGAGCCAGTGGGTCTTCAAGCATAACTCGCAATTGATGTGATCTCCACTCCTTTGTTGCCGCTCTGTGAACCCTATCACTTGCCTTCGTTCATTCCTTAGAGGCGCGGTTGAATTCTGTCTTTAAATGTCTTTGTTGTTTTACACCGATTCTTACTCATATCAGTTTATTTCTTCATTTAATAATCTTAGGAGCTAGAAAACAACAATTAAACAATAATATCACAAATTAATATGAATTTATCCAATAAAAGATCAAATCAATCATGAATTCCTATAATTTGAATAGAGTAAATAATGGGAATTAACTCGAAGGTCCTATTATAAGGTTAAGAGCAAGAGGATTGCAAAATCTAGTATCGAGAGTGATGATAGTTGTTTGAAGCAAAATGAAGAGATATTTATCTCAACCTATGGATTGCATGTGGAGCATGAATATGTGAAATATAATCTATTAACATTGAAGGAACAAGAAGAATGGAGCAATGAAAGCAGAGGAAAGAAGCCCTTGAATTGTGCCTCAGTAGTAGTTGAATCGGAGGAATCATACATTGGAAGTGTTCACGCCTTGAGGGTACCCTAGTGGTAGCAAACAACCCATACTTCAATGATATCATTAGATTACCTTTAAAGAGTGACATATTTTCAAACAACAGGATCTTTTAGTTGTTTTGATAAGAAAGGGTAAATACATGTAAGACATAAATTAGTAAATAACTGTCATCACAAGTAACAGATATCATAAAGATATTAGAGACCATGTAATTCTTCCGAAAATCTTCAAATACATAATAGATAATCCATAAACTAACTAATCTATACTAAGGATCATAGAAAACAACTTATCCCAATTTGACCCATGAGCATCCAGCTCCTAAACTCTTACCCGGGCCATACTCCTGAATGTAACTAGCCATGGTCGTAGAGTAAACCCGAAATGTCTTTAGGAGTATGAGTGAAACCATGGGCTCAGTGAATAATCGGACATATTACACATCCAATAAGTTTATTAAAAAATCATATGTAATGCAATCAATCAAATATATGCTCAAATATAAGCTTGAATGATCTAGAATTCAAATAGGAAAAAGATTTACGCCCTCTTTTTAGGGTTAAAGAACAATTGCTTTATGACCTACTTGCCTAGGAGAGACTAAGCTTATGGGAAAATTAACGATTTCTCACCTTAGGATTATCACTTTTAGCTTAATGATGTTTTAAATGACCATTTCTTGTATTAATCCTTAGAAAATCCCTAAGTACTAATCATTTCAAAGCGATACTATGGGTGGCATTCTTTGTTACCACTTAGTTCCCATAGAACCGACAAAATAAAGAAAACCTTAGAAGAATTAACACTTTAGACAAACCAAGTATTAACAGAGAATCGAAATATTATTACGTAGCAAGCTGTCACCCTTTCTGTATATGCAATAATGTAGTTCGTGTATGCATTATTGTTTTAATTATGAGCCAATAATTCTTAATTAGACTTAAGGTGTCCAAACATTACATACACAGCTTATAACATGCTTATCATAGTCATCAAATAATCACTATTATCACTTTCGTTATCATAGATTAACAATCGTACAATTAGATCACAACACATTTCAACTATATCACCGTAACAATCATATTATTATCTTTGCATTACATATTCGACTAATTATAAACACAAACAGTATAATATGACTGAGTTACTCACCTGCTCATATTGGCTAGTCGTAATAATTAGCTGGAAAGTCTTCTATAGATTTAAAATAACATATTGAGATGAATAGAATATTCATCAATAAAACATAAATTATAGAACTAAACTCCTATGGGCATCTAGGTGTCTCATATTGGTATTTGGTTTTGTTTCTATTACTATATTGGTCCTTTAATGGTCTTATGATAATAATTATTATTTAATATTTTTATTTTCATTTGCTTTTCTTAATCTTGTTGGATATTTATATATTTTTATTGGGTAGTTGTAGAAGTTGTGTTCAATAGATTGATATTTTTATCATTACTATTATCGCCATTTTTATATCGTTATTTTAGTTAACATATTAGAGTAACTAGTATTTATTTATTATTATCTAATTTCGTCATGTTTCTCTTAATCTACTTCATATAATTATTTTGTTATTTTTAGATATCACATTATTCATAAATTTGCTTATTTAGATTTCAATTTTTATATATTTATCTATTTAAAACAAATATTTAACAATTATATTTGCTAATAACACTAATATTTTCCTATAGCTCTTAGGGTTTAATAATCTTCAATTATTATTATTATATTATTATTATTATTATATTATTATTATTATTATTATTATATTTATTTTGGTGAAAATCTGTTTTTGTTAATATATATAATATATGTTTATTATTATTCATAATATATATATATATATAATCTGTTTGCATAAAACAGACTTCACGCAAGGAAATTATGCATCTATGCCGGCTACAACGCCACTAGCATTAAAACACAGATGCCGGCATTCTTATGTTTTATGTGTATTTTGTATCAGCGTATGCTTGCTTTAGGCCACCAACTTTACAATGTATGTTGGCTTCTACACTGCCGACGTAGAATTCAGATTTGTGGGCATTCGTTCATTTTACGTAAAAATAAATTTTACGTAGCTTTTGCTCCAGTGTAAGCCGTCTCAACACCACCAGCCTAGCTGTGTACGTTGTCGGCGTTGAGCGTATACACTATCGGTGTAAGGGAAATATTGACATTGTTCATCATCTTCTCCGATTTTCTTCAATTCAAAACTTAACTTTCTTATTGTATATGTGTATTATACTTGTATTAAAACTTCTCCTAAGTGTTTTTCTACATTCTACATGTATTGTACATGATATATCAGTACATACTACTTCTCGTAATCATCCTTCAATCTAGTTTCTAACTTCAACATATAACATAATACATTAATGGAGTTTAGGACCAGATATTACCTTATTTGAGTAGATTTGAAGGTGCTAAACTCTCCTCCAAAGTAGACTCGAACCTAGGGTTACAATAACATTGTTTAGGCTAGGTTTTAACATATAACTAACTGAAAACGAATTTACACTTACCTTTTGTTTTTCCTTAATTAAACTTGTTTTGTTATTTTAATGGAACTTGCTATAGAGCTATATTTGGGTGTGTTATGGTGATTTAATGGGACGAATTTGGCTATTGTTTTTGTGTGTATAAAGGCTTTGTTTTTATGTTCATTAAGGAGTACATATTTATAGAAGGAAGGAGTAGTAACAATTGATCATATTCAGCCAAGATGATATAGCTCCTTTCCACCAAAATTTTATAAGTTGCACTTCAAGTCCTTTTGCATTTAGTGAGTTTGGCTGATTTGGAAGCTTTCAATTGGTTTGTTCCTTGATTTTTCTTGACTTTTGGCATCCTTATTGACTCAATTTGCACTAATTTCGGCTGAGGAGAAATTTAGGGGATTTCAGCCACCCATTCAAACCAAATGCACTAAAAATTGAATAAATTATTATATAATTATATTTAGTTAGTTAATTATCTCAGTTTTAGGATAGTTTATTAAGTTAAACAACTACAAATATGAAAATTATTCAAAATTTTTATCTCCAAAAATTGATAAAGAGTTCTACAATTTTTCTATATCATTATTAAGTTCAACTTTGGGTTTAAAGTTTACGCAATTAATTATTTTTAGGTTTTATCTCACCTGATTAAGGTTTTCTAAGCTTAATAAGTCAATTTTCATTGTAGCCTCTAATAGCTTAAGAATACTTAATTTAAAACAATGGTATGATCCAAATATTTATTTGGAGTGTAGATTATTAGTTATAGATCTGTTTATGTTTTTGTTGTGTATTTATAACCCTAATGGTTTATCTTTAGGTTATCGTTTTCTAACTATAAGCGTAATTGGTTATTTACTCTTTATCGCATTTAAAATCTTAACCAAGTTATTCTTACATCTTGAGTTTTCGATACCCATTATGAAATCTTATTAGTAATATTTAATACTATCTAGAAAACTTTGTTTTAGAGGTTAAGACTATATACATGCTCATTACTACTTGTGGTTTAATTCTAAGATCTTGATTGAGTCATATATTAACATTCTATTTTCTATTTTTATATTTCTATCTATTTCTATTTGTATAAAAAATCTTGAGGTTTACAGGAAGTCATTGAAGCCAAACTAGAAGCCATCATGCCCAAGCAGTCATTGGTTGAGCCCTTGATCATACCCTCGACGAAGCCTATTTAACACCAGTAGATGTCATGATGTTGCTTAAATCAAGCTTCTGCTCATGGATCATTCCACAAAATTTGACGTGTAAATTAGAACGACTTTTAGATAGATTTAAATCTACTTTCCTATTTTAGACAAATTTAAAACTTTCTTTTATTAGTTACTTTCCTATTTTATCATTATGATAGAGATTGATATTTTTGTTATTTTCCCAATTTTTTTTGTCTTAGATATCTTTCTTGTTTTACACATCAGTAATTAGTATAAATAGGAGTTTAATTGATAAACAAGGATGATTTTGATGAATTGAATGAAATTTCATTCTCTTAGAAAAAACCTTAATTCTTATCAATCCTCTGTGATTGTGGCAAATTTTACTCTTATCGATCTTTGGATTGTGGTGAGTACAAACACCAACGAGTGGTTATGAGTAATATTAACTTTTTGTTCGTGTTATATCCAATTTACTTTCTTGGTGTGTAATCTAGGTGTAAAGATTCTTTTTTTCTTTTTCCCATTTGTGATATCTAGGTGCTTATATTGGTTTTCTCATTGATGTTATAGTGATTGTCCGCCTAGGCACATCATAATTTTTTGTATTAAAGCTTAGACTATGATTAGTTGTCCCTACCGTTGTGGTGATTGCATCTTATTTAGAATGTCGAACGAAAGCGTACATGATAATTTTGGCAAAGAGGTTAATAGCGGCATTTGTGGAAATAAGCAAACCCCAAGCAAATGTAATAACCATGTTCGGCCTAATGTTGAACAAAGCATGAACCTATAGTTACAGACTTTGAATAACTTGAATAACACGATTAATATGCCGGTACAAACAATGCAACAATTGTTACAAAACCCTAATATGTTACCACCTCATGTGGAAGTACCACTACCACCACCACCACCGTCACTTGATCCCGAAAGGCAAAGAGATGTTAGACGAGCATGCAAAATATGGTGATGTCTATGATAAAGAGTTTAGACCCCTAAGAAGGATAGAACATGTGAAATTGCAGATCCCTTCCTTTCCAGGAAGTGGATCCACAAATGATTATCTCGATTGGGAAGACAAGGTTGAAGGATTGTTCGAGTGCTATGATGTTGCAGAACATACATGAGTTAGATTAGCAATAGTGGAGTTTACAAGATATGCAGCGTTATGGTGGAAAAATCTACTATTTACCTGAAGGAGGATGAAGAAATGGAGTCAGGACATGGCTAGAGATGAAACGAGTATTAGAAAGCATTTTGTTCTTGCATACTATAAACAGGAAGTCTATATGCACCTTCAATCATTGAGGCAAGGGGGCAAGAGTGTAGAGGAATATGTTCAAGAGTTTGGATCCTTGAAGATCAGAAGTGAAGTCATAAGCCACCTGAACAAACAATTGCAAGATTTTTTACTGGTTTGAAATACAAAATTGCATGCATTGTGGAGCTACAGCGGTATGACACACTAGAAGACGCTATTCAATGAGCCCTCAGGTTAAGAGATAGCAGAAGAATGGTCCCTATAAGTCTATTGCAGGTAAATTTCTATTCCTCAAAAATTTTATACTTCTGATACTAGGAGGAGTGAAAAGGTATACTCTAACAAATCTAGTGATAAAGGAAGTGAAATGAAGTTAACAAGGGTAAAGCTATCATTCATCCTGATGAGGACAAGAAAAAGGATAGTGCTGTTAATTCTAGTAGGAAGAATCGACAGATTAAATGTTTTAAGTGTTAAGGATATTGACATGTTGCTTCTTAATGTCCGAATTGAAGAGTTATGATGAATATTAGAGGAGAGATAGTGAGTGAAGATGAAGATGAGGAGTCTGAAGAGTTTGGTGATCTATTAGCAGCCCTTGATGAGTATTATGGGAACAAAGATACCGAAACTTATGAAGAGTGGGGTTTAAAACAGTACATGAGTATTAATGTATTGAGGAGAGTACTAAGTGTATCTCCAGCTGTTGATGAAGAACAGAGAGAGAATTTGTTTCATACTTCTTGATAAAGGGGAATTTATGCACACTTATCATAGATGGAGGGAGTTACACTAATGTGGTTGTTGCAAGTATTGTGGATAAGCTGAAATTAACCCCTATACCATACCCAAAACCATATAAACTTCGTTGGTTAAGTGAGCAGGGTATTTTGCATGTCACATAGCAAGTGAAGGTTCTTTTTTGTATTGGGGAGGATATGAAGATGAAATTACATTTGATGTACTACCCATGTTCACATCCTATCTGTTACTAAGGAGACCATGGATTTTTTATCATAAAGTGCTTCATGATGGATATCAAAATCTAGTGTTGAGAGTGATGGTAGATTATTTGGAATAAAATGAAGAGACGTTTATCTCAACCTATGGATTACATGTGGAGCATGAATATGTAGAGTATAATCTGTTAACATTGAAGGAAGAACAGGAAGAATTGAGCAATGAAAGCAAAGGAAAGAAGCCATCAACTTGTGCCTCAACAATAGTAGAATAAGAGGAATCATACATTGAAAGTCATAGAAGCCAAATTAGAAGCCTTCGTGCCCAAGAAGTCACTGGTCAAGCCCTCGACCATACCATCGATAGAGCCTATTTAACACCGGTAGATGTCGCGGTGTTGCGTAAATCAAGTTTATGCTCATGGATCATTCCGCGATATTTGGCGCATGAATTAAGACAACTTTTAGATAGGTTTAAATTTAATTTCCTATTTTAGACAGATTTAAATCTTCTTTTATTAGTTACTTTCCTATTTTATTGTTTTGATAGGGATTGATATTTTTATTATTTTCCTATTTTTTTGTCTTAGATATCTTTCCTGTTTTACATGTCATGAATTAGTATAAATAGAAAGTTCAATTGATATAACTAAGATGATTTTGATGAATTGAATGAAATTTCTTTCTCTTAGAGAAAAACCTTAATTCTTATCAATCCTATGTGATTGTGGCAAATTTTACTCTTATCAATCTTTGGATTGTGGTGAGTATAAACACTAGTGAGTGGTTGTGAGTAATATCAACTTCTTGTTTGTCTTATATCCAATTACTTTCTTTGTGCGTAATCTAGGTTACGTAAAGATTCGTTTTCCCTTTTTTTTTTTTTTGCCTTTTGTGATATCGTAAATGCTTATATTGGTTTTCTTATTGATGTCCTAATGATTGTCCTCCTAGGCACATCAGTATAAATGACTTATCAAATTCCCCCATACTTAAGTTTTTACTTGTCCTCAAGTAAATTGTCATGTGCAAACTAAACAACAAAGCTAGTCGAATAGAATAATAAATTATGAATGGAAATTGACCGAATTAAATTTAGAATTCTCATTCAATTTAGCTCAATCACCTAGTAACCACAACATTCTACTGTATATACTCCATTCAATTTCACCAAATCATATGCTAAGGTTACTTTTGTAAAAATCACTAAACTTATCCAATTAAACTAGTCTTTACCCTTATTGTTTAAGTAATAATCTAAAGCAAAAATTATTCAAAATATTGAACAAAGTAAGAGAGACTCAATCAATTTTATCCCCTTATATTTATAAGTATGCAGTCCTTTAGTTATCTCTCTAAGCATTACGCTCAAAAGTAAAAGCATATACATCAGTTCATCCCTTAAATCTCTTTCCTTATCTATGCTTTCAACCATTGTTCATTTCTTTTTCCTTTTCTATTTTTTTTAATAGCTTTGTTGATGGAGGGGATAAATCATTACTCTTCAAGATAAACCTATATCAACTAGCCTTCTTGAGCACTTTCAATTTCATTTGATTTGATTAGTTATTAACAGATGAGTCAAGCCTTACTCTTTGAGGGGTAAAGTCCTACTCATACTAATAACGATTTTTTTCTTTTCTTTTTTTACATGATTCAATTAATAGAGGAGTCAAGCCTTACTCTTCTAAAGGACCAAGTCCTACTCATATTAACTGAACATGATTTCTCAATTCATGGAATATTAAAATTGATAGAGGAGTTAAGAAATTGCTCTTCTAAAGAACCAACCCTAACCCATGTTAATCTTAAGCTCATCATGATTTTCATTTCATTTTAATTTGGATATAGTGCAAGGAAAAATCATCAATTGAAAAGCATTATTTTAACCTTCATTGGAGACTATGAGGCTCTCAAAATGACTAAATTGGAAGGCATACATGTCACGCCCCAAAGGGTACCCTAAATGTGACTATCTGTCGCATATAATATTAAAGCTAATGAATGACAACCTTAGTCACGCAGGAGCTTTGATATCACATGCAAGGAGTGCTTTCAAGATAGTAGGAGACTCACAGGGGTATTACATATAAGTAGATAATAAAAAGCAAGCAAGAACTTATATAAATAAACATAAGATTTTCATAATGATATCCTTACATCATCTTGGGGGCATTCCCCCGCTTTGGAAGTCTTTCAGAATAATAACATCTATAACATAAGTCTATTATAGAAATTTTCCTAGAAGCCTACGTTCAAAACTTAAATACATGAAGCTTTTCCCAAAAACTCCTAGTAGCTTATACTTGTACCTGGCGTACGGGGCTCCTTGGGGCCAACCAAAGGTAATCGTACTGTAACAAAAAGCTATAAGGGTATAAGCAAAACTAGCTTAGTGAGATAATTCCATCTATAAGACATTTCCATAACTCATATAAGTATTTTAATCAAAACATATGAGAATGCATCAATCATATGAACACACAAGATACACATAATTAATCGGAAATCAAGTGTAGCATGGATTTTACACCCTCCATGACAAGGGTTGGGAGGTTACAGGCCCATACGACCATAAATTTCTGTAGACTTTCGGCTCCTACTAGCCCATGTAGACTTTCCGGCTCCTACTAGCCACCACTACCATTTTCTGTTTCCCCACACGAAGAATAGTAGTGAAACAAATGTAACTCATGTGTATGATATGCATGAATTGATTTCAATATAAATTTAACCTAAGATGTTTAGTTCAAGTTAAAGGCGATCAACACAATTTTCATCATATCAATACAAGAATCACAATTTATTTATCAAACCAACTTCCGATATTCTTAACTTGTATTTAATCATTCATAATACCAAGTCACACAACAATTATCCATTTTATCTTTTTCTTAATTGCTAGTGCTACTAATTACAAGCACAGAACAAGGAAATGTAACTTAGTAAAAGGAATAACTTACTCATGCGTAGATCCTAATCGAAGTAATCCTCGGAAAAAATCTCGGTCCTTCTCCACCTAAAAAAGATGAAATACCCAAAATGAGTCTTTTATGAAGTTTCTATTCTTGAAGATCTTAAACTTTTCTTAAAATCGCTGTAAAATTGTATAAGAGGAAATTCCAACTTAAAATGACCATAACTTGCTCATTTTAACTCGGAATTTCGCATATAATATACCATTTTCTATCTACTCGAAAAGATCTATACATTTCTAAACTTATTTTCATAAAACTAAGTCGTTTGGGTCCTGAAAAGGCAGCGACCAGATTTACCACGAATTTGCAAAAACTTGATTTTTTCCTTTTATCAAAAGCTCACTTGAAGAGATGGATTTTCCAAATATTTTTGTAAGCTTTTTGAAAGGTATAAACATATATGTATTGACTCATAACAATGTATGAAGTAAATGAAGTTGTCTCAATTTATAAAAAAGTAAAGTCTTGAAAGATTTTGAACTTTAAGAATTTTTGAAGTGTTCATTTTACTTTGAAAAGATTTTGAGTTAATTGAAATGAGTATTTCTTTCTCTAAATTTAATTGCTTGTAATTGCTTTATATTTGTAAAGAATGATTTTTATTTTCTAAACTTAGATTTCAACAACTTTTAAAATCAATAACAATTTCATAAAAGAATATCTTTGTTTCTTGTGATCATTTCAAAAGAATTTCTAGCACTTAATGGAAAGTGAATTTTTTATAACACCTTTTGTTTGTTTAAGAAAAATCATTTCTAGTCATGTTTATGAGCTTTTAAGAAACTTATCCTCTACATGTATTTCTTAGAAAAGAATTTTTAGTCTAAGAAAACATTTCTTCATTTATTTTGTTGAGACAAAATCATTATGTCCATGCATGAATATGAATCATAAAATTATGGAAATATAAAAGAATATAATAACTTGAAAGAACAAGCAATTAAAGAAATAAATCAAGTATTGGGATCTTAGCTTCATCAAGGTACCCCGGGATTAAGAAAAGACTAGTCCCTAAAAGAAAAGAAAATGTTTTGACTTGATGAGGACAAGTCTAAGACTAGAAAGGCTAGTCTTAAAAATAACATGAAATTAAATAAATTGCAAGGAAATAAATAAATTGCCAGGAAAGTAAATAATATTGCAAAACAATGAGCTTATATTCTCTAAATAATATATATAGTTATATGGATATATTAGATAGTTATAAACATAAAGCAACATAAAGGAATTTAGATTATGAATAAAAACAAAGTATGAACCTATTGTTACTTTCTTAACCTTTATGGTTTTAGAAAACACACACTAAGTTCATACTAAGTAGATGAACATATGCAAATCTTGAAGAAGGATTACCTAAAAGAACTAACTAGAGAGAACTTCTTGGAAGAAACTTCTTGGAGAAGTTTTGAGAGAGATTTGAGTATAGTAACTTTAGTGTAGAAGAAGTGTGAAAGAAGTGGAAGTATGAGGGGGTATTTATAGGAAAATGTGGGAGATAATTTGTGTTAATTAAATAAATAGAAATTAAAACAATTTGGAAGAGAAAGAGAGGGGGCCGGCGCATTTTGGAGGAGAAAGATAGAGAAAAATTAATTTTTTTGTCTTTTGATTAATTAAAAGTAAGAAATGAAAGATGTGAAATTATATTGGAAATGAAAATGTGTAAGAAATAGGTGTATGAGTTGTAAGAGTAGGTTGTAAGAAAAAGTAGAGATAGATAAATAGTGAAGAATAGTAGTAAATAGTGTAATGTAAAGTAGACATGATAATTAAATAACGGTAGTAAGAAAATACGCGTATAAATACGATATATGATATTTTTAGCTACCGAAAAATTATGAAATTGATATTTTTAAAAATCTTATATTTTTACGAGTCTAACGGTATATTTGAAATATTTTTCCTATTTCGGGCTTTGGGACACGTTTTTCAAGAACTGTGTCCGATGGGTTCAAGATGAGTTTCGGTTTTACTAAACTGATCTTTTTAGGCTTCCTTGGATAATTACGAACTATTCTACTTACTAAACTTTTTCTTACTTTCTTAGAGTTTCTTAAACGGTGATGCCGGACTTAAGCGGTTACGATAAACTAGGGTTTTGTTGACTCTGGAAATCCGGTTGACTTCCAATTAGAGTTTTAGCTTTAATTCGAATACAAAAATTTCGGGGATTTACAATACAGATCATTTGAGTTTTTAAAAATTAATTGAATAACTTACGAGGGACCCAATCCTAACTCTAAATTCTTGAGTTAAATAACAAGAAAAACTACTCCACATGGATACTATAAAGCAATTTTAACAACGTAAATTTAACTTAAAAGCAAGATGATGATGTTTAATACTAAGCTGACTTGAGTTACTTGGTGATTCATCTAAAATTGAAAAATTTTGGTTAAGTTTTTGCCATTTTATCATTTTCCTATAATTGTTGAAAGAAAAATTGATCAATGAAGCATATTTACTCTATTCAAATTTTTTCAATCAACCCTTTAATCAATCCCTATTTAATCTTGCTTAATTCCTTATCTCATACTTAAACTAAACATTGTCCGGAATGCTTAAATATAAGGAACAAAGTAAGGAAAATTAGAAAATTAAAGTGCAAAGCAAGATTCAAGAATAGAATTTTTGAAACTTCTCTATTTCAATTCTTAGGTTGAGTTTATGGTGAATTGTGGCCTCGCTTCTGAACCTTGGTTTAATCTGTCTAGAACTAAAGCAAAACAGGGTAATTATTATTAATGCAAATTGCAAGCTCGATTAGAATCATAGTTAAAGTTATGATAGAGTTGTTAAATCATGGCAAACCAATCACCGGTTGAACAATGCCCAAAATTATCAAGTGGATTAAGATCCTTCATTTAATCTTTTATGAACAACTTCATCTGTGTTTCCACTCACAGCCTTGAAATTTGATTCCATCCTCCCCTATATGTCATCCTTTAATCAAGTTTTTCTTTTTTCCTAGAAACTTATTTATCCAAATAAGAACAAGTTAGTGAGAAAACGGAAAGTTAGACGAGTTGCCTCCCATTAAGCGTTTATTTAATGTCATTAGCTACACAAGACTTCCCTTAAAAGCTTAGTGAACTTGCACCAAGTGCATTTCTTCCATCCTTCCTAATTCTTGTGGTGTTCCTTGATAGAGTTTAAGTCTCCAGCGGTAAACCCCCAAGTTTCTAACCCGAAACCAGAAGTCAACCAAAAACCATACGGTCAACAAAACTCTTATAGAACCTAGTAGTTTAAGTCCAACGATCCAGCGCTCCTAACTTAAGTAAAGTAGATGTAAGCTAAGTGTGTAGAATAGTTCATAATTATATAAGGACGTTTAAAAATATCATATTGGTTAAATTTTGATCCATCTCGAACCTGAATAGATACTGGTCTTGAAAAACGTATCTTGGGATCCGAAATATTAAAAATATTTCATTAACACCATTAGACTCGTAAAAATATAAGGTTTTCAAAAATATCAATTTTATAATTTTTCAATAACTAAAAAATCAGATATCACACTTTTACACATATTTTTCTTACTACCGGTATATTTATGTCTTGTACACTATTCATTGTACAACTCTACACTATTCATACTATCTCTACCATACCTATACCGCTATTTTTTTTTTCATTTCCAATACACTTTTATCAAATCTATCTTATACAATATTATTTTTAATACACAAAATTACAAAAAAATAAAATCTCTCCCTCTCTCCTCTCTTGGTCGGTGCCATACCCTCCATCTCTTTGTCCATTTTTCTCAATTTTTAATTTAATTAAATCATTCAAAATCCTCTCCTCATTTTCCTATAAATACCTCCCTCCTCTTTCATTTCTTTCATACTTCATCACTCACAAAATTACTACCAAAACTCTCTAAAATTTACCTCTCAAATTTACTCTCTTCATACTCCCAAAATCCTCTCTAGATCTTACCAACACCACTACTTTTCTTCACTACCATTTATCTTTTAGATAATAAACCTTCTTCATATTACTTCTACCATGTCATGTAACTTTCATAATCGTGGTGTGAGTTTCCTAAATTATTGTTATGGAAGCTGCACTATGTTCATGTATTGTTCTTATTCATGAGCATCCATGGCGATATTTTTATGTTGTTATTATACTTTGTTCATATTACTTGTTGTTATTATACTAACTTCTTATTTATATCTAACTATATACATTATGTATCTATATATACTCTTTAGAGCATATAAGCTCACTTGTTATTTATTTATTTTCATACTTTGTAATTTATTTACTTATTCCCATGCTATTTTAAGACTAGTCTTAGATTTGTCCTCATCAAGTCAAAACAATTTTCTTTTCTTTTCGGGACTAATCCATTTCTTAATCCGAGAGCCTTGATTCAAAGTTAAGACTCTCAATACTTATATTATCTTACTTATTATTTTGTTGCTATAATTTTGCTTGTTATTATTCTCATATTCATGCAAAATAAAGGTTGTTGTCTAAACCATAAAGTTTAAACTATACATTTTGCAAAAGAGATTTTTGTCACCAAAGAAGAATTCTAAATGAAATTTATATTTTTTTTTAAATTAATAAAAGGAATCCATTTTTTTTTTCAAAGCTTTAGGAAGAACTCACTATAATTTTGGAAATACCACTATTTTGAAAGGCTTTTTCAAAAACAATAATTATAGCAGTAATAGAGTTGTTTTCTTAAATTTAGGAAGATGATTCTTTGTCACACAAATGTTTTCCTTAAAAACATAATATAAAGGAAATCCCATAAAAAGGAAATGTAAGTTTTCAAACCAAGATTTAAAAAGATCAAAATAATATCAAAGAAACACATAGAAAACTAATAGGAAAAGGGACACTGGTGTTAGAAGTTACAAAAAAAAAAAATAGAGAAATTCATTTTTATGGAAAAGTCACCAAGGAAATTAGTAAGATAAACATAAAATCTCTTTGAAAACAAAAGAATCAAAAGCTTCATTTTTAAAGAATTTACAAAAGGATTTCTTGTAAATTATGATTTTTCCAAACTTCTAACTAACATTGTCTTTACTAAAGAATTTTGTTTGGACAAAAAATACTTGAACATGTATGAAAGATGAGCTATAAATCTATAAAAAGGAATTTTTCAACTATATAGATAACTAAGTATTTATCAAAGTAATTTTTTTGGATTATTTGATGTTTGAAACAAATGCCTTTGGGATGGAAAATTTCATGGTGAATTTGATCGCCATTGTTTTGGAGCTCAAATGACCTAGTTTGATAAAAATAGTTTTAGAAATTGATACAACTGTTTGAGTAGGTAAAAATCGGTATATTATATGCGCAATTCCAAGTTAAAATGACCAAGTTATCGCCATTTTAAATTGGAATTGTCTTCCATAAGAATTTTGACAAACTTAATACATAGTTTTGTCAAATTTCAATAGAACTATCAAGAAATACTCATTATGGATATTTTCTTGTTTAGGTAATTGTGAGGAGGATCTCCCGTATCCAGAAGACTACTTTGACTGAAGGCCGGTGAACCCATGGCCAAGTGAGTTTTATTTTCATAACTTATCTTACTTAATTGTGCTTTTAGTCTAGAAGCAATAGATTTAAGGAAAAGATTGCATGGTATGCATGTGATATCATTTGAATGAATGATAAGAATATCAAGATGAGAATTTATTATAATCAATGCTTGATTTAGTTTAGAACTTGATTTGTCTGAATTCCTATGGTCACCTTAAATTGTTAATAATTATACTATGAGCCTTTAATTAAACTAAAATCATGCATATCACTTGTGAGTCATATTGCATAGGATCACTACCCTTGTGGGGGAAAGGGGTAGTGGTACGATCGTTGGATCTTAATTAAAGCTTCGGGATGTTTGGTTAGAAGCACATTAATTAAAAGCTTTGGGACGTTTGGTCAGAAGCACATTAACTAAAGCTTCAGGACGTTTGGTTAGAAGCATATAAATTACTGCCCCTAACCTCGAATGGAGAGCGTAAATCTATTCAACATATGATTACAGGGAAATCATATGTCTTGTATGCTTATGTAGTTGTTGCACTCCATTTGGTTGATTAAATAACTTGTTTGATTATTGCTATTCAAGTATACTTATCTATGGAAATAATTCTTACTAAGCTAGTAGCTTATACCCTTATAGCTATTTGCTGCAGTATACCTACCTCTAGCTGAAGCCACGTGGGCCATGTACTTAGGTACCCCCTTTTTGGCTAAGAAGTTTTTAGATGAAGTCCAACACTAGTGTAGATATAGACTTATAGGAAAAACTTCTTATATATGATAAAGCTTTGTTAGTGTACTTTTGGTGGGGGTATGCCCTAAGATCGTTGTAAGACTTTATATTTATGAATTAATATTATGATTTCTATTTCTTAATTATTACTGTATCTCTTATGCTTCATATTTTAAAGTATGGTCCACTAAAATTGTAAAAGCACACCTTACATTTAATATACAATCTTTGGGAATGACTAAGGTTGTTATACTTAAGCTTTAATACTGAATGTGACAGACTGTTACGTTCAGAGTACCCTTTGGGGCATGACACTAGCCACATACCTCAAATGTTCCCTTATTTGGTGTTCAACTTCTACAGCACCATGGTGATAGACTTTCCTAACTCTAAAAGGACCTGACCACCTTGACTTAAGTTTTCCAGGGAAAATTTTTAATTTAGAATTGAACATAAGAACCGAGTCCCTTTCTTTGAATTCATGTGGATGTCTAATTTTTGCATGTTGTCATTTTTTTACCTTCTCCTTATATAGCCCATTATTCTTCTATGCATTCAGGTGTATTTCATCTTATTCATTAATTTGAGAAAGTTTATGCTTACTAGCAACACGTAAATCATGATTTTGCAATTTAATTGCCCAATATGCTTTTTGTTCAATTTATATTGGTAAATGACATGCTTTTTCATGGACCAATCTATAAGATGTGGTTCTTAAAAGGTTTTGAAAGCATTTCTAGAGCCCATAATGCATCATCTATCTTTTCAACCTATTCTTTTCTATTTGTTGCAATTGTTTTTTCTAATATTAACTTAGGCTACCTAATGGAGACTTTAGATTGTCCACTTGTTTGAAGGCGAGAGGGTCTTGCAACCCTATGATGCACTCCATAGCACTTCAAAACTTTTTCAATTTGTGTATTACAAAAATGAGTGCTCCTATCACTAATCAAGGCCTTTAGATGGTTGATTCTTGAAATTAACTACTTCAAAAACTTTTTAACTACTCGAGCATCATTAGTAGGCAATTCTTGGGCTTTCACCCATTTCAAAATATAGTCCACTGCTACTAAGATGTATTTGCTACGAAAAGAGTTAAGAAAGGTTCCCATGTAATTAATGCCCCATACATCAAAAACTTCGCACTCTAATATAAATTTTTGAGGCATTTTATCTCTTTTTGATATATTCCCCACTCTTTACGTTTGTCACAATTTGCAAAAAACCATTGTGCATCTTTAAAGATTGATGACCAACAAAATCCTGCTTCTAAAACCTTATAGGTTGTTGATTTATGATATAATGGCCCCCAGCTAGGCCAGCATGACAATGGTGCAAAATTTTTCAACCCTTTTCTTGTGATATACATCATCTAATCATTTGGTTGGAACAAAGATAGAAGAGAAATGGATCTTCCTAAAAGTAGTGCTTGAAATCTACCAAAAAAATCTTTTTATCTTATTATAATCCAATTCCATCAAGAGTTCTTTATTGACTAAATAGTTAGCAATGTCAGTGAACCATGGCTCAGGGGTATTGTTTATAACACAAATAGAATTAAGTCTCCCCTTAGGGAATTCATCATTAATCTCTTCTTCTTTCAATTGGTCCAATAGAGGGTTATCTAGCCTAGACAAATGGTCTATAGCCAGATTTTCACAGCATTTCTTATCTCTAATTTCTTAATCAAATTCTTGGAGTAACAGAATCCAAAAAATCAAACAAGCTTTAGCATCAATTTTAACTAATAAATATTTCAAAGCCGAATAGTCATTATAAACAATGACTTTAGAAAGGATAAGATATGACTTGAATTTGTCAAAGGCAATAATGACAACCAAAAGCTCTTTCTTAGTTGTGGTGTAACTGGCTTGTGTTGTAGTTAAGCTCCTTTTGTCATAGTAAATAAGCTGGAAGTGCTGGTCTTTTCTTTGTCCCAAAATATCCCCAATAGTTGAATCACTTTCATCACACACGAGTTTAAAAGGCAAATTCTAGAATTTTCATAATCAAATCTAGCAAAGGTTCCATAGAATAGGTGAAAGTGGTATTTTCTTGATCCTATGGTGCAATCGAGATTTGAAAATACCTTGACATTCCATCTGAGAAGTTGTAGAAGTGTGTTCTGCTAATCTTTGTAGCATCTAATTAATGAAAGGAAGTGGAAAGTGATTCTTTCTTATAGAATCGTTAAGCTTCCTATAATCAATGCACACGCGCCATCCAATAATAGTGCCCATTGGAATTAGATCATTTCTCTCATTGGGAACAATTATCATCCCTCCTTTCTTTAGAACCACTTGAATGGAGCTCACCCATGCATTATCTGAAATAATTTATATAATCCCAGCATCTAGCAGCTTTATCACTTCCTTTTTTACTACTTTTCATGTTTAGATTCAAACACCTCTAAGGTTGCATCACTGGTTTATAGTTATCTTCCATGAGAATCTTGTGTGTACAATATGAAGGATGGATGCCCTTAATGTCAGCAATTTTCTAAGAGATTGCCCATTTATGCTATCTCAAAACCTTAAACAATTTCTTCTTTTACTCATCAAGTTGTAAAGAGATGATAACAAGTAGCTTGGAATTTTTTTCAAGAAATATATATTCCAAGTAGTTAGGCAACTCCTTCAATTATAGCTCAAGTGTCTCTTTAATAGATGGTTTAAGTCTTATCATATCATCTCTACCCTTTTCTTCATTCAATTGTGTTACGCTCCGAAAGGTACCCTAAACGTGGCAGTCCGCCGTACACAATAATAAAGCCTAGGAATGACCACCTCAGTCACACAAAGGCTTCCATACAATGTACAAGGCATCTAACACATGGAGGAGACATATCGGGGTGATACATTTTATATTGATATAACTTGAGTAACAATGTAAAGGAAATACAATTCACTATACTTCAATAACAATTCATTAAAAGATTTCACTACATAAAACTATTACAAAGCAATTCACAAAACCTAGCTAATATCTTCAAGTATTCTTTCTTCCTGCTGGAACCCCAAAGTCATACTTGGCTCTAGACATCTCGATCTCCGGATAGCATTCTTGAGTTAACCTATTCATTCAAACGTCTATTGGGGTGTAAGCTACACTAGCTTAGTGAGAGTTCCCTTAATTTCATACCATAACAAGCAAGTTATAAATCATCCATATGCTATGCATGAACAAACACATGAGCAGACAATTATGTATGGGTATTCAAAACTAGTACACAGAATGGATTTACGCCCTCCGTATCTAGGATTAGGGATGGTACTGAAGGTCTACATGACCCACTATTAGTCCCCAAGCCCCCCAACTCGTAGCAATCGACTCTGCTCGACTCATACATTGGATGCATCCCCTGTGCGTTTAGTTCCCTATGAATGAACTTTGAAACCGAGTCTCATTCTCCAAACGTGACCTCGAACCATACCGATCTTCTTGCGTGGGAGTGGCACGCGATCAAATGCAACTTGACCGATGCGATGCATGACTAATTTATTTTTGCTTAGGTCAAATTATTCATACATTCTTTAGAGTGACCAACCAATATCATACACATAAACAAAAACAATATGAACAATGCAGTTATCCAATTGATTCATGGTTTCGATATGCTTTAATATTCTTTGGCATACATACATCAAATTCTCATTATCTATCCCATCCCATTCATATTGGTTTTTATCTTATTCCTATAATTCTAATGCAACTAGCTACAAGCACAAACAAGGTAACAAAATAAGAGAAAAACTGACATGTCCATTTGACTCCGGCCTTTTAATCGTAATAATCGGGTGGTAACAAATCCTAGAAAGCAAAGTCACCTAAGGAAAGAAATACCCAAATGAGTATTTCAACTCAAAACTAATCCATTCTATCCGTCACGCCCCAAAGGGTATCCAAAACGTGACAGTCCACCACACTCGATATTTAAACTTAAGTATGACAACCTTAGTCATCTCATAAATTTACATATCGGTGTAAGGTGTATTTGCACAATTTTTAGGATCACACTTTGAATGAATAGTCTTAAGAAGGCATACAATAGCAATAAGAATAGAAATCACAACAAGACAAATAAGTTAAGTCTTTACAAAAGTCAAGGGGGCATACCCCCGCCAAAATAATAGGAGTCTATCCAGTCTAAATCCATCTTACAAACATTAGAGTTTATGTTAAAGAGATTTTCCTTGAAGTCCACGCCTATATCTAGGTCCTGACTTCTTCAAACGCTCCTCAATCCAAAAAGACAAACCTGTGAAAAGTGTTCTTTCGAAACAACCAAAAATAGGAACACTGCAACAAAAATTATTGGGGGGTAAGCTAACAGGCTTAGTGAGGTTCATTTCCAAATAACAAACTCATTCAAGATATATATACAAGCAAGTTGTAGTTAATCAATCAAATGAATGCACAAGCAAATAAGCATACAAGCATATGACTTTCCGGTAGCCATATGTGAATGCATTTACGCCCTCCATTCGGGGTTGGGTAATCCATAAGTTATGCAACCATAATTCTAATCTTGGGTGGGATGGTCCATAAGTCATGCAACCATGATTCCGATCTTTTTCCCTTAGTTATATAACATCTGTTGTTTTATGTGGTAGTTTCAAGTGCCTACCCCACTTTCATTAACTTGAGCGATTTCGCATCCTTAATGTTAACACGGGCCTTCACACCTCTGCTAATATACCTTTGTCCCACCAAAGGTATACTTGCTAATGCGATGTGACTCACTACGTGATATGCATGTACAATTTATTCATATAATCGTGGCATGTTAATTATGTAGGTTAAGAGCGATCATAGAGAATTTCAAACAACTCAAGTCTATACTAGCTCATACAATGTTTTTACAATAAGTCTCGTCTCAATATACTTATCATTCATTCAACCAAGATTAGGTCAAAACTCATCCCAATTTTATCTTTTCCTAATTCTAATGCCACTACGGTTACAAGCACATAAATGAGCACAACTATTTAAGAAATTCACTCACTCGGCTATGGAGAGAAATCCGCTAGTCGTAGTAGTCCTCAGGGAATGGAAATCCATCCTCCAAATCACCTAAGTACAAGGAATACCCTCAATGGGTATTTCTTATGAATTTCTAATAAACTTAACAATTTTACTTACTAAGTTCGTCAATTTTCGCCTAAGTTGAAGTCCTAACTTAAAATGGTCATATCTAACTCATTTTAACTCGGACTTACGTATATAATATACCGATTTCTATCTACTTCGAAAGATCTATTTATTTCTAATATTATTTTCAAGTTTTGAAAATGTTTGAGTCACGAAATTTCGATCATTATCGGATTTTAATTCCGAAAAATAGTTTTGTGAATGCTTGTAATGTTTCTAGAATATAGATCAACTATACATGCAATATTGATGATTTTCCTATCATGAATGGCATGTTATGAACTCGATGTATGCATGCTCTTGGCAATATTTACTAAAAGGAAATTTTAGAAACTTTTTATTTGTAAGACTCATGACTGTTTACTTTTAAGAAAACTGGCTTCCTAACTTTGATCATTTCCATTTTTTTTGGATTTATTTCTTAAGAAAATCTAATTATCCTTGCTAAAATTGAGTTTTCATTATATCTATTACTTAGGACCTTCATTTCTACATAAAAATTCCAATTTTATACTTTGTAAACATGTTTTCAAATAGGTGTTATTCCAAAATCCGAATTTTGAAAATTAGTTTTTGAATGATTTCTTTGAGAAAAACTTGTTTAATACATTAAAATTTAAGGCTCTATTATACTTATCCCTTAAGGACTTCATTTCTTAAATAAAAATTTCATTTTAAGTTTGGAAAATAGGTGTTTTCATGATAATACTGCAAAATTACGAATTTCTTAAGTTGACTAATAACTCAAAATTTCCTATCTTATTTCTACTATTTGTTTTGCATATTTTTCTTATCAAATCTCATTTCAACTTATAAAAATCATTACTTAATGATATCTATTACCTATACCTTTCATTTCATATAAAACAGAAGTTTTAGAGTTGATAAAAGAGTTTTTAATGCATGGCCTTGAAGTCATCCGAATTTTCATTGAACATTTCAAACAAAAATTTTTCCTTTTTAAGTTTCTTCTCTCATCTACTTAAAGATCTACTAACTACAACATTTATATACACAAGACAAAACCTTTATGATCATTAATGCATTAAAATACAAAATATTCATGAGATCATGAATGTCAAGTATAATATGAGCATTTAAATGCTAGATCTACTTCTTATCATACATGAAATGAAGTTTCAAAACATGAACATGGATTTTTATGCAAGATCTCCACTTTACTCTACTATTACATGCATGAACATGAAGATAATCTAATAAAACACATTTAAACACAAAATCTACTCTTGTGATGGCTTGATATTCATGTAGTAGCATTTTCTTGTCCCTAGCAAGTGCTCATGGGGACTTTAATATGAAAACACTCATGAATAATCTTGCCATTACAAGATTTAATGGTAGAAAAGTTAAGGATCCATCACCTAAAGCTTGAAAAGAGAGGGAAATGAAGAAGAAATTGAACTTATCTGTGTGTGTGTCACGGCCAAGAGAGGAAATAGAGAGTGTTTGTGTAATTTTTTTGAAACAAATGAAGTGAATGAAGAGAGAGAAATGTAAAAGAATATATATAGTAAGTAAATTAAGGTTTGTTTAATTATAATAAAGAAGGGAAAATAAAAAAAAAATCGAGGGCATTAGCGGTGGGGGGTTGGGTTGCGCCGATTCACAAGGAGAAGGAGAGAGAGAGAAGTTAAATTTGTTTTATTTTGTAATTTATATAATAAAAAGTCTTAAATTGTAATAATTCTTAAGAGATAAATTTTTCTCGAAAAAGAAAATGTAATGGAGTGTTTGTAAAGATGTAAGAGTAGGGAGTGGCTTGTGAGTATAGTAGGTTGTACTTGTGAATAGTAATGAATAGTAAACAAGACAATTACTTTACCGATAGTAAAAAAAATACGAGAAAAAAGCTATATCTATAATTTTTATAAACCAAAAAATTATAAAAATTACAAATATAGCTTCAAAAAAAAAAATTATATTTTTGAAATCCTCATTAAATTTCTGCTCTAAAGAGTATTCCTGAATATTTTTCGAATTTTGAGTTCCGGGGCTCGCTTTCCAATAATGAATCTCAAGAAGGCTCGAAATAGAAAATTTTTTCGAAATCGGATCTTTTCAAGGTTTGAGATATATTTTAGAACAATATTCCACATTAATTTATTTACAAAAGTTCTTTTAGTTTGAAATCGAAGAAAAGCCAGATCCAAGGTTCTTAGGTTTCTCTCTCAAGCTTAAGCTAATCTGGTTTAGGGTTTCGGTTTCCGGTTTCCGAAGTTTACTCTGTTATTTAGGAAAATTGGGGTTTACACTATCTCATACCAACTATCAAGTTCATAATTCTCATCCGATGCGGGAATTCCAACTTAAAACTGCCATAACGTGGTCATTTTAACTGGGATTTAGCAAATTATATACTGATTTCTATCTACTTCGGAAAATCTATCTAATTATAATATCATATTTAAGTTTTGAAAAATTCTAAGCTTCGAAAAGATCTTATCATTTCAGATTAGTAGCGAAATCCAATTTATAAAATTGATTTTGTGAAGGTTCATGAAGTTTCTACTATCCAAAGCAAGTATACATGCAATATGAACAAGTTACTATCATAAATGATATGTCATGAGTATATATATATATATATACATGTTCTTGATGATATTGAATAAAAGAAATTTTTTAGAAAACTTTTTCCTTGTAAGACTTTATGAAAAATCAACTTAGAAAGGCTACTCTTGTATTCTTGACAATTCCTACTTGTTTTTAGAAAAATTCCTTGATAAAATTTATTTAGTCTTGTTAAAATTAAGTCCTCGTTATGCATATTCCCTAAGGCCTTTATTTTTCAATAAAAATTTCCATTTTACACTTTGTAAACATGTTTTTAAATATGGTTCATCTCAAAATCCGAATTTGTAAAAATTATTCTTGTGGTGATTTCTTTAAGTAAACTCATTTGATACTTAGAAACTTAAGGCTCAACCATACCTAGCTACTAAGGACTTCATTTCTTTAATAAAACTTCTATTTTGAATTTGGAAAGTAAGCGTTTTCATGCCATTACTCATTATTACGAATTTCTTAAAATGACAAACAACTCAAATTTTCCTACTTTATTTCTACTCCTTGTTCTACATGTTTTTCTTAGCAAATCTCATCTCAACTTATAAAAATATTTACTTGATGATATCTATGACCTATACTTTTCATTTTTCATATAAAATACAAGTTTTGGAGTTGATAAAATGGTTTTTAAGGCATGGTCTTGAAACCATTCAAATTTACAAAATTTGTTTTTGGACTTATCTTTTGATAAAGTCTATCTAAACTTATGAAAATTCATCCTTTATATATCCTATCTTAAGAGCCTTCCATATCTTGAATAAAAACTTCATTTTTAAGTTGGAAAACATTTTTAAGTTATGCCTCGGTGTAGATCCGAAAATAGAATTTTGTTTTGAAAAATAATCTTTAAAAATCGCTTTTGAACTATATAAAATGAAGTCTTGATGATATATACCCATTAAGCCTTCATTATCTCAAGTAAAACTTCCGTTTTGACACTTGGAAAGTGGATTTTAAATATGGGTCTTGCCTAGATACGAATTTACCATTTTTGTTTGAGTTCAAAACCAAGATCTATACTTACTATGAACATAAATATAAAAGAAATCCATGGTAGTAAACTATAAACTCATAGATCTAAACATAAACATCATCAAAGTTATATAAAAGCTAGCTCTACAAAATATAACCATTGCTAGCAAGAAAATAATAATATTACAAGGAGAATAATCATGAGTAAGATGAGTGTTTCATTTTGGCATCATCATCCTTAGCTTTTAAGCTTATGGAAGGTCCTTTGATGCATGAAACTCTCACTATACTCAACCTACATCATTATGGAAGCTTGGAATAAGAGTTTTACCAAAGAATCTTAAAGAAATATGTGTGGGAGCTCAAATAAAGAAGAGGGGCAGCAAGTGTTCTTGCAAGAACAATAACAAATGAAGAGAAAAAGAAAGGAAAATAGAGAGGAAAAATGCAAGGAATGAAAAAAGGTTAAAGGTGTGAATGAGAGAGGGCATATATAGAAAGGAGGAGTTAAAAACTCTTAAATGAAGTACAAAAAAAAGTAATGGAAGCAATAAATGTCCTATAGCTGTCATGAATTGAGGGAGAGAGAGGGAGGGAATTTAGTTAGTTTTTGACTTGGAATTGTAATGTGTAGCTAAGTTTATGTGTTACTTATTAAAGAAAGATTGGAATAGATTTATTTTAATCAAATTGGGAGTATTTCAAAGGACAAAAGGCAGCAAAAGAGGTCAAAAATTCTACCATGAAGTGATACATGAAGTGTAGAAAGAGTAAAGTGACAAAGAAGTGATGTATGAAAAGTGTACTATAGGTATGGGTTTGTAAGAGTACTTTCTTAATAAATAAAATAAAAATAAGAAAAAAATAGAAAATGCATGCTAAATTTTTGTAGCAGAATTTTCATAATTAAAATAATATTATTTACTTATTTATTTTAGTGAATTATCAAATAAGTTACCGGTATGATTAAAATACGCGAATATGAGCTATAATTGATATTTTTATAACCCGAAAAATTCTAAAAGGTTATTTTATGAAAATAAAAATATTTTTCAATTATTAAATTAATTTATTTTATTTTTAGTATTGGGTCTTAAACAAAAACCGATTTCGTAAAAACCAGAAACGAACTAAATTTTAGAAAAACAGAGTTTTCTATGATATATAAAATATTTATCTAAAAATATAAAGGTTTATAAGAGTAGTAAAATTGTGTACTGAATAGTAGTGAATAGTGCAAAAGACTAGTTAATTACCGTTATAAAGAAATACGAATATAATCGCCAAAAAATCATATATTTCTAGTTATCGAAAAATTATAAAACTGATATTTTTAAAATCTTTATGAAAATATGAGTCTAACGATATTAATGGCATATTTTTGATATCTCGATTCCCGGGATATGCTTTTCAAAGTCTGTATCCGAACGGGTTCGAAATAGGTCAAAATTTTACCAATATGATATTTTTAAGTGACCTTATATTACTACGAGCTACTCCACACACTTAAACCACACCTTGGCCTCTAAGGCTAAGAGCGAGAGATTTCCAGACTTAAACTACTGTATTCCACTTAGGGTTCCCGGATGACTTTCCGGTTTAAATCTTTGCCAATTTGGAAACTGAGGGTTTATGTTTATACAACACATTTAATTTAAGAAACTTATTTTAAAATTTATTTTTGTAAGTATTTAATATCTCTTAACGTTTTCAGAATTCTTGAATTGGGTTTTATTTCCAAAGGTTAATCGTTATTTACCTTTTAATAATTTGTTTTTGGGTTCTATATTACCCGATTTTACAAGTCAGAGTTAAGTATAGAATTTATCATACTAGCAGTTTTGGATTTAAATACTGTTGAGTTCTTATTTTATTTTTAAGGATTCTCATTTTCTCAAGATTAAGAAATTTCTAGATTCGTTCGTGATTTAGGACTAGTCGAAGTTCGGTTTTAATTTGGAGTCATTTTTGGAGTTTATCTTCGATGTTTATTTTGGAATTATTTACTGAAATTTTTCAGAGTTTACAAATTAATTCTTTACAACTTCCTCATTTGCGTCAAGTTGGCCGACTAGCGCTATTTGATGAGTAGAACCCAAGTTATTCTTACTACCCTTACTCAAACACAATTCTAAAGCATCTCACAAGTTATATCTCGCATTACCTTAAGAATGTTAAATTCTTGTTGGGTTTACATAGGATTTAAAAATTATACAGATCAAATCTTTCGCAGCGGAATTCAAAAAGAAAACCCTAACCCAGTATCCATATGTATTTATTAGATTAAAACAAAACAAATGGTTTGATTTCATACCTTTTAACAGCTTGAAACTTGAAATCAATTTGTAGATCGGATTTGTAGGTATCACAAATTCACAATACCCTCTACGGTATCTACACGAATGAACACTCCTTCAAAAAGGATCTTTCACGTGCTAGCGTGATCTAGAACATTTCTAGATAATATTGGGATTTTCATACACGACTCTTTGTGTTTCTCTCTTTTAGGGTTTGCAGATTTTCTTTGCTAGTCTAATATCGACAAACAAGTCGTTAACCCTAGAGAGACCTCTTTATGTTCCTTTTATACTAATGTCATTCTCACATGCGTAATGACATTAGTGCCCCTTAATTTAATTAAGGATAATATTTCATAAAATATAATTATTGCACATAACAATGTCATAATTTATTATTATTCTTAATAATAATAAATTATTATTCCCATAAGACTTTAAATTTAGTCCATAACATTTTTAGCTCGTTCTTTTGTGTGTGACCCTGTAGGTTCACTTAATATTGGCAGTTGACCTAAAACCATTTTGGTCAACAAAACATAAGCGTCCTCTAGCAAGACATTATGTTTATCCAAATTAAGTGAAGATTGATGATCCGATTTTTACCTAATACTTAACTTATTTCATTATTCTTTTGTCACATGATATCTAGATCAAACATAAAGCATTGATAGAGTCATCCTTATACTATTCAATCTTATCATTTTTTGATTTCCAAGTAAACTGATAAAACAAATGAAATTGATCATAGTATCAATTCATTTGAGCACGGCCATGAATTTCTCAGTTTCACTTATCGAGGGGCCCATAGATATTTCTCTCACAAGGAGAGGGACGAATCCCATCTTAATCACTCAACTTCCTCTACAATATTTATATTATGTCCAATCTCAAGCTTTATAATTATCTAGTTAAAGATAACGTTTGATTGAGTTAAAAACACAATATTCCTCATGTTGGAATCCATGGTGATTTCAGGTCTAAGGATATGATGACATTGTTATTTTTGAGAATCACGTATGACATAATTTCATGTAGTGATCTCATATCGAGTTTGTCCAGTACATAGTTCTCTAACATGTACCTATGAGTTTGATTTATATCTCCATACAAATAAACATCCCATGATTATCAATCAAACCTCATACTAGATTTAATTCATTATTGTTCCCACAATAATGAGCATCTAGGGACATTTAGAATAATTAAATTATTCATGGATCCTATTATAAAGTAAATATGCAAACAATATAATAGAAATGTTTATGAATGACAATATCCAGTAATTGGCCTGGGGCACAATCACCAACAATTCTAACATTTCTACTGTAAAAACAATCATCATCATCATTGTCATACCTGTTTAGCACTTTTCGATAGTTTTATCACCATCTCATCATCCCCCACATGTAAAGCTAACTTTCCATCTTTTACATTAATGACAGCTCTTTTTATTGCTAGAAACGGCCTTCCTAAAATAAGAGGAACATCCACATTTTCATACATATCTAAAATCACAAAATCAACAGGGAAGATAAAATCTATCATTGTCACTAACACATCTTCAATAATTCCCCTAGGATATCTATTGGATGTATCGACTAATTGAAGACTCATTCTAATAGCCTTTGGTTCTCCTAGTTTATGCTTCTTAAACATATTATGTGGCGTCAAATTTATAATAGCACCTAGATCAACTAAAGCCTTCTCAATAGGTAAATTTCCTATTAAACAAGGTATAAGGAAACTACTTGGTCCTTCTTGTCCCTAGGGAGTTGATTGAGAAGGATAGTCGAACATTTCTTGTTGAGTGTCACCATTGATATCCCTTTCAACTTTCTTTTGTTTTACAAAAGTTCCTTTAAAAATTTTGCATATTTAGGCATTTGTGAGAGAGCATCCACTAAAGGTAAATTGATGTGAAGTTGTTTAAAGAGCTTAAAAAATTTCTTGAGCTCTTCTTTGTCTCTTCTTCTTTTAGCTCAATCTGGGTAAGGGAGTGGTGGCTTACATGGCTCCACTATGGGTGCGTCCTTCTTTTTCTCTTCCTTCTCTTTCTTCTCAATCACTTCACTTTTTTTTTCTCCCTCCAATCTCTTCTTGTTCAATGGTTGATTTCTCTTCTCTAACATTTTTTCTTCCTTTTCTCCATCTTTTTCTTGATCCAGTAATTTTCTTCTAATCCTTAAAGTGACTGCTTGGAACAACTTCTTAAGCTTCTTCCTTAAGCATCTCAACGACTTGGTTCATTTATGCCTCTAAATTCTTAAAAGAGTTGGCATGACTCTAGAGCACCACTTTAGTCTATTGATAACAAGTTTGGAATTCTTGATGGATGATAGGAATAACTGCTCCATGTAGCACTTTTGCTAATAATATCCAAAATAGGAGTATCCTTACTAGAAAGTTGGATGTGAATGGTAATAATCCTATTTTTGTTGATGGCTTCGAACCATATTTTAATAGGATGGCAGGAAATGCTTATTAGGGATCCCATAAGAGTCTTCATAAAAACCAAAACAAGATGAACGAGGGTTTCCCTCTACCTTTCCATAGTTCCTTAATGAAAGTTCATCAAGTTCTTGTATGATTTTTGAAGTTTCCATAGCTATCTAAATTCTCAAAAAAAAAACAAGAAAAAAACAAATAAAAAAAGAAACAAGCGAAAATCAAACTAACTTAAATTTAATGGCAATTCCTGGTAATAGCACCATAAAATTTTGTTGTACCTCGGATAGTTCTATGTATAAAACAGGAAGTGAAGCTTTCAAAAATTTATAAAAATGCTAATATGTTCTGTTCAACTTCGGTTACATAGATATCCTTTAGGCAAACACACCTACCAAAGCAGCATAGAAAAATTAAGTGATATTCCATGGGGATCATTATCATCTACCATACTTCTAATCTATTATCTAACCAAAGAAAAACTCAACAAAGCATGTCAAATATTAAAATTACAAACTGTGCTAAGGTTAATTCTATTTATATATACGTTTTCAAGGTAAACTTTATAAGATAAGTTTGTTAATGTAAGAATGATTTTAGGATTTGCTTCACAAAGTCCTTAACATGTGATTTCTTAACAAACTTGGTGAGTTACTTGCTGGATATACTTGTACTATTGGATTCACTAAGGTAAGTTAATGCCTCTCTCAAGAATCAAGAACTCTTCACAAGCTATTAGCAACCTAGACCTACATAAAGATTAAGAATCCTTTGATTAAAACCCATTTTTAATGAATTTAAAATCAAGTAATAGAAAGTTTCACTACCTCTATCTCTAGGTAGTTATGAACAACTCCATTGGCAGTCTAAATCTATTCAAAAGAACGATTTCTCAATCTATTCAGTTGGAATGAGATATGAATCTACATGGTTCACACACATAAGCCCACGAATTAAAGTTTGAGCTACTAATTACAAGCACCCAAACAATATTCAATTAAAAACACGTTGAAATCATATAAATCAGGTCTTGGATTAAAAAACCCTAAGATAAAACGATTATTTCTCCATGGATATGAACATTAAACATAAAGTCAGGAGAAACGATATCAATTGAAGATAAATATCACCCATTGAGCACAAATTCTTACAGAAAACAAACATCTGATAACTTGGATTTTCTTAGAAAACTTGAATTTCTTGCTAAAAAAAAAGTTTCTTTTACTAAAATTCTCACTCTATTATTCACACCTATTCTATGTCAAAAATTTGATATGTTACAATACTATTGTAGTGTCTATTCATATTTAGTTACATGCAACAAGCATAGAAAACGTGATGATTTTATTTGTTGACGTGACAGATTCTTTTTAATAAACTTGTTTATAACTATCTAGTTGGCATAAACCAAAGCCAACCTATTATAACTAAATTCATGTAAAAAGTCTTTACAAAAATCTCATAACCTCAAAATAACTTTTAAAAACAACTTCTCATGGTTTTCAAACTACTAACAGCTATCCAAAAATGATCTAGATATCTGCAGGATAGTCAGGTCCACTAACATCCTCCCCGTAGTCCACATATACATCGACTCTAGATAAATCATAAACTATATCATTTTCACCTACACTTAAAAAATAAAGGACTGAGCGAAAATGCCTAGTATGCCATACTACAAACATATGCACATGAACAGGCAATAAACATTATTACATACAACTTAAAACTAATGCAACAATCATAATTTATTATCTTTAATTTAGCCAAGCAACCAACATAATTTAGAACCATTTGCAACTAGTCCTAAACCCTTAGTAACTCATGACCCTAAAGAAAACATATGTAAATAATAATAATAATAATAATATATTTGTGTTCCACAATTAAGTTGATAACGACTCCTAATCTATTGGAATCATCTCCAGGTACGGCTACACTCGGGACAACGTGGTACAAGGATCATTAGGTTGTCAGCGTTAGTATCACACTCCTGCGTATCTTTACTAATTGCAACCAAGCACAACCAACACTCGTTTCAATTAAAGTCAAATATATCTTAAGTCAAATTTTGCAACTAATCTTACAAGCATAAACAAACATACATGGTAAGATCGTACCTGGATTTACTCTCAACACCCTAATCCACCAATAGAACTTCTAATAGAATAGGGACCTAATCCCATAAGTATTCTTAACCATCAACATATTTCATATCAATTTCAATTTCAATTTCAACTACAATATTAAACCCTAACCCAAAATTCCATGATCTTACTCAAAAGATCTATAACCCTAATCATAGATCTACAATGAGAAATCAACACACATGTTCCATTTGTTCTCAACACTATAAACCTTCAACACAGTTAGTTCCTCCAAAGTTCCTAGTTATCTCCACAATTCCTTCAATATAAATATACAATCTTTAATTAATAAAACAACTACAAAAGATTACAACCTTAGATCTACAAAGATGGGATAGATCCACACTTACTTAGAACTTCTAGATTTCGCTTGTAACAGTACTTTGATTCAATCAATCTCCTGTCACGAGTAATTAACGATTGCTATAACCATATTTCTATAATCTATTAACCTTAAAAATCACAAAACTATAATAAAAGTCTTACCTTTATCTTGAATCGAAACCACGAATCTCTAAATCCAATTTAAGGTTTCTTACTAGATCTTGAATCTCCTTTAATCATATGAAAAGACTTAAATTAGAATAATTATCTAAAGAAATTGATCAAAATAGACTAGGGATAGACCCACTTACTTAGGGTTTTGGCCGAGGAATGGTGTGACAATTTCGTAGGTCAAGGGGTCTATTTATAGATGTAAGTCGCTTAGGAAAAATACCAACGTTGCTTAGGAAAAACACAGCCTATGCCGGCCACTATGCCGACGGCATTGATGTGTATGCTAGAGGCCTTTATGCCAACATACAACTGTAAACCCCTAAATTTTTTGGAATCGGTTTAGCCTAAAACCCTAATTTGGAAGTCAATCAGAACTCTAAAGTCAACAAAACCCTAATTAGACATAATAGCTTAAGTCCGGCAATCCCAAATAAGCAACTCGGTGAAAGTAAGTAGGAGTTTAGAATATAAAATAGTATGTAATTACCTAAGGAAGCTTAAAAAGATCATATTAGTAAAACTGCGACCCACCTTGAATCCGATCAGATACAGCTCTTGAAAAACGTGTCCTAGGCCTTGGAATAGTAAAAATATTTCGAATATACCGTTAGACTCGTAAAAATATAAGATTTTCAAAAATATCAATTTTATAATTTTTCGGTAAGTAAAAATAACAAATATCACAATTATACGAGTATTTTCTTACTACCAGTACTTTATTAGTCATGTTTACTTTACATTACACTATTCATTACTATTCTACACCATTCTTTTGTCTCTACTTTTTCTTACACCTACTCTTACAAACACCATAACCTATAACCTTTACTTTTTACCTTTCCCATAACTTTATTTCACATCTACCTTACTTATTACTTCATTTAATCAACAAAAATACAAAACAAAACTCTCTCTCTCCCTCTCTTAAGGCATGGCCGGCGCCCCCCCTCCCTCTTCCCTCTCTCTCAATTTTGTTTCAATTTTCTTTTATTTTAATCACTCAAAAATCACTCCACATTTTCCTATTAATGCCCCCCTCCTCTTTCACTTCTTTCACACAATTATTACTCACAAATTTCCTACAAAAACTCTCAAATTCTCCTGTCAAAACTCTGTCCGAATAACCTCCCAAACTCTCTCAAAAGAATTCCAAAACCACTTTCTACCTACAACAAAACCCATTACCACATAACACTACCAAAACCTTCTTTAGGTAAACTTTCTTATTATTTTTCTTCTCCTCATGTCATGTAACTTTACATGACCATGGTATGAGTTTCTAAAGACTAAGTATTATGGAAGTTACACTATGTTCATGTATTATTCTTGTTCATAAAAATCCATTATGTTTATATTGTTTTATTTTGTTCTTGATATTATTATTGTATCTAAGTATTATTATGTATCTATATATATACACATATTCTTTAGAGCATATAAGCTCACTTGAAATTTATTTATTTTTATGGAATGTAATTTATTTAATTATTCATTGCAATTTTATTTAATTCTTGCTATTTTAGGACTAGTCTCTAGTCTTAGACTTGTCCTCATCAAGTCAAAACAAATTTTTCTTTCTTTTATTTTCTTTTCTTTCCAGACTAGTCTACTTCTTAGTCCCGAGAGCCTTGAAGAAGCTAAACTCCCAATACTTGACTTTATTTATTACTTATGTTAACTTTTGTTTGCTATTATTTCTCATAAATCATGTTCATTAAGATTGTTGTCCAAATTTTCAAGTTCTAAAAAATAATTGATAAAAAGGAGATTTTATCACTTAGGAATAAGTTTATATGAAATATAAAATCTATGGTTTAACAAAAATAAAGTCATTCCTTTTCAAGTTATTAGAAGAACTCACTACAATTTTAGAAACTATTTTTGTTATGAAAAGCTTTTTAAATCATTTGTTATTTCACTTTGTTTTTAAAAAAGAAAATGATTTTTGATACAAAAATTATTTCTATGAAAAACATAACATAAGAAAGGAAGGGGAATTTTCAAACTAAGATCTTTTCAAAGAAATGGTCAAAGAAAAATTGTATAGAAAATAAATAGGAAAATAGCACTAATGTAGAGAATGTAGAAAAGAAGAAAATTACTTTTCAAAAAGTCATCTAGGAAAAATAAATAAGTCAAACATAAAGAAATTCTTTGAAAACAAAAGAATCGAAGTATTTATTTTAAAAAATTTACAAAATGAATTCTCTTAAACTATAGATTTCTAAAACACCAATTTGTCATTGTTTTACTCAAGAAATATGAATGGACAACAAACACTTGAGCATGAATAAATATGAGCTATGTAACTATAAAAAGAGAAATTTTCAACTATATAGATAACTAAGTATTTATCAAACAAATTTTGAATAATTTAAAGTTTGAAACAAAATTGTTTTTGAGTTAGAAAATTCGTGGTGAATCTGATCACCACTGTTTCGGGCCCTAAAAGTTTTAGTTTGATGAAAATAGTTTTAGAAATGGATAGATCTTTTCGAGTAGGTAGAAATCGATATATTATATGCGCGATTGCGAGTTAAAATGATCCAGTTATGGCCATTTTAAATTGGAACTCTCCTTTTTACGAACTTTGACGTTCTCATGATATTGTTTTGTCAAAATTCAAGAATATCAATAAGAAATACTCATTTTTGGGTGTTTTCTTTGACTAGGTGATTCCGAGGAAGAATACCTTTATCCCGAGGACTATTTCGATTAAGTAGAGTGTGTGAACAACTCATCCGCTAGAGAAATCATCTTCATGGCATCGTGAGTTTATTTCCTTAAATTACTTTACTTGATTGTGCTTGTAATCTAGTCGCATTAGAACTAAGGAAAGACAAAATGAATATGTATGTAAGATAATTGGTTAAAAGGATCCTAAGATATCGAGGCCAGAATTGATTTATGTTTGTTTTAGTATAATACTTGATTTGTCTAAAATTCTTTGATCACCTTAAATATAGTCATAATAATGTTATGATATCATAAATAAATGGATTCATGCATACCATGAAGTGAGTTACATTGCATTGGGTTATTATCCTTAGCTGAGAAGGATAGTAAGCTCAAGTCGAAAGCAACACTTGGCGGAGTGACCGAAAGCGATTGCTTGGCAACATTAAGGACATGCTTGGCGGAAGATCCGAAAGAAAGGCTCAATTCAAGTAGACTTCATATGCTTGGCGATATTAGTCGAAAGCATAAATCTTTTAACTAAAACTACTTATTTTGAGGTTACGTATCACCAAACCCCTGAATGAAGGGCGTAAATCCATTCAACATATAGTTCTCGGAAAACTATATGCTTTGTTTGCCCACGTGTATGTTGCATTCCATTTGTTTGATTAAACAACTTGTTTGAAATTTTGTTACAAAAAATTAATTATGGAAATAGTTCTCACTAAGCCTATTAGCTTATACCCTTATAGATATCTTTTGCAGTTTCCCTATTTGTGATTAAGGCCACGAGGACCTTGCAGCCAGGTACTTTCCTTTTGGGTTAAGGAATTTCCTAAGATAAAGTTTAGTAGATAGGATGTAGAAATACTCTTGTAATAGATTTGTGAATAAGGAAAATGTCCCTAAGTTTTGTAAGAACATTGTTATGAATAAATAAATATTATGAATCCTCTTTTCTTAATATGTTATATTTCTTAAGCTTCATAATTCCATGTATAGTCCTCTAAAATTGTGAAAGCACGCCTTACACTTAATATCAAAGCTTTTGGGAATGGCTAAGTTGTCATACTTAAGCTCTAATATTGAATGTAGCAGACTATTACGTTTAGGGTGCCCCTTGGAGCGTGACAACAACCTAATTCCTTAGAAATTTCCAAAGCTTCAACTTCGTATGTTTAAGGACAAAAATACCCCTTTTAAGTGACACTATATTGTAATTTTACCCTTCATTATATTTATTTATTTGTACTTTATATTTCTCCCCTCTTAAAAGAAACTTTCGTCCTCGAAAGTTACCTAAATCATTATCTGCTTTTTATCCATGCGTCCATCACTTCTTTGCCACTTATTAAATTTTCTGCTTATTTCTGATTCTTTACACTATATCGACCCATCTTCATGGTTATGTCTTCTAGCTAAAATATAATTCCATTGACGTCTCCTTAATTTTTAACTTTCACCATTCAAATTAGATTCACTTCCTCCGCTACTTCATAACACACCTCTTGAATATAATTTAAACTTATAACAATATCCATCAAGAAATCTTGCCACAACTTCAATATTAATCTCCAATTCAATTCCTCGAGCAAAGTTTAGAAAGCTGAAAATCTTACAACTATAATTTCAACCTTAAATTCTAGAGATTCCAGCTTTTTATTGATCCGAAACTTCAAATGTTACCATATCATATATACCTCTATTTATTCAACTTTGTATTTACCACTATTGCTCTTCACTGAAGCTCATCTATGTCATTGGTATATCATTCATCTAATCCCAAAATATTCTTTAACTATCCATACCGCTTCCAACACGTTTCCTCAATTCCTATTATCCTTCTTTTATATTTGTCACCAATGTATAGATGAGGATTAAAGATTGACACCCAGGGTATATGCTAAATCTTTTAAAACCGCCAGATGACTTCCAATTTTCCTTTGACATCCATACTCCCAATATACCAATATCTCCTTGATATTTGGTTCTCTAATGCACTTTGTCTCCATAATTATTACTTTATAAATCCATCTATGGTATTCCCAGATTATACTTGATTATTCTCCACTTGAATTCGATATCCTTTTACTCCTCTTCAATTCGTTTCTCAACAAAACATCTTCTTTAATGGTACTCTTACATCTCTTTAGCACAAAAACCATCCATAAAATCCTTCAAAATAACTATATGATGTGCTTAGAAATATCAATCTGACTTATTAGCACTTTCTGATCATTATGCCTTACCTTTGATTACTGTATTTCCCTTGAAACTTTCTTAAAACACAGTCACCTTATAATTCCTCAAACCACAATTAGAACGCTCCAATTACAGAACTTATAACATTCAACCCTGACTCTAAAGATCAAATCTTACATAAGGCTGTTATTTTATATGATGTTAACATTTATGATTATATTAGTTTAATAAAATTTTACCACCATTTTCAAACTTCATAGTTAATCCATAAGTTTCATTTATCATCTATGTTATTCTAATTGTCTCCAAAAACTTGTATTGCTACTTTATGTAACGACTTTTACCTATGGTCTCATATAGACTTTTCTAAGAATCCTTCTAAAAACTCAACATTACATATAAATTAGTTCGGATATTATTATTGTTTATCGTCCTCATATTCCTCATATCTTATAACTCACCAAGATCTCCTTTCCTTCTTGTTATTGATGTTCCTCATGTATATACATATCTTTATCAAATTTAACTATTCACTTATTTATATTGATTTTCTCCAAATTCTTACCATTTACTCTCCTATAATGATTTATCTCACTTGCCTTCATATAGGTACTTTTACACTTATTAAGCTTATAACCGCATATTACCATACAACCACCTATTACGATTTTCTTTATACCTTCAATTCCTTCTAATCAATTTTTTTTTCGCCTCCAACTTCTATTTACTAAACATCTTTAGTACTTCCACCTCATCTCATTAGCATTCCTTGCTCTTCTCTTGTATTACTATCTATTTCCTTGTAGTTCTAACGATTCACATCATACCGACACTTGTCATCTCAAACTTTAATATAATTTACCTTGAATACTCCTCCACTACAACATTAGAATTTTTCTCCATCCTTTACCAACAACATTTAAGAAGACATAATTATTTTCCCACTTCATACTATGCTTACTCCATTTTACCGAAGGAAAGAAAAATATCATAATCACATAAATAAATAAAAGATAAGATTGTCATGCTCCCAAGTTAATATTTATAATAGTTATCACTTGTTACACTGGATGGGTTATTTTACTTACTTATAGATTACCATTTACACTTTTTTTATAAGATTACCATTTACACATTTTTTTTATCTTGACACTTTGTTTTATTTTAATAATCATTCCCTTTCTCTATTATAATTATAATTTTATTCTGTCTTTAACTTATAAACTTTCACTCATTTGTCAAGTTTAAATATATATATATATATATATATCATTGTTTATGTTATTTAAATTTTGAAATTAAAAAATTTTTATCCTTTATCCCAACAACATGTACATTGGTGAGAGGACTGATAAGTATAATCAACAGATGAACCGACCAATATTGGATTGATAAATGTCTAGACTCTTAAGACCAACTCAATACAACTTGACAAAACTAGAAAGAGCAGGACATGAGGAGACTCGACACAACATGACAAAATAACAAATACGTTAATCTTAACAAGGCAATAGGAATACTAAAATGAACAATGAACTTATAAGTTCTAACTCAAGTGTTCATGTCTTAAGACCGACTCAATACGACCACTATAGAAAGTTGGGAGTGGTGTTTTTTTTTTTTTTAATTTGCATCATTAAATTCAAATTATGGTTCTTATAAAACTTTTCTTGTGATTCACAATTGAGATTTATTAAAGATTTGTTGACGTCGTGTCATTAAAGATTTATAATTGAGAATCATTAAAGATATTTTTTTTAGAGTCATTAAAGATATATTAACTATCATTGAAGATTTATATTTATCAATCATCATTAAAGTTTTATTGACTATCATTAAAGATTTGTTGACTATGATTAATTTTTTTTTTTTTGAATTTTCTTCATGAAAGTTATGAATATTAACTCCTTCATATGTATATATGCATATATATATATATATATATATTCTCTCTAACTTATCTTACTAATTATTATTTTATCTGTTATGTCATTAACTTATTGCATAAATATGTACATGTATTGTGGTCGAAGTCTAAAAGGTCATATGTTTAGTAAGGGGTTGTGTATATGTGTATGTGTGTGTGTGTATTGTAAATTATCATTTCTTGATTTTTTTTCTTTTTGTTTTACTTATCACTTTTCTATATATTTTAGGGAGCACCGATAAAATAAAATAACAAATATTTCAACATATATGAAAATAATTATGAAACATAATAACAAATAAATATAATACTTATAAATTATAAGCTGAAAGGAAAGAAACAATAAAGAAGTCATAATTAGAAAGAAAAGAATCAATAAAGAAATCTTAATTAGAAAGAAAATAATCAATAAAGAGAGCACAATTAGGAAGGTAAAATCTTTCATAAAGGGTAACAAATCTAAGATTTCCACAACTACTAGCAATCATATGATATCGTGGGGTCCAAAACATCTTATTGACTTTCTCTTCATATTATAAACTACTGCTCTAACCTTATGAGAGACGAATCTTTATCTCTTATCTTGGGTAAGGATATAAGATATTTTAGAGGTAAAGCAACCTATAATGATCAAAACATTTAGGGAAACTACTAGATAAAGACAAAACTAATCTAGGTGAGGAAACTCAACTATTTGCCACCCCACTCATCATTGCTCACTATCCTAAAGAGTCATAACTTAGTTATAATAAGATCAAAAACTATTTTTCTGATACCAAATAAGCTGTAACGCCCTAAATTAAAGGCGTTACAACTCACCATGTGTCCTTTCTTATTAAGAACATGCTAAGGTTAAAACTCTAAACCACCAATTATAAACATATATATTCAAATCTCTCAAAATAAGGATACTTTGAAAACATCATAAAATCTAAAACTTGTTTATAACTATCTAAATGGCATAAACCAAAGCCAACCTATTATAACTAAATTCATATAAAAAGTCTTTACGAAAATCTCATAACCTCAAAATAACTTTTAAAAAGAACTTCCCATGGTTTTCAAACTACTAATAGCTATCTAAACACAATCCAGATATCTGTAGGATAATCAGGTCCGCTAATGTCCTTCCATAGTCCACATATACATCGAATCCAGATAAATCATAAACTATGTCATTTTCACCTCCACCTAAAAAATAAATGAATGAGCGAAAATGCCCAGTACGCCATACCACAAACACATGCACATGAACAAACAATAAACATTATCACTTACAACTTAAAACTAATGCAACAATTGTAAACTCCTAGATTTTTTTATTGTTCTTAAGTTCAAATCCTAGAACCAGAAGTTAACCGGAAACCCTAGCTAACAAAAACTTATGCCAAAACCCTAGAGTTTGGATCAGGTAATCCCGCGCTCACAAACTTAGACAACGAAATCGCGCTAATGGCTTATAATAGTTCGTAATAATATAGAAAAGTATAAAAATATCAAATACATTGAATTCTAGTGTCTATCGGATCCGAACAAGATCAATTTTCAAAAACCGTGCCCGAGAACACCTGAAGGTAAAAATATTCCGTTTATATCAATAAACTCATAATAATATAAGAAATCCAAAAATAGCAGTTTTGTAATTTTTCAGTAGCTAAAAATTACGGATATAGCATTTATACGCGTATTTTCTTTACTACCTGTAATTTATTAGTCTCGTTTACTATTCATTGTACTTCTCTACTATTCATTACTATTTACCTATCTTTACTTTTCCTTACTATCTATTCTTACTACCTATATACCTATTTTTATTTTTTACATTTCTAATACATCTTATATCAAATCATATCTTACATATTAATTATTTTCTTACAAAAATACAAACAAATCAACTCACTCTCCCTCTTTTCTTCCTCATGGCCGGCACAAATCTCCCCTCTCTCTCTCTCTCTCTCTCTCTCTCTCTCTCTCTCTCTCTCTTTATTTTCTTTTTTAATTATTTTATTACATCTAATTTCCACTCAAAAAATTCTATAAATACCCATTTCCCTTCACTTCTTTCACACATTCATTTCATATAACAAAAATCTTTCAAAATCACTCCACAAATCCTCTCTCCAAACTTTCTCTCTACCAAAACTCTCTTTCACGAAATACACACAAACCTTTCTCTATACACAAACCATCTACTACATCCCATCAACCACATAATCCTACACTCATTATCTGTTTCCTATCACCAAATACTTTTAGGTAAAACTTCTTCCAACCATTTTGTTTACCCATGTCATGTAACTTAGCATGACCATGGTATTGTTTTGAAGCTCATATGAGTAATAAAAATAACAACATGTTCATGTTTTGTTCTTGCACATAAAGTTCCAATTTTATTATCTTGTTCTTATTATGTTATCATATTATTATTATTGTTACTATTATTGTTATTATGATTCTAATCTAACTCTATATATATTATTAAGTATATGTATATCTATATATATTTTTAGAGCCTAAATGCTCACTAACTTTTATTTACTTGCTTCTATTATTCATATTGCTCTTATTATTGCTTTTCTTTTTTTCTTTTCTTTTTCTTTTAAGATAAAGTCCCGAGATGCCTTGATGAAGCTAAGACTCCCAATACTTGTCGAGTTGCATTGACGAAGCTAAGGTTTCCAATGTTTGACCATGATACATTGATGAAGTTAAGGTTCCTAATACTTGATATATTATCTTGCTTATTATTAATTTGCTTCTCATATGTTTTCATCATTTTTCATATTCTATACTCATGTAAATGCATCATTATAATGATCTCAACAAAAATTTGAAGTAGACTTTCCTTAATAAAGGAAAATGAAACCAAACTCTTTTAATATATGAAATTACCTCTAAAACCAAGATTATGTTACCAAACACATAGGAAAATCATTTTTCAACTTCTTTTCAAACTCACCAAGATTTTTCTTAAATAACAACAAAGATGATTTCATAAAAGAAATTAACCAACAAAATAAACATTTTCTTTTATAAACTACATAAAGTTTATCAAAACTTAGCATAAATATTTTCTTGGTAAACAAAGTTTTCATAAAAGTTTACTTGTAGGATTTAAACTAACTCCATAATAACAACTAAGAACAAGGATAGTTTTCAAAGTTAAGATAGAAATCAACCCTTTAATCTATGAACCCACACATAAGATAAAGGATTTCTAAAGAATATAAATAATAAATTCATTATGAGCAGAAATAAAAAGGATATAAGTATGATGATTTCAAAAACAACAAATTTCATCAACAACCTAAAAAAAATAAATTCTTTCCAAGAAAAATTGATAGAAGACTCAAAGAACTAAGTTTTAGAAATAAAATTATTTCAAAGAAATTAGAAGATGAGAATATAAGGATAAGAAGATTTGATTAACAAAACCATCTTTTCTTTAAAAAAGGAAATTTATTTGTTTTAGAAAAGAAATAGAAAACAAAATAAGAATATATTTGGTTACAATAACCTAAGAAATTATAAAGTTTCTTCAAAACACTTAGAAAAGGATTTGCTAAAAATAAGTTTCAACACATTTAAGATGAATTTTTTCATGAAAAATAATCGTTGAGACAACACCATTAGAATCTTGCATATAATATGAGTCTGTATAAATACTCAAAAGATTTTTCAACTATATACATATCTATATTTTTGCCAAAATAATTTTTTTTTAATAAAATTGAGTATGGAAATTGTTTTGCAAAACTGGAATTTCTCGTTTTTATTCTGTACTGAGGCTTTTGGGAAGCCAAACGTCCTTTTATGTAGAAAAAAATCTTAGAAACGAATAGATCTTTTTGAGTAGGTAGAAATCGGTATATTATATACAAAATTCAGAGTTAAAATGAGCAAGTTATGGCCATTTTAAGTTGGAATTTCACTTTATACGAATTTTGACGAACCTAGTAACAATAGAGTTTCAAGTTAAAGTAGAACTTCCAAGAGATACTCATTTTGGGTATTTCTCTTGTTTAGGTAACATGGAGGCCGAGTACCCGTGTCCTGAGGATTTTCTTGACTAGAAGTATCCGCATAAATGGCCGAGTGAGTTTATTTCTTACATATTTGTACTTATGATTTTGCTTATAAAATGTGACATTAGAATTAAGGAAAAGATAAAATGGAAAATGCATGTGCTTTATATACTTGGTTGAAATTACAATTAAGCATATCGAGGCATGAATTGTTTATAATGAATGTTTGATCTAGTATAAAATTGATTGTCTGCAATTCTATGATCACCCACAAATTATTTAATTATGCCACGAGTACTTAACCAAAATAATTCATGCATGCCATCAGGTGAGTTCATTGCATTTATTACTCCTCTTTTGGTGGGACAAAGGCTTAGTAAGGAGATTCATAGAGTCTGTAATTTCTATAAAGCGACGAGGCATCGTCCGAATCAACTAGCGATGAGAAAACATCCGAATAAAAACATATTTGGCAGCTATGTGGTGGCTCGGAAATAAACTACAAATAAGTTAGGTTATGTTATTTCTTTTGGAAAGATAATAAACAAGAATTGTCATGGAATTATGTGGTATGATAGCGGCCTATATGGTCTAAAACACCTAACCACCAAATGGAGGGGTAAATCCATTCAAACATATGATTCCCAGAAAATCATATTTATTGTTTGCCCACGTGTTTGTGCATTTCATATGGTTGCTTAAATAAACTTGTTTTGATTTTTGGATGCCTAGTGTTTATTTGTGAAAATAAATCTCACTAAGCTAGTAGCTTATATCCTCTTAGATATCTTTTGTAGCTCTAGTACCTTTGGTTGGAACCAAGAGGTTATTTTATCCAGGTAATGCCTTGAGCCGAGATCTTATGAATAGAAGTGCAAGCTAGATGTAGATGTGGATTCCAAAGGCAGATTCAAAAGTGTCAAATCATGTTATACTCTTTATTAGTCATAGTAATCTTTTATAAGGGAATGCCTCTTAGTGTTGTAAAGACTCCTTAATAGTTTTCTTATGAACCCTGGTATATTGTTATGATTTATTTTCTTGATTGCTATTGTGCATAACTGCTCAAACAGCATGATCTAAAGTTTGGTCCACTAAGATTGTGAAAGTACGCCTTACACTCGGTATCGAGACTTTCAAGATGACTAAGGTTATCATACTTAAGCCTCAATATTGAGTGTGGCAGACTATTGCGTTTCAGGTACCCTTTGGGGCGTGAAACAACCACAATTTATTATCTTTAATTTAGCCAAGCAACTAATAGAGTTTAGAACCATTTGCAACTAGTCTTAACCCGGAGTAACTCATGACCCTAAAGAAAACATATGTAAATAATAATAATAATAATAACAATAATAATAATATATTTGTGTTCCACAATTAAATTGATAACGACTCCTAATCTATTGGAATCATCTCCAGGTACGGCTACACTCGGGACAACGTGGTACAAGGATCATTAGGTTGCCAGTGTTAGTATCACACTCCTGCGTGGTCTTTACTAATCGCAACCAAGCACAACCAACACTCGTTTCAATTAAAGTTAAATATATGTTAAGTCAAATTTTGCAACTAATCTTACAAGCACAAACAAAAATACATGGTAAGATGGTACTTGGATTTACTCTCAACACCCCAATCCACTAATAGAACTTTAATAGAATAGGGACCTAATCCCACAAGTATTCCTGACCATCAACATATTTCATATCAATTTCAATTTCAACTACAATATTAAACCCTAACCCAAAATTCCATGATCTTACTCAAAAGATCTATAACCCTAATCATATATCTACAACGAGAAATTAACACACCTATTTCGTTTGTTCTCAACACTATAAACTTTTAACACAGTTAGCTCCTCCAAAGTTCCTAGTTATCTCCACAATTCCTTCAATATAAATATACAATCTTTAATTAATAAAACATCTACAAAAGATTACAAAATTAGATCTACAAAGATGGGATAGATCCACACTTACTTAGAACTTGTAGATCTCGCTTGTAACAATACTCTGATTCAATAAATCTCTTGGCATGAGTAATTAAGTATTGGTATAACCATATTTCTATAATCTATTAACCTTAGAAATCATAAAACTATAAGAAAAGTCTTACCTTTATTTTGAGTCAAAACCACGAATCCCCAAATCCAATTTAGGGTTTCTCTCCTAGATCTTGAATCTCATGAAAAGACTTAAATTAGAATAATTATCTAAAGAAATTGATCAAAATAGACTAGAGATGGACCCACTTACCTAGAGTTTTGACTGAAGAATGGTGTGACAATTTCATAGGTCAAGGGGTCATTTATAGATGTAAGTTGCTTAGGAAAAACACCAATGTTGCTTAAGAGTGGCCAGCGGCTTTGCTTGCCAACGCCGAGCCTTTATGCCAGCGTACAACCAAATTCCTTAGAAATTTTCGAAGCTTCGACTTCGTATGTTTAAGGACAAATATACCCTTTTTAAGTGACACTATATTACAATTTTACCCTTCATTATAATTTATTTATTTGTACTTTACAATTGACTTAAGCATTAGAGTGGTTGCGTCGGACCTTTACCCAACACACCACTAACTGTGTCTTTTGGCTACAGACCCTTAGATCTTGTACCAGCAATTTGCCACCTACAACAATTTATAAATAGGGCATCTAACACAAATATAAAATATATAATTTAAAATATTGTGTGTATCAATTAATCATCAAAATCTTAAAAATCATAAAGGTGAAATTGTCCATGTACATAACCAATGGAAACACATTAGATTTAGTATCGTTGGTAGTTCTTGAAAATAGTAAATTTTAGCATATACTATGTTCACTAAAATTTGAAATTGTTGATAGAATTGTAAACATAGTTGCTAGATTTGAGATAGAAGTTAAATTGCTTGTATATAAGATTTTCTTAGCTATATAGGTTCCTATACATATTCTTTGATCTTAATAAAAACAAAAAATAAAAAATTATAAAGAAAACAAAAAAAAAACTTTTTTTAATCTCTTATCATTTTTTGGGTATATGAGATATACGATATAATAAAAATCTTTTTATTAGCTTATAATAAATATATCACGTAATTATTTTCTAAATTATAAAAATATGGAGATTTTCTAAATTTGGGTTTCTTTTTAGGTGTTTTCAAAATCATTGAATAAAAGTTACACCTTTAGGACTATTCCTTATAAATTAAAACAAAACATAATCACTTGAACTTAGCGATTCTCACAAATTAAAATAAATCAACACATTAAAGATTTTATAAATTAAAAAAAAACCATGATAACCTGCTTCTGGCTACCAAACACATAAGCACTTGTGAGGTAGTCACAAAAAAATAAAAGATTTTTTTTCCGAACTTTCTTTATAAACTTATATTCTCTTTGGGACTTTTTTCATAAAAAGTAAAAAATAGATATTCCCTTGGGCTTTCTCATAAAAAATGAAAAAAATTGAAAAATTAAATATGGGAAGCTGTGTTTTCTCCTTAGCTTATCGAGTTTGACCAATTTAGTTCAAAACTTTTAAAGTCCATAAAAAGTCAAGATAAATCTTTAAAGTTTTAAAACAGCAGTCTCCAATTTTATCAATTTTTGTTCTCTTTCTCAGATTAGCGGTCAAACCAAAAATAATGGATGCTTTGGTTTTCGGTTCACCTTTTATTTTCTAACTTCAATCGGTGGCGGCTCCAGTAAAAAACTATCTTCAAGATTGGCTATTTTTAAAACTCTACTGATTCCTAGTGGAACATTTTGTATTAAATGGGTTTTATTTAATATGGTTCATAATTTTTAGGAGAATAGGATCAAAATTCGGGTTCAATACCCTTCAAGTGGAAATTTTATGGCCTTATTATTAGAGCTTGTCAAATTGACTCCAACCAAGCATGTTATGGCCTATTAATATTATATCATATGAGCTTTCACATGAGTCACCACTACACAACTCTTCTTTTTGCATGGGACGGGCTAACCATAAGAGTATCCTAGTTGAGCCATCATCTTTGATACCACTTCTTAATAAAAATAATACCATATAATGACAAGATAGTTTCTCTCCCTTATAAGTAATAAATAATATAATTAACTTATAATAAAATAATAAGAAACACTAGAATTTAATGTAAAAAATCTAAATTAGGAAAAACCATACAACTACAATGCAAAAACTTCCACTATCAACAAATAATTAGATTATAATGTTTTTCCTCACTAGTTATACTAATTAATAGCTAAACCTTCGCCAAAATGATGTATATCAATAAAATATCAAAACTAATTAATTTACAAAAACTAAAAAACGTGAAATCAAAAAAACAATTATTCAATCTACACAATTAAAAAGTGATAACAATGAAGGGAAACTATTACCTTGTAGTATTCCACAACACTGATTCAATAGAAAAAGTTTTATCACAATCGAGATTCAATAAGTCATCCAATTATGAATCCGAAACGAAATCAACCAAAATTGATTTTCTTTCAATTTCATAGAACAATACCTTTCACATCAAAATTCGACATCAGCATTATGTTTCGTTAGAAGGAATTAAAGTACTTCTTACTTTTTAGTCCTCTTGTACAATAAGCTGCATCATTTTCCTTTTCTTTATGGTGCTTTCTTCTGCCATAAGTTCCTAGTCATATTATTTATACTTACTTTCCATTTTTTTAAATCTTTTTCAATATATATACATATAAACTACTAGTATTTATTATCATTACCATGTGCCTATATGTGTTGGACCCAAGCTCAACAAATTTTACCTCCATCTCATATGGGGGGCTCTATCACATCAACTATCTATCGACAACAAATGAGCTTGTCTTTAGTAGAGTTGTAATCATCATGTCTAAGATATTATCATCAATGTAGATCTTCTCTAGGTTCAAGAGCTTTACTTCCAATACATCTCAAACACAATGATACCTAAATTAATATGTTTATATTTGAAATGGAAAGTATGATTCTTATAAAGATGTATAGCACTATGCTACCACAATATAATTTTTAATCTTTCTGCTCTTGACCCAACTCTTTTAAAAAATTTCTTCATCTACAAGACTTCCTTGCACAATTGAGCTACAACAAAGTATTATACTTCAATAGTGGATAATACAACACATTTTTCAAATTTAGATTGCTAAGAGACCACAGCCCCTATATAAGTAATCATATCACTTGATTTAAACTTTCTAAAATCAAGATCGCCCATCATGCCGACATTTGTGAACCCTTCTAATACTAGTTTACTGCCAACAAATTGCAAACATAATCTAGAAAAGCCTTTGAGATACTTAGGAATCCATTTAATTGTGATCCAGTGTTCTTTGTTAAGTGTTGAGAGAAAATTACTAACAAAACCAATAGCGTACATTAGACTACCAATAGCTGAAGCATTCGATACCTTCTTTACTTCTTCTTTATTTGCCTCACTTTTAAGACCCTAGCGAGAATTGGGTTCAAATTACCTACAACTGGAAAATAAATAGGTTTTCCATCGCTCATGTTGAATCTTTCTAATATCTTTTCTAGGTAATTTCTCCTATGACAACCATAGTTTCTAGTTCTTCCTATCAGGAATGATTCTTATACTACGAATTTGACATGTGGATCTTAAGTCTTTCATAGCAAAAGAATTACTCAATTCATTCTTTAGATTTTGAATCTTCTTGGTATCATGGTTGATAATCAACTTATGATTCACATATAATATAAGAATAATAAACCTACTGTCACGTCCCAATGGGTACCCTAAACGTGACAGCCTATCGTATACAATATTAAAACTTGAGAATGACTACCTTAGTCACTTGGAGGCTTTTATATTGGTACAAGGTGTATATTCATGACAAAGGGAGGCCGATGGAGTTATGCATTTTAAGATATGGCAGCGGAACAATCAAAGCAATACTATTATGATTCATCAAAATATGAGGTCTTAGAACTTCTACGAGGCACTCCCTTAATAAACCTCCATAATAACATAGTCTTAATAAATCAAATAACTAAAGCTAAAAGACTTATGAAGGAAATCTAATCTAAAGTCTTCAAATAGAATTTCTCCAAAATCTCCCAAAAAACGTAAGTTCTACCCGGACAATCATGGGGGTCTTGGGCACAAAAACAATAATCTTGCAACATCATAAATTATTGGGGAATAGGCATAACTAGCTTAGTGAGATATTCCTTACGCAAAATGTACTCATAACAAAGCAATCAAGCAAGTCCATTAAGCAAGCATGTGAAATGCAACAACCATATGATCAAACAATACATACGACTATCCGGTTTCGTATATAGAATGAATTTACCTCTCCATTCAATGATTAGGGAATGATTTGAATGGGTCATCAACAACCTCCTTGAAATTTTGCGTGCGTCTTGGGGTTTCAATAGACCATACTACTAGTCCCTGGGCTTTCCTTACCCAAAGCGATCGATCCGACTCAGCTACACCATGAGGCTGAATTCCTCGAACGTCTTAATTGCTCAAGATGTAGCTGGACAGTTTGCTTTTTCGATCCCACGCTGAGGAATAGTAGCAAATGCAATGATGATATTCTAAGTGATATGCATGAACAATTTAGCTTTAAGAATTTCCGATCTATCATTAATTCATTTGAGGTGATCAATCAAAATTTGCACACATAGCAATATGCATAGAGGCAATCATAATAATCAACAAATCAGGCTCCGATATACTTATCATTTATTAATCACACATAACAAATCACATACATAAGTCCCATGATAACCCACATGCATATCAATTTTTATCTTTACCTAACATCTAGTACTTTATTCTATAAGCACATGCACGAATACATAATATGTAGAGAAAAACTCAATCGTCCATATCGCAATCTTCTTAGTAACCATCAAGTAGGGACATCTCATGTAAACCCCAGGAATTTTCCACATTAGCACCCGACCTTACAATAGAGTGTATAAACTAGATAATAGATTTAGATTCTAATCGAAGTTTAATAATAGATTAATATTTAGATTTTGGATAGATGAAGAATTTAGGAACTGAATAAAGAAATTCTGTAACCCTAGTTAATACAAAAAACGAGATCTTATATCTTGAATAAATAATTCAATATATGATCTAAAATTTAGGCCGAAACCTGATATACAAATAGATTTAAATAGAAAATATGAATATAGGGATTAAATGATTGTTTTTTATCCCGATAATGATTCGAGATTAGAATAACGAGTAGTGATGAGTTTATATTTAGACTTAAACCCTAAATTCAAGATTCTTAAGTTAAAATTAAAAGCTACTAATAAGAATTCATATTCAGTATCAAAACTAAAGATATAAATATAGTTTAGTTTCTGTATTAAGTCTAATACTACGTAAACGATTATGTACGCTTATAAACAGAAAACGATGATTCAAAAATGAACCGTTAAGATTTTAAATACACAACGAAAATACGAATTGTTGAATAACTCAAAATCTATACTCCAAACAAATAATCGGATCACGCTATTGTTCTAAACCAAGTTTTCTTAAGCTATCGGAGCCTGAAACAAAAATTGACCTAACGAGCTTAAGAAATCCAAATCGCGGGAGATAAAATTATACGAATAAATAACTACGTGTATATATAATCTAAATTTGTATTATTTGAAAATCTAAGTGTTTTGTATAACTTTATACACATATTTTTGTACAAAAACTTCCAAATATTAGCTAATTTATACCCGTACAACTCGTTTAATTATCTCAAAACTCAATTAAATAAATAAACTAATATATATATATGAATTTGGCTGCTGATTTCGGTAGAGGATTCGGAGAAGGAAATAACAGCCGAAAATCCAACAATCATGCACCAAATTGTCAAACCAAACAACCCAAGGACCAATCACCAAATGACAGCTCAATATGACATTTAATGCAGTGAAAATAACAGCCAAAGGAGGATGAATTCGGAGGAAAAAATTCGGAGGAGCAGCCGCGGCATCATCCTTCTTCCCTCTTATATATATGTGTGTGTGTGTGTGTGTGTGTGTGTAATAAATGACTTTAATGGAGAACATACCAAAACTTGTTAATCCTTAAACTCCTCAGCACGAAATTACTCCCAAACATCAAACAAAACGAACTAAAACCAAAGAACAAACAGATCAAAATATACAAGTTCGGATCGAAGGAAAAACAAAGCTAAAAACCCTCAAATACAAGCTCAAAGGTAAGTTGAGGTAACTCGAGTTATTTTCATTCAAATATAAGAGTTGTAACTGACTTATAATCATCTTAGGAACATAATAAACACAACACGAGCTTCGGATTACATCAAACAAGCTCCAACGAGGTAATAATCCAAAACCCTAGCTTTATGTTCTAAGAATCGAGATCTATATATTTATGTTTTTAAACGTGTTCAAACGTGTTTTATGTCTTTATATATGATATATAAACACTTATAAGTAGTTTGAATATGTTTTTAACGTATAAAAATCAAAGAATATGAATTGAACCGATGAGGAAGATGATGAACAGTACAACACTGCCTCAAGGCCGGCAGTGTAAACGCTCAAAGCCGGCAGTTTACATGGATAGGCCGGCGGCTTATAGGCGGCTTACACCCCACAAAGGCTATGTAAAATAATTTTTCACGTAAAAGTTGAATGTAAGTTGGCTACCTGGAGATCTACGCCGACGACGTAGGGTCGGCGTACGTTGAAAGCCGACAGCTTTCAATGCCGGTGCGCTCGATATGAAATAAGTTACAAAACCAATTTTACACCGGCACCTAGGAATGAAGGCCGACGGCCTTAAGCCGGCTTACATTCAAAATTTTCCAGCAAAAGCTTTTTCGGACCCAAACAGAAACTACATATATATATATATATATATAATATGCCTACTGAGTATATATACATATATATATACATTAGGATGTAAGAATCTATAGATAGTTAATTTAATACAAGTATTCAAGCCTATTTAGATTAATATCTAATAATTTTTAAAACTCTAGAATTAAGAAAAATATTTAGTATTAATTAAAGTTAGTATTAGTCTAATATTTGTTTTAACAAGATAAAATAGGTAAGAATGGAAATTGAAATAAGCTAATTTCTTGAGTAATGTGACTTCTAAAATTAACAAAACAATTATGCGAGATAAAATAGGAGAAACACGACTACACTAAGTAATAATAATTACCAAAATATCAAGTCTAGGACACTAATCACATATAGGAATTTAGTTAATTTGTATTAATGAATACTTTGTCTTAAATAGGTGAGTTTGACTCATTAGAGGATCTACCAGCGGATTACTACGATTGAGACAGTATGAGCAGGTAAGTAATTCAGTCATATTGTACTGGTTGTGATTGTAAATAGTCAAATATATAATGCAAGATAATCAAATGAATGTTTGCTGAAAGTATGACTTGATTTGAGTGTATGATTTTTAAAATATCATTATAAAAGCGATAATGCAATGATTGATGTTGTGTAGTAGTATAATAATGATTGTGTGTAATGCATGGTCACTTTGAAGTTGATTAAGACTTATTGACTTAACTAAATAATATGAACATGCATTGCACAAATTGCATTATTGCATATATGGTTGTGACAGCCTGCTACGTATTAATATTTCGGATCTCTGTTTTCGCTTGGTTGATCTAATGTGTAAGTTCTTCCAAGGTTCTCTTTGGTCTGGCGGTCTTATGAGGAACTAAAAGGCACCGAAGAACGTCACCCGTAGAATCGCTTTGAAATGATTAATACTTAGGGAGTTTCTAAGGGGATTGCAGGAGATGGTTTGTTCAATCAACTATATTCAAAGTGATAACCTTAAAACGAGAAATCATTGATTCTCCTGTGTACTTAGTCTCTTCTAGGCAGGTGGGTCATTGAGTACTGGTTCTTCAACCCATTAAAAAGAGGGCGTAAATCTTTTTCCTGTTTGGATTCTAGATCATCCAAACTTGTATCTGTGTATATGATTGAATGCTTGCATTGCATATGATTTGTTAATGACTTGTGTGATGTATGGTATGTCTGGTTATCCACTGAGCTGTGGTTTCGCTCATACTCCTACAGTCTTTTCAGGTTCATGTTACGACCCTGGTTAGTTACATCCAGGAATATGGCTCCGGTAAGAACTTTGAAGCTAGAAGTCTACAGATATATCTTAGTTTGTTGGTTATGTACTATTAGATTAGATTAATTAGTTGTGTACTACAAAGGAACTATATGGTTTGTAATAGTTTTGTAATGTTTATTCACTAAGTTATTTCTTTCATATATTTGTTATTTCTTATCAAGCAACTAAAAAGATCCTGTTGTTTTGAAAACCTGTCATTCTCTGAAGGTAATCTAGTGATAGTATTCAAGTGTAATTTGTTTACTACTACTAGGGTACCCTTGGGGCGTGACATCTCATATTCCTCGTTACCTAGACAAAAAAAAAATACTCAGGATGAGTATTTCATACAAGTTTTACTTATACTTTTTAATTCTATTTCACTATGTTCGTCAAAAATCACTTGGAATGAAATTCCAACTTAAAATGGTCATAACTTGCACATTTTAACTTGGAATTTCGCATATTATATGTCATTTTCTATCTACTCGAAAAGATATATCTATTTCTAAGGTTATTTTTATCATAAAAAGCCTTTTAGGTTTGAAACGATAGGGTACATAATCATTATGAAATTCCAATTCTTTAAACACAATTTTTCAAACTTTTCTTCATTCAAAAATCCTTAAGCAAAAATATAGATATTTATATGATTGAAAAATCATTTGAATATATATATACACATATATACATAGACTCATATTGTATGCATGATTTTAGTGATGTTGTCTCAAAATAAATTTTGTAAACAATTTTGTGAAGATAGAGTTTTGTGAAGGGTCATTATTTGACTTGTGATTAATTTGTGATTTTGTAAATTTGTGACTTAGTAACAAGAATGTCATAATTCAATATATATATTTTTAAAATCCCTATAGGTTTTATATTGTTCATAAATTCTTATTCGACAATTTATTTTTATAAAACATGGTTTTCCCTATTTGTGACATAAAAACTCAACTGTATTTCTTTTTAAAGAATTTTCTAAGTTTGACTCTTTAAACAAAATTCTAATTTTTAGATTTTATAAGTGTGAAACTTAATTAAATAAAATCATGATTTCATGCTCATTTTGAGCCCGTGGATGTTTTATTTTTATGTTAAACTCTTTTAACTAATTATTTTCCAAAATATTAACCTTTATTTGGTTATGAGGAAAAATCATTGCAAGTTGCATAAAAGATGTTTTAAGTTTTAGCGTATAAGAAAAATTTGTGAGTAACTTATTCTAAACCTTCATGCTTACAATATTTTTTTATTAATTCGTGATTTTCCCCACATTGACCTTTATTTGAAAATCTTTAGTTTGTTACAAGTGGGTGTATAGTCATTATAAATGCTATATGTATTTCCTTAATTTCATTAAAAAAAAATGGATATTACTTTGTAAAACTTAGTTCCTTAAGTTGTATACCGATTTTTACTTCTAAGTAGATTTTAACTTAGTGAGTTGATTTTATCTTAACTTTGAAAACTAGTCTAGTTCTTAGTTTTTATTATGGAGTTAGAAAAGAAATCCTATAATTAAGTTTTTATGAAAAATTTGGATATCAAAGAGTTATTAACACTAACTTTATGTTACTCATCATAGAAAGATAGTGTTTATTTCATTAGTTAATTTCTTTGGTAAAAATCATCTTTTATTGTTATTGAAGAAAATTTATATGGGTTTGTCTAAATTTTTTAAAAGAATTTATAAAAACACTTCTTCCATGTTTTTGATGATAAAATCTTTTTTTAAGTTCAAAATTAGAAAATAAAAGAGTTTGGTTCTATTTTCCTTTATTAAAGAGAATTCCACTTTAAATTTGTTGAGACAATATCATTATGATGATGCATGCACATGATTATGCAATATGGAAAAGATGAAAACATCACATAATAATATAAGAAATATTATAAGAAGCAAAAATAAGCAAAATAATAGATTCAAGTATTGAGAACCTTAATTTCATCAAGGTAACCCGGTCATGTATTGGGAGCCTTGGCTTCATCAAGGCAACCCGGTTAAGTATTGCAAGCCTTAGCTTTGTCAAGGCTTCCCAAGACTAAGTATAGACTAGTCCCAAAAGAAAAAAAAAAAAAGAAAAATCATAATAATAAGAGTAATAATAATAGTAAAGCAAGTTAGTGAAAGTTAGTGAGCATTTAGGCTCTAAGAAATATATAGATATACATATATTTAATAATATGTATATGAGATTAGATTATGAGCATAATAATAATAACAACATGATAACATAATATTAACAAAATGACAAAATCGGAATTCTTGGCATGTGCAAGAACAAAACATAAACATATTGTTGTTTCTACAATCATATGAGTTTTTAAGAAACAACACTATAGTTGTGCTAAGTTACATGACATGGGAAAATAAATGGTTGGAAATCTTTACCTAAAGGTGTGTTTATGTTGAAGGAAGAAGATGATGGTTGTAAAATTATGTGGGTAGTAATTAAAAAGAGGTTTTGGTAGTATGTGAGTGAATGAAATACAAGAAATTTGGAAAAGTGAAAAGAGATTTTTAGAGAGAGGATTTGGAGAGTGATTTTGGGAGAGTTTTGTTATGGTAAGTGAGTGTGTGAAAGAAGTGGAAGGAAATGGGGTATTTATAGATAAATGTGGAGGGAATTTTGATGTAGTAAATAAATTGAAAAAGAAAAAGAAATTGAGAGGGAGAGAAGAAGGGGGTCCGTTGGTAAGGGGTAGGGGGGGAGGGAGAGAGTACTTTGTTTTGTTTTGTAATAAAAAGTAATAATATGTAAGATATGAAAAATGTAAAGTGGTATTGGAAATGTAAATTGTAAGAAAGTAGATGTAGATAGTAAGGAAAAGTAGAAATAGATGAATAGTAGAAGTAGTATAATGAATAGTATACTAGACAAATAAAATACCAGTAGTAATAAAAATACGTGTAAATGGGCTATATAAGATATTTTTAGATACCAAAAAATTATGAAATTGATATTTTTGGGTTCCTTACATTATTATGAGTCTAATTGTGTTATTGGAGTATTTTCACCATTCGGTGTTACAGGGCATGGTTTTTGATATATGATCCCGTTTAAATTCGAAACGAACTAAATTTTAACGAATATAATATTTTTAAACTTTCCTATATTATTATGAACTATTATCCACAATTATTTTGATTCCATTGTTTAGAGTTTAAGAGCGCGGGATTGCCAAATCTAAACATTAGGGTTTGTGGTAGACTTTGTTGACTTTTAGTGTTCTGGTTTAACTTCCGACTTATTGATTTATTCGTAAAATCATAAAATTTTAGGGTTTTAGACCGTGTTATATTTTTTGTTCAAAATTTATGTTTTACTTTGTCTTTATGATTTATTTAATATTTTTCAGTTACCGAGATTGTTGAATCAAGTCTAGAGTTATGTGATTGACTCAGTTTAACTTTCGCTATTAATTTAGATTTTTTTTATTTCAAAATTAACCGAAAGGCTTAAGGTTCTATAATTTTGTTGTTGAATATTATTTAAATATCCCATCTTGATTTATGTGTTAAGGATCGGATAAATGAATTGTCTCATGTTTGGGTTTTGAGTCGAACGATTATTGAATTTTTATTTTTTATTTTGAAGGTTCTCGTTTTCTTAAGGCCATGAAATTTCATATTTGATATTGTTTAGGGTCTAATTTAACTTGGGTCGATTTTTAGGGTTTTGATTTGGTATTTTAATTCTAGGATTATTTCCTAAGAGTTTCGAAAAATTCGGGGGTTTACACCTACCGCTGTTGAATTTCTATATAAAGACATAATGGTCTGATGTGGTCCTAATATAGCCCTAGTCAATCATGAAGGAGTTAAACTTCTTATACTACTATCTTGGAGCATGCTTCAATCCGTACAAGCTCTTCTTCATCCTACAAATTAGATGCTCCTTACTTTGAAACCGACTCTATCAAGCTCTTCTTCATTTAAGTTGAGTGCTCTTTCATGTTAATTTGACAAAAAATGCTATTGAGATTGTTCGAGTCCTATTATGAATATTGAGTGATTTGTCTTTATTTGTATTGTTTTTATCGATTGTTTTCACCTCCATGCAATATGCAACTCATGCTCCGTGTGGTCTTAAAAGAGTATTGTAGAAATGACATGTGGAAAGGCAACTTAGTGAGAAGAAAGGATATGAAACAAGTAATCTCAAGGGCTTGAATAGACAAGCATGAAGCCTTAATCTCATTACTCTTGAGTAGAAGCTCTTGGCAATATGATATCATTTCTATCACGTCTTGGCCCTCTCGGGATAAGGGTGTACAAGCTATGTTATACATGCGAAAACACACACATACAAGGCTACTAAAAGCATGAAGATTATTATATTAGATATACTTTTCCAAAACCTCTCATATCTTAATCCATAAATGTAGATAACATAGATTACTTAAATCATAATCCATGAGGCAAAACACTCTCTTAAATCTACTAAAATCTATAAATATATTACTAAATATATAGAAATTCGTATGCTTAATAGTCAATTGATCATCACCGGCAGCCATATAACCATGTTTAGCATTATCCACATAACCTATAAAATAATAGTAAACGATAAATGAGCAATATAGACCATTACGTACACATATATGATGCCACATAATATGCAACTTAAAGCAATTAACGTCACAAGAAAAAAAATCAAACATCACAATGCCAATTAAACCAATTTATCAATTATCATATTCAAGAGCATAAACAAAGAATTGTTATCATAAATATGAATTAATTTAAATTGAACCCAAGAAAATAATCTTCGAAATCATGAATTCTTTGCATCTCAAATAGAGTTTTTGCCACAAATAGTGCATTTGAAAATCCTAAGACCTCACAGTTATGTCAAGTCCAAAAGATCAAAAGTTATTATTAAGTTCTATGTGGTTATTTTACATCTAGTAGATTAAAGGATCCAATGACCTCTTTGAATGCCACACTCCATAAAACAAAAATCCTCAAGACCACTTGATTATGCTACATTCAATAGAATAGAAGTTCTCAAGAACTCTTAATAAAAACCATGAAACCAAGATGCAGATTCCAAGAAACTAAAAAATTGGATCTAGTAAAGGGAAGTGGTGCATGTTTCAAGAAAACAATTTTTAAAATCACATGTCTATATTATTCCAAAGGTTTTTTTCATAACTCTTTCACAAAAGCTTAAATAGTGTGTATAATATTACCTATTTCAAATGTTAATAAATCCAAGAACACTAAATAAAGCTATCACACATAGTAACAAATATTGGTAACTATGTACCTAGTGCTTGTAGAACCTTCAAATTTCAAATCCAATCATGAAGTAATTTAATCTCACACTAAAAACAAACAATCCAAAGATTTCATCACTTAAATTCTAACTTTTCCCAAAAATTTCAAAATTAACTTTTTAAATTCCACAAATAAACATAACCACACGTAGCTAGAGTTGGCTGGATCAGTGGTCGACCATCATTTGATTAGCTAACCAACCTAGTCTGATTATTCTTCTTCGTCATGATCCTTCAAACAAATAGATTCGGAGTCCATCCCATATTGATTCAATCTATTTTTGAGTGTTTTCACCAAGTTTCTCTATAAAAATGTAATCTTCAATCAACATATCATGTGATTTATCCTCTAATTTAATTTTTACCGAACTCACAATAAATGATTATTATTTCAAAACCATTAGCAAGCTTTAATATTTAAGTCCACCTAAATGGTTCAATTTTTTCTTTTCTAAACTGTTCAAAATTCTACCAACCTCAATTTATATTTAGTTAATTTCTCTCATAATATTAATGTATCTCATTATATATATATATATATATATATTCTTAATTCTACACAACGAACTTATCATAACAAGAACAAGCAAAGGTGTCTTATCTCAATGTGTGGAACATAAGTGGTGTTTACTAACTTGTCATTGTTCACTAAAATGATTTGTTTCTGTTAGTCCCTATAAAATTGTGAAATCTATTTTTATGAGTAACTTGTTCATAATGATCTATTTGTTTCATCTATTTTTTTGATGTTTTAACATTTTATTTTTATCTTTTTTCAAATAGATATTTGTCAAGATATAGATACAGATAAAAAACATACATTGTTACTTATAAATAAATCAAACAAATAAGATGTAAATACAAATCAAATACAAATAAGATCAAACAATCTAAATAGACCCTAATTCTCATTATAAGAAACTCTTACTATTAAGATCTCATAGTCATTCCTCTTGAGTTTTTTCATTTCCTATCAACCAACAAGATTTTGTTACTATCAATGCATGAGGTTCTGTAAAAACAATAGGGTGAATTATACTAGAAGGTCTCAATATTTGGGGATAAGTTCATTTTGGGTTCCAACGTTTCAAAAAGTTCATTTTGAGTCTCAACATTTGAAGAAGTGGATCAATTTAAGTCATCAAGGACATGTGTCAATAGGAGAGAATATTTAATCAAAACTCAGAAGACTCTTTTCCTGTTAACACGTGTCATTGGGAACCTAAATTGACCTATTTTTTCAAACGTTGAGACCTTAAATGAACTTACCCCCCAAACGTTGGGACCCAAAATAAACTTACCCTCAAACATTGAGACTTTCTAGTGTAATTCACTCAAAAACATTAAGTAAAGATGTTAGGATTGTTTTTATTAGTTTGTGGTATCGTATATGTCTTATTCAATATTAGCAATTCCTATCAAGAAATCTAAAAATGATGGAGGATAGGGTTTGTAGTTTGTCATATCTTCTTAGAGGATTTAGTTTGTCATTTGATTTTTAAGGAATTGTGAGTTCTTCTCAAACTCTTGCAAATGAGAGATAAGTTCCTAAAAAAATGTTTATATAAAGAGAGGGGTGGATATTTAGATTTGAAAATATATAAAAGGTAAGAATATTGTTTGGGTTGGATTACCACAACGAACATAGTTATAAAATATTTTCTAGGGTATTTCAATTTCATTAATAGAATTGTCCAGTAATAAGGATGTCTTGAAAATTTATAGAATCTAATTATCAATAATGTTCATTAGAATATATTAGCAATCAAACATCAAGATGAGCTCTCTTCTTAATGGATTCTTGTAAGAATCCTCTTAAATCCAAGTTTAATTATGAAGAGTATCTCTCAATCCATGAACCTACATAAAAAAGGTTAAAATCAAATGAATTAGTTCAATGACCTTGCTCCTAGTCTAATAATATGTCCGATTCTTTAAATCATTCCAATTTATAGATACGACTTCCTTGCCCTATTTGCTGGCCGAGGGATTCAAAACTTGATTGGTGTTGGGTTTAAATTCCAAAATACTATAAATTAATTCTAACCCTTGATGATTTTTCTCGGCGAACGAATTCGTAATGCAGTTAAGTTAATCAATAAAAACAGAAAAATCTCAATCATAAAAAGGATAAGAAATTAAAGTAAAATCTCAATCATAAAAAGGATAAGAAATTAAAGTAAGAGAAGAGAATAAAGCGTGAGGGGTGAGAACTCAGAAGCAGCATTCGTTAGAGGTAGCTCAGATAGGCAGTTAGACAAAAACAGGTTGTAACGGTAAAGTAAAGACAGACATGCCAATAAGACTGCACATGGATTCGACCCAACCAATGCACAATGCACAATGCAAAAAGGGTTAATAATAATAATAATAATAATAATAATAATATATATATGTAAAGCAATTGTTTGTAACGTGATCACATTTCACGAGTGAACTGTCCCAGGCAGGATGGTATAAACGCGGAGATTGTTCAAATCAAAAACGCATTCCGATACTAAAGAAAAAGGGAAAACACCCATTCACACTCCCTTTTCGGATATCGAGTAAAAGAGAGCAATAGGGACTCGTTTCAGATTGCGACATATGTCATCGAATGCCATGCGACTGGAATAGAATGGCTTATTTTTCTGGGTCAAAAGTCAAAGCAGTCTAAAGTGATAAGCCCCGGGTCCTATTTTCGGGTAGTAAGATCATCGGTCGTAAAAGTTTTTTAAAAAGGAAATTTTGGCTTTTTCCAATACAGATTACATTTAAATAAAAAAATATTAATATCGAACATTTCTTTATTTTATCCCTTCAGTCGACCATATATTTCCAAATTGTTAATTTAACCCTGGTGGATCAATATAAGACAATATGTGTGGAGAACAAATTGAACTGGTGCTCAATGATAATTGTTCCCTTTGTTAAATAACTAAGATTGCAGTGAAATTAGTATTTATAAGAAATAGAATAAAATTGCAATGAAATTTTTATTTGTTATTTTTTAATTTAGAAAATAATATTTTCAGAAAAAAAATCTATTCTAATATTGAATTGTCATTAGTTTTAATAATGATGGCTATTAATTTTTTTTAATATAAATTTCTCATAAAATTATCATTACGATCAACTAAATATCATGATAACTTTGTATAAGAAATAAGATATAATAAAACTACTATTATAAGAAAGAAAATAACTCATTTGGATTGTATGAGTTAGAATGGAATTGAAGTGGATTCGGAACAAATTTTTTAAAATCCAAATCCACTTGACAGTTTTAAAAGATTTTTGGAATATGATAAAAATCTCATAAGATCTTTAATCCTATTATCAAATTCTGCCACCATGGGATTACGATGAATCCAATGACAACTTAGCCCACCCCATTATCATTATTATTTTAATTAAATTTTGGAGAAAAGTTTCTCTTTAATCTTTTATTTTGAAATAAGAATTTGTGTATCAAATTTTTTCAGTTATTTATTATCATTTTTTTGTCGATTTGACCTATTATACAGATAAATTTTGAAAAAAAAAACTAAGAATATAAAATGATGAAATAGCACAATGATAAGATTATGAGCAATTGAGCCCCACATCACTTATTTAAAAAAAAAAAAAAAAAAAAAAAAAGCATCCCCACATTACTTGAAATGTGCAATCATCACTTAATTCAAATAATTAAGCTTCATCTTCTGTAATAATTTTGTATCAAGTGAACTTATTATTTAAAATTTACTCAACAATTTTAGAATATTAGTTTTAAGAGCTACTCTCACTTTTTAGTAGGGAAAAGTAAGCTCTAAGTTTAGTGTTTAGATTCTTTAATTATTTTTTGTGATGCGCGACTTAGTTTGATTTTTCAATATTATAAATTGAAGGGATTTAACAATAGTAAACTAATTTTTACCTTTGACGTATATATTAATAGAAGGAAGCATCCTTGAATTCTAATATAAAATTAATAGGATCAACCTTTTACTTTTGCATGTTAAACTTGAAACGCTATTTTCAGTGGGTCCCGGCTTCTTAATGAGTTTTTATTTTGTGTCAAAATCCAACCCTAAACTCTAGTGCCCCACGGAAATGATTTGAAATAAATGAATTTAAGAATGACAAATCTAAATCCATTCCTATGTTTTGAAGATTATATTGAATGAAATAACTAAAAAGTAAAATTGTCTGAATGTCCTTAGTAATAAATGTAACATATGGATACAAGATAGGATTTTACTACATATAATTAATAAGGGTGAAATGGAATCGCGAGTGGAATCAAGTTCTCCTTCAAAGTTGAAATTGTTGATTCCAATGAATTGTGGTGATCCCGGCTTCTAAAAATGCTTCTAAGCATTAAAAATGGAAATTAAAGTCGGAATCGTGATTTCATTTTAGTCTATTCCTACATACCAAATGTGCCATAGAAGTATTTAGTTTTAAATTATATCTCAAACTTAAGGTTTTTATTGAGTTGGATAGATTAATATCTTACATAGGAGCAAAAGGTGGGTAGACACTTGGTTTACCTATATTAGGTAAATCCTTCATTAAAGGTCTGCTAAATGAATAAACGGTACCGCAAATGGTACTGCATATGGGATCACTGTGTCTCAATAGAGGATCTGTCTAAAGTGGGTGAATCATTAGTCCACTTATCATTTTTTCCCCCCATATAACTCCATTCAATTGCATCTCTAGCTTAAGTTAATATTAATTTAGGACAGAAAATAAGAAAACTATAACGTCCTAACTTGAAGGTATTACAACTCACCATGTGTCCTCTCTTTATAAGAACACGCTAAGGCTATTAAATATCTATAAACCACAATGTACCATCACATAACCCCAACTCACATGAAGGAATACTTAATATAGAAAATCAAGAAACATGACTCCTAAAACATCCATGTTGGTATAAACCAAACCAACTATGAAAGATTTCATAAGAATGCTAAAACTAATAATTCATTAAGTCTTTACAACTGGAAGTCTAACGGAAATTTAATAAACTAATCATTATCAATCTAACTCTAATCCAACCATCTACATATTAGCGAGGTAGTCGGTTCCACTATCGTCCTCCTCAGGCTCTATGAAAACATCAAAGCCAAATACGTCATACACAATCTGGTCTTGACCTGAACCTAAAAATAAAAAGGTATGAGCACAAAGGCCCAGTACATCCAAACCGAAAACACAGGCACATGATCATACATCAAACAGTTCACATACGGCCTATAAACTCCTGTTTTCTAAGCCTTAACCTTAAGCCGGAAAGTCTACCGGAGACTTTAAGTCAACGGATCTTGAGTAAAACCCTATAGTTTAGATCCCGCAAACCCGAGTTCGTAAATCGAGGAGTCGAAAAATAATTAAAGTGTTTAGAATAGTCCGTAATAATATTTGAATTATTAAAAATATCAGATTGGTTCATTTTCGGCTTATTTCGAACCCGTTTGGATACTGCTTTGGAAAGCGTGTCCCGGGGCTCGGAAAATTAAAAATATATCTTTAATATTTTTAGACTCGTATTTTTATAAGGATTTCAAAAATATCAAGTTTAGAATTTTTCGGATTCTAAAAATATCAGTTATAGCTCATATAAGCTTATTTTACTCTTACCGGTAACTTAATTGTTAAATTTCTAAAAATAATTTAATTGATTATTTTATTTAAATCATAAAAATTCTGCCACTTAAATAAAAATATTTTTCTTAATTTATTTTATATATTTTCTTATTCAAAAAGCCACTTTATCAACCCATACCTCAAGTACACATACATTATCATTACTACACATTATTATGTCTTCTTTTGCTTTTTCTTACACTTCCATTTCCCAAAATTGCAGCTGCCCATTCCCCATAAAATAGCCACTTTTCATTATTTTTAATATTATTTGATATTTTAAAGTCTATTTTAGTTAGAAATGGATGCAACTTGTTACACTTTCAAAAATACAAATTGGAAATCAACCACACACTCCTACACTCCTCAAAATCACGACCAGCCCTCCCTTGTGCAGCTGATGGTTTTATTTTTTTTTAAATTTATTTAACACACACACATCTCTATTTAAGCATCTTATTCCTCCCTCTTTCATCTTTACAAACCCTATATTTTTCCTCTCTCTTTTCTCTTCTTCTTGCTTGTCTTCTTCACAAACAAGCTGCCCATTTTTATTTCTTGCTTCCATACATTTCTTGCAATATTTGAGGTAATCTTTCTCTTTTAGCTCTTATAAGATGTTCTAGGATGATACCATGGATGTTTCATGCATCAAAGGACATTCCACAAGCTTAAAAGGCTATGGATGATGATGCCAAGAAGTGAAACACTCCTCTAGATGATGATCTCTTTTGTTCTTAGTATTTTTGTTATATGGAAGGCTTGTTTATCTTCTTGTTTTTGTGATAGCTTGTAGATCTAGAGTTTTATCAAGCTTTAGTTATGTTTATGTGTAGATCTAGAAGTTTAAGGCCTACTACTAAGTTTTTCTTATGTTTCATGGTATATATTGAGTAGATCTTAGATTGAGTTGAATGAAAAAGTAAAATTCGTAACTTGTCAATGCCCTATTTTAAAAACCCTCTTTCAAGTCTTAAAATGGAAGTTTTGTTAAGAAAATGAAGGTTTGATGGATGTATATCATCAAGGCTTCATCTTACAAGAATCAAAGTTGATTTTCAAAGTTTATTTTCAAAAACAAAAATTGTATTTTCGGATCAAGACAAAGATCCAAAATAAAAACATGTTTTCCAACTCACAAATGAGGATTTTATTCAAGAAATGAAGGGTTCTTGAGATATAATATGTAATGGGTTGTTTTCATGAGTTTTGATGAATTTTCTCAAGAGATATGTCCAAAATAAATTTATGAAAATTCGGATCAAGACCAAGACCTATTTTTGGAACCCATCATTCAACTTTAAAATGAAGATTTAGACAAAAATATAAGAGGCTCTTGATATAGATATCTTAAGGAATGATTTTCATAAGTTTGAATGGTTTTCCTAAAAGGTATTGCTTAAATCAAGTGCTTTGTAGAAGACAATTTAGGTCTTGTTTTCATTGTAATTTCAAAGTGGAAATTCGTAATTATGAGGAGACCAATTTTGAAAACCTTCTTTTTGATCTCAAAACAAGTATTTTATATTGAAAATGGAATGCTTTGATGATATATAATATAGGAAAAATTATTTTCATTGAACTAAGTAAGTTTTAGTAAAGGAATTACTCAAAACAAGACAATGAGTTTCAACTTGTGAATTTCGGTTTTATGAAATGGATTCTTAGAAGTTTCATTTGAACTTTATGTTTGGTATTAGATAAGTGTGTAATCTCTTAATTTTGTTTTGAGATCTCCTTGCAAGCTTAGGACTAAAATAAATTGGTCTAAGTAGTTAAATAGAGTAGATATGGAAATTTTTCACAAAGGCTCAAATCTGGAATTTTCGTAACCCTACTGTACAGTAGTTTCCGACCCTAAATGACCTTAAATGTTTGAATTAACTTTAGAAATGGATAGCTCTTTCGAAGTAGGTATAAATCGGTATATTATAAGCTAAATTCCGAGTTAAAATGAGTTAGATATGACCTTTTTAAGTTAAGGATTCAACCTAGACGGAAATTGACGAACTTAGTAAATAAAATTGTTAAGTTTAATAGAACTTCATAAGAGATACTCATTGAGGGTATTCTTTGTACCTAGGTGAATTGGAGGACGGGTTACCACTTCCCGAGGACTATTACGACTAGTGGATTTTCACTACATGGACAAGTGAGTTCATTTCTCAATTAATTATGCTCTTGGATGTGCTTGTAGTAGTAGTGGCATTAGACTTAGGAAAAGATAAAATTGTGATTGAATGGTGATCTAAACTTGCATGAATGAACGATAAGTATATCGAGGCAAGCTTTGTTGCAATAATCTTGTATGAGCTAGTATAGATTTGGAATGTCTGAAATTTGTATGGTCACTTTTAAATTATCTAATTAATATACCATGATTATATGAATAATTGTACATGCATATCACGTAGTGAGTCACATATCATTGTCGAGTATGCCTTTGGTGGGACAAAGGTGTATTTGGGAGGCAGCGGGTCTTTAATGAAGGGGACTAGGGTTGCATGACTTATGGACCACCCCATTCAAATAATGAAACTATGGTTGCATGACTTATGGACCAACATTAAAAATTGTGGTTGCATGTCTTATGGACCACCCCACTTAAGATTGGGATTATGGTTGCATGTCTTATGGACCAACTTGGAATTGTAGTTGCATGTCTTATGAACTACCCCAAACCCCGAATGGAGGGCGTAAATTCATTCACTTATGACTACCGGAAAGTCATATGCTTGCTTGCTCATTTGCTTGTGCATTCATATGGTTGCTTAATTATAACTTGCTTGTATAGATATTTTAGCTTGGTCGAGTATGTTACTTGGAAAATGAATCTCACTAAGCATTAGCTTATACCCCAATAGTTTTTGTTGCAGTGTTCCTATTTTTGGATGTTCCGAGAGGACACTTTGTGCAGGTTTATACATGGATTAAAGAGCTTTTGAGGAAGTCGGGACCTAGTATAGGCGTGGACTTCTAGGAAAATCTCTTTAATGTAATTCAGATATATGTAATTGGAGCTAAACGATGTAGACTCCTATTATTTTGGCGGGGGTATGCCCCCTTGGCTTTTGTAAAGTTTAACTATTTATCTTGTTGTGATTTATATTCTTAATGCTATGTATGCTTTCTTAAGACTACTCGAATCAAAGTGTGATCCTAAAAGTTGTGTGAAGTACACCTTACACACGATATGTAAACTCATGGGATGACTAAGGTTGTCATACGTAAGTTTAAATATCGGGTGTGGTGGACTGTCGCGTTTAGGGTACCCTTTGGGGCGTAACACGGCCTAAGATATAATGTAGCAAGCACCAATTATTATTTTTTTATTTATCCGGCATACAACACAATTTAAAATCATCCGTGACTAATCCCAAACCTAGAGCAACTCAAACTTCTTAAAAACAAGCAATATAGGAAAATAGGTAATATAATACACATATGGTGTTGGGAAACTCTCATACACCCAAGTGTTGTACTCGCATTACTCCTAATCTACCAGAATCATCTCAATGCACGAGTCCACTCGGGACAACCTCACACAAAGATTATCGGGTTATTAACGTCAGTGTCACACTCTGCATGATCTTTACTAACAATAGCTAAGCACATACAACACACTCTTAGTTTAGGCCAAATAGCATTTGGTCAATTTAAATCATCTAATCCTACAAGCACAAACAATCAAACATGGTAAGGACGCCCCTGTTTAGGCTTAAGGAGTAGAAATCCTACTCTGAATAAAACACCTAAACAAAGAATCATCTGCCCGTAAATCAATTTACAACCTTGATAACAATATAAGCAATATAAACCCTAAACCCTAATTCATCAAACTAGAATTCTCCAACACACCTTTCTCCTGTGAAATTCGTAGAATCACCAAATCTCCAAATCAACACCAATGAAATAGAGAAACCCTAATACATAAGAATACATGTCCACCATTGTTTATGCATATACAAATCATCCACAACAACATATATGATTTAATTTTCCTAAAAACTTAATATCTATACATTATAGTTCCAGATTGATTGTTACCTTCTATCAATTGATTGTAAAACTGCAAATCCCCAATTTTCAAACTTAGGGTTTCCTTCAACTTCCACCAATGATCAATCTCTTTTATCAACAACAATGAAAATTTTAGAAAGAATCATTCTAAAACGAACTAAAGGAATAGGAGATATCACTTACTCAATTCCTTGAAGAAAGCTACCTTGGAGAGTGTCTGCTAGGATTTTTAAAAGTTTAGGAAATATTATGAGAGATAGGACTGAATATAGGATGTATTTATAGGGTTGTTTCTCATAGGGATATAGGCTGAACAAGAAGGAAACAAAGCTAGCGACTTAGAATCTTCAGAGATAAATAAACTTCAAGGCCACACATGCATTCGATCCAACCAATGCACAATGCACAATGCAAAAAGGGATGATAATAATAATATATATTATATGTAAAGCAATCGTTTGTAACGTGTCACATTTCACGAGTGAACTGTCCCAGGCAGGATGGTGTAAACTCGGAGATTATTCAAATCAAAACGCATTTCGATACTAAATAAAAAGGGACAACACCCATTCAAACTCCCTTTTCGGATATCAAGTAAAAGAGAGCAATAGGGACTCGTTTCAGATTGCATTGCAACTGGAATAGAAGTAATACCCCCCGGCCCCTGGGTCCTATATTCGGGTAGTAAGATCAGTGGTAAAAGTTTTTAAAAAGGAAATTTTAGCTTTTTTAAATACAAATTACATTTAAATAAATATATATTAATATCGAACATTTCTTTATTTTATCCCTTCAGTCGACCATATTTTCCAAATTGTTAATTTAACCCTAATGGAGCAATATAAGACAATATGTTTGGAGAAAAAATTGAGCTGGTGCTCAATGATAATTGTTCACTTTGTTAGATAATTAAGATTACAGTAAAATTAGTATTATAAGAAATAGAATAAAACTGCAATGAGATTTTTAATTGTTATTTTTTAATTTGGAAAATAATATTTTAAGAAAAAATCTATTCTAGTATTGAATTGTCCTTAGTTTTAATAATGATGGCTATTAATTTTTTTAATATAAATTTCTCATAAAATTATCATTATGATCAACTAAATGTCATGATAACTTTATATAAGAAATAAGATCATAATGAAATTACTATTATAATAAAAAAAATAACTCATTTGGATTGTATGAGTTAGGATGCAATTGAAGTGGATTCGAAACAAATTTTTTAAAATCCAAATCCACCTGATAGTTTTTAAAGATTTTTGGAATATGATAATCCCATAGGTTCTTTAATCCTATTATCAAAATCTGTCAACATGGGATTATGATGAATCCAATGACAACTTAGCCCGCCCTATTATCATTATTATTTTAATTAAAATTTGAGAAAATTTTCTCTTTAATCTTTCATTTTGAAATAACAATTTTTGTGTCCAATTCTTTTCAATTTTTTATTATAATTTTTCTATCGATTTGACCAATCACAGAGATAAAATTTGAAAAAAAAAACCAAGAATAAAAAATGATGAAATAGCACGATGATATGATTAAGCGCAATTGAACCCCCACATCACCTCCTTAAAAAGAAATAGCATCCCCACATTACTTGAAATTTGCAATCATCCCTTAATTCAAAAAATTAAACTTCATCTTCTGTAATAATATTAGCTTTAACAGCTACTCTCACTTTTTAGCAGGGAAAAGTAAGCTCTAAGTTTAGTGTTTAGATTCTTTAATTATTTTTCGTGAAGCGCGACTTAGTTTGATTTTTCAATATTATAAATTGGAGAGATTTAAAAATTGTAAACTTATATTTATCTTTAGCATATATTAATAGAAGCAAGCATCCTTGAATTCAAATATAAAATTAATAGGATCAATAGTTTACTTTTGCATGTTAAATTTGAAACGCTGTTTTCAGTGTGTCCGGGTTTCTTAATGAGTTTTTATTTCGCACAAAAATCCGACCCTAAACTATAGTGTCACGTTTGGTACGCATGAATGATTTGGAATGAAATAAATTGGAGCAAATGAGTTTGAGAATAACAAATCCATTTTTATGTTTAGAAGATTACATAGAATGAAATAGCTAAAAGTGCAATTGTCTAGAATGTCTATCACGCCTCAAAGGATACCCTAAACGTAACAGTCCAATACATTCAATATTAAAGCTCAAGCATGACAACCTTAGTAATTCTCAAAAGCTTCGATATTAAGTGTAAGGTGTGCTCTCACAAATTTAGAGGACCATACTTTGAAATATGAAGCTTAAGAAGATACAGTAACAAATTAAGAAAAGAAAACCATAATATTCATTCATTCATAATAATTATCTTACAAGTCTTAGGGGCATTCTCCCACCAAAAAAATAATTATAGTCTATTATAAAAAATTTTCTATGAAGTCTACATCTAAACTAATGCTAAGCTTCATCTAAAAATTCCTTAACAAAAAAATAAAATATATGTCACACCCTAAAAACGGGCCTAGACGGATAACCTGAAATTATCATATCATGTGTACACCCGTAATATGAGAACCATCTTACAAGTTAGAGTTTGCAAGACTCTATCTGGATAATTAATATTTAAACATCTAATATGAAATTATATTTGTGATAAATAAAAGAAATCCGATTTCCTACATCCACCAGAACTGAAGAGAGTCGGTATCCCCTACCAAAAACTAAAACAGAGTAAAACATCTACATTTTACAAACTTGAAACTACAACGTTACATTTCTAATCCATAAACAAAGCTTATATTATGCAAGAGACAAAATCCTAACAAACTATACCGTCTATCTATTTCTCATAACCTATTGTCTTCTATCATCAAGGTTTCTTCTCCACACCAATCTATCCCTAAACCAAATCCTCCATTATTCCTGCAATAACACTGTAGGGGTGTGAGCTCAAACATAGCTCAATGCATACCAAAATCAAATCACAATACAATCAGTTGTCAAACAAGTTTTATTTAACAAACATATGTAATGCTCACTCAATCATATGATATGCACAGTTTGGATGACTGAAATCCAAACCAATAGAGATTTATACCCTCTGTTAGGGGTTAAAGGACTGAATACAGGCCATTCACGCCCAGGAGAACTGTGAACTAAGGAAGGGGTGCATACTCAACTTGAGCTTTCAGCTCATATCTTTCTTAGCATAAAAATCATTTCTTTATACTATAGATATAACCGTCAACTACCCCTTAGATATCATTAAGGAGGGGAGATTTCATTATAGATACTTTTTATTGAAAATTAACCTCTAACTTCTCCTTAGACATAGCTAAGGATAGAGGATTTTCTTTGAAACTCATTTTATTGAAACATAGCCTCTATCTACTCCCTAGACAAGACTAAGGAGTGAGGACTTCTTCTTGAAATAATTTTGTGCATAGAACCAAAGCATTTGCTTCATTAATCAATTTTCCTTTTAAGCCCCGTCTCCTCACCTAACCCGCTTGGAGGAATAGTTCACACTAGAGCCCCATAGGACACGAGCTGTCTTTTGGAGAACGACCTACTTCCTTAGACCACAGAACCTTTCCTAAGTATTAATCCCTTAAGCCTACTTCGACATGGGCGACGTCCTTTGATGCCTGCTTAATTCCTGCGAAGCCGATAACCTTACTAGTAGCCAACAAGTAGACCCACTGGTCCCAACATGCACTACTATAAAATCGAAATATTAATACGTGACATAAACCCGGACCAATGCAAATGTGATGTGATGCAATGTATGATCAACTCATTTAGGGTCAACTAAGAGTTATATCATATTAGTTAATGATCATATGAATTTCAGACACTCAACAATTCTTAATGCACAATTCACACAAAGCAAAGGTTATTACTCAATTCAATCACCAAATAGCAAACAAATCCCCAAACCCACGCATATTCAGTTATATCAATATTAGCTTATGTGCAACTATAATACAAACACAAGCAAGGTGATGAGATTGTTGTTACCCACCTGGCATCCAAGCTAAGTCTTAACTATTCTCTAGGAAGACCAAGGCATCACCCCCAACAACCATCCAATCATCAACGACATTAGCATCATCACCAAATCATCATTATCCTTCATATAAAATCCAAACAAGAATAGAAAGTTGACTAAAGGCTATAAAAGAGAAAATAACACAAAAACAAACATCTATTCATATACAAAGCACTCATTTCTCAACAATCTTAGTGGAGCTTATCGAATCAACTAATTATAGTTATATTACTATTTCATTTCATTTCTAAGAGTCATGTTAACTCAAGTCCATAAACTCATTCATTTGATATGTATAGACTATATTAAGTCTCATTTAGTTACTAAACTAGATTAAGCCAAGTGAGACTTAGATTTGTTAACTAAGTTCATTTTATGTCTAAGAAGTCTATACTTGTTATATTAACTCCTTACTCTAGTGGTCTTGAAGAAATCATGACATTATGAAGCTCAACTACTTATACACAAGTAATGAAACAAATCCATTTTAAGCTTTGTTATTTCTAGAGTTTCCTAGAACTTACAACATAGCAATTATAGGATTCTTTCTAAGCTTTTCATAGCATTTGATGTCACTTTACTCCAAGTTCGGATAATGAAATCATGATAAAATCAAGTTAACTTGACAAAGGAAAGAAGAAAAAGGAGTTTTTGATCCACACAGGCCGTGCTAAGGGTGGTGGTGATCACCACGCCCCCTACCACGCCCTATATCAAGGAGCATGTGGAAATTAGAAAGGGGGTAGAGGCCACCACCCCGTGGTGGCTACTAAGCCCCTTGCCACCACCCATGGTGGCCCAGCAATGGGGCACAGTGGCTGATATGCCCCTTGCCACCGCCCGTGATGAGGGGCGTGCCAGCCTAGAAATGCATCCTCTGTTCTTCTTTTACTTCTTCAAGCCACGTTTCTACTTAATTTAATCATCAAACACCATCCTCAACACCATATTAACTCAGCAATATAACCTATGACACTTCTACTCATATTTCTTCTTCTCATTTAATCAATTCATATCATCAATTCCTTTGATCCGCACATACTCAATCAAGCTTAAGTTCTAGCATATACTCATATATCACAAGTTTACAAGTTCATACTCAAGCTTTACTCATAACTAACATTAAATCATCATATAACAATAATCACAACAACTAAAAACAAGAAACAATATCACACTTACATATTTGATGAACTTCAATTTTCTCTTCTTCATCACTACTACTACCACTTCTTCCTTGATGAAGCTTCCACCTACTTAATCTCCATTTTCATCTTGTTTACTTTCCTCATTCCTCTTTAATCTCCTTTGAAATTGAGATTTTTTATTGGAATTTGAATTGTAAGAGAAGAGAAATAGAGAAGAAGAAAAGAAACGAATAGAGGAAAAGAAAGAAAGGAAGGAAGAAGTTGTGGTAGCCAAGAGGGGAGAGAGAGGGATTAAATAGGATAAAATAAAGCTAATTAAGGATATTTAGGATTAGAGACTTTGATTTAAACTTGTCATATCATTATCTTGAGCGTTAAAAACAATTAGAAAAAAATTTCATAACATAATTAAGTAATATGGTTAACTCGAATTACAAACCAAGTTTAGAAATTCAATTTTATAGAAATGATATTTAGTTAAATTTGAGCTTAGAAACTGATGGTTTTAGATAAGTAGGTAATCTCAAAATTTATGAAAACTGAAAGTATAGAATTTAGATTATAGAAACTACCTTTGAGTATTTTAGAAATCTTTTAGATAAGTAGGTAATCTCAAAATTTATGAAAACTGAAAGTATAGAATTTAGATTATAGAAACTACCTTTGAGTATTTTAGAAATCTAAATATCAAGCTCAAGAAAAATTTTATATCATTCGTAGATCAAGAGAAACGGATATCCAAATTAAAATTAGTTGATAAAGTAGTGAAATTTGGTTTGATAGAAAAATAATCAAAGTCATTAAACAAGTTGAAAGAAATAAAGTTCAAATTTGTTAACTAAAGGAGATTTAAGAAATTTGGCTCATGAAATAGGTAAAAGATTGAAAAGGAGTATTTGCAATCTCGATTTCAATTAAGTCTATTACTAATTGATTATATCAATCTATCCATTTATAACATATAATTCACATTACTTATTTTAATTAAACTATCTAAACTCAATTATTAATTATACCCTAATCAAATTCAAGACTAATCAACCCTTGGTAGTTGACAACAAATTAACTTTAGTTTTCGTGATTCAAAAGCTTTTGATCGTTTTAAGATTTTATTCTCCCACTCACTTTTCATTGTTTTATTCCAATTAATTTAGATTGAAATTTGATATTGTTTCCACTTTCATTGCAATTCTAAATTATCAAAAAATCCATTATTTATTGAGTTAATATCTCATATTTCTATATCCATTATCTAATCCATCTAATATTTTTACTTGAGTTATACTTTCTTGCTATATTAATTTGAGGTTTGTTCTAACACTTTTATTTCCACAAAACGTCTTAATATTCAAGTTATGTAGATTTAGTATCATTCCTTTATAATTATTTATTTACTCATTATTCATTTCTTTAATCATCCTTAAGGTTTTGTTTTATAACTTTGGTCATTATTATTACTAGCTTGAATCTCATTTCCATTTATTTAGATCTATATATATTTTAATTTCATCCTTGCTATTTTTATAGAATTTTATCTCAAAACATAATAATTCATAATTTGTAAATAATTATAAATTTATTTAAATTTCAATATATTTAAATAGCAAGAAATTTGGAATATCTTCCATGACTTTTCTTAAAACTTTTTCAATAATTTTACATTATTTTTTTATTATTATTTCTGAATTGCATGAATTTGGATTATTACAATATACCTGGCTGCAAGGTCCACGCTGCCTCAACCACAAATAGCTAAACTGCAAAAAATATCTATAGGGGTATAAGCTAATAGGCTTAGTGAGAATTATTTCCATAAGTAAATACTTGAGTAGCAAAATTCAAACAAGTTATTTAAGCATTCAAGTGAAATACAACATACACGCGAGCAAGCAAGGCATATAGTATTTCGAGAACTATATGTTAAATGGATTTACGCTCTCCATTTGGGATTTGGTGATAAGTAATCTTAAAACGAGTAGTTTTAATTAATTTATGCTTTCTACTATTACTGCCAAGCATATTAAGTCTATTCGGTTTGAGCCATGCTTTCAGATTACCGCTAAGCATTGGTTTAATTCTATGTTGCTAAGCAATCACTTTCGATCATAGCCGCTAAGTGTTGCTTTCAACCATGCTACTATCCTTTTCACCCAAGGATAATAACCCTATGCAATATGACTCACTTCGTGGTATGCATGAATAAATTTATTTAAGATATCATAGCATCATTATTATCAATTTTAAGGTGATCATAGAATATTAGACATATCAAATTCTATCCTAAAACAATCAATTCTTTACAATCAATTCCCGCCTCGATATTCTTAGAATTCTTTCAATAATTTTATATACATATCGATTTGTCTTTCCTTAATTCTAGTGCAACTAAACTAAAAGCATGATCAAGTAAAGTAATTAAGGAAATAAACTCACGTTGCTATGGCGATACTTCTTCTAAATGGATGAGTCGATCAAATAATCTACTTAGTCAAAATAATCCTCGAAATACGGGTATTCTTCCTCGGGATCACCTAATCAAGAAAAAAACCCGAAATGAGTATTTCTTGATAATTCTCTTGAAATTTGACAAAACTATATCATAAGAACATCAAAATTCGTATTGAAGACAATTCCAACTTAAAATGGTCATAATTTGGTCATTTTAACTCAGAATTACGCATATAATGTACCGATTTCTACCTATTCGAAAAAATCTATCCATTTCTAAAACTATTTTCATCAAACTAGGTTATTTGAGCTCCAAAACAATGGCAATTAGATTCACCACTAATTTCCCGTCCCAAAAGCATTTGTTTCAATCATAAAAAATCATTTGATAAATACTTAGTTATCTATATAGTTGAAAAATTCCTCTTTATAGTTGCATAGCTCATGTTTCACGCATAATTCAAGTATTTGTTGTCCAACAAAAAAATTTTTAGGAAAGACAATGTTAGTTGAAGGTTTGTAAAATTATAGTTTATAAGAAATCTTATTTGTAAACTTTCTAAAAATTAATCTTTTGTTTCCTTTGTTTTTGAAAATATTTTATGTTTATCTTACTATTTTTCATTGGTGACTTTTCCATAAAATTGAATTTTCCCTATTTTCCTTTTTGGAACTAAGGTTACTTTTCCTATTAGTTTCTATACAATTTTTCTTTGACTATTATTTGAAAAATCTTGGTTTGAAAACTCTCATTTCTTTTTTATGGGGTTTTCTTTATATTATGTTTTTATGGAAAACATTTTAGTATCAAAAGTCATCTTCTTTTGGAAAGCAATTTAATATAGAGATGATATAGGAAAAAAGCTTTTTATAGCGAGTTCTTCCTAAAGTTTTGAAAATAATGGATTTACTTTTATTAACTCATAACTTCTAAATTTCATATAGAACCATTTTTTGGTGGCAAATCTCCTTTTTGCAAAAAGCATATTTGAAGCTTTAAAGTTTAGGCAACAACCTTTATGTGCATGAACATGAGAATGATAGCAAGTAAAAATATAATGTAATAATAGCAATATAATGAATAAGATAACAAAATAAAGTCAAATATTGGGGTCTTAGCCTCTTCAAGGCTACCAGAACTAAAAAATAGACTAGTCCCAAAAGAAAAGAAAGTAAAAGAAAGTAAATTGTTTTGACTTGATGAGGACAAGTCTAAGACTAGAGACTAGTATTAAAATAACATGAAATAAATAAATTGCAAAGAAAGAAAATAAATAAATTGCTTTGCATGAAAGTAAATAAATTACAAGTGAGCTTATATGCTCTAAAGAATATATATATATATATATAGATACAAAATTATATTTAGTTAGATATATATAAGAAGTTAGCATAATATCAACAATAATATATAAAATCAACATAAAAGTATAAATATGGAAGTTCATGAATAAGAACACTACATGAACATAGTATAGATTCCACCCCATGGTCATGTAAAGTTACATGACATGGTAGTAAAGAAATATGGAAAGAAGTTTTACCTAAATAGGATTTGGAGTAGTATGTTTGAATGGGTTTTGTGTATGTAGAAGGAAGTTCGAGAGTGTTTTGGGAGAATTTTGAGAGAGTATTTGGAGAGAGTTTTGAGAGGAGAATTTTGGAGAGTTTTGGTAGTGAATTTGTGGGTAGATGAAGTGTGAAAGAAATGAAAGAGGAGAGGGTATTTATAGGAAAATGAGAAGAAAGTTTTGAGTGATTTAAATAAAGAAAAATTGAAAAAAAATAAGAAAGGGGGGAAGAAGAGAGGGCACCGGCAATTAGGTATAGAGGGGAGAGATTTATTTTTTTGTAATTTTGTGTATTAAAAGTAATAATATATAAGGTAGATGTAATATAAAGTTATGGGAAAGGTAAAAAGTAAAGATAATAGGTGTGTAGAATATAAGAGTAGGTGTTAGAAAAAATAGAGATAAATGAATAATGTAGAATTGCAATGAATACTATAATGTAAAGTAGATGTGACTAATAAAGTACCGATAATAAGAAAATACGCATATAAATGCAATATCTGATATTTTTACTTACCGAAAAAATTATAAAGCTAATATTTTTGAAAACTTTATATTTTTATGAGTCTAATGGTATATCTGGAATATTTTCACTATTATAAGTCCCGGGACACGTTTTTTGAAAACTGTATCCGTTTTAGTTCAAAACGAATTACGATTTTACTAATATGATATTTTTAAGTTTTCTTATGTTATTACGAACCATTCTACATACTAATCTCTTACTTACTCACTTAGGGTTACGAACACGGGATTATCAGACTTAAACTTGTTACGTCTAACTAGGGTTTCATTGACTTTAGGGTTTCTGATTGACCTTCCGATTAGGGTTTAACCTTAACTGATTGTAAAACTTTGGAGGTTTACAATGTCTTTAGTAGTAAATGAAAAATATGAAAACATGATAGGATAAAAAATTAATTACACTACATATAATTAAGAGTGGAATGAAATTAGGACTCCACATTCTCAAAGGTGGAATCGAATTCTCCTTAAAATTTGGAATCGTTGATTCCAAAGAATCATGGTGATTTTGGCTTCTAAAAATGCTTCCAAACATTGAAACAGGAAATGGAAGCCAGAATTGTGATTTTATTCTAGTACATTCCTACGTACCAAACATACCATAGAAATATATAGTTTTAAATTATATCTCAAACTTAAGGTTTTTATTGAGTTGGATGGATTAATATCTTATATAGAGGCAAAATGTAAGTAGATCCTTGGTCTACCTAAGATAGGTAAACCCTCCTTGAGGTTCTGCTAAATGAAAAAATGGTACCGCATATGGTACTGCATATGGGACCACTTAGATACCATTTTTCGCATGATAATCCCTCAATGGAGGGTCTACCTAAGATAGGTAGATCATTGGTCCACCTATCTTTTTTTCTCTGTATAGGTCCAACTAATTGCATCTCTAGTCTAAGTTAATATTAATTTAGGATGGAAAATACTATAGAAGGCATAAAGAAAAAAATAGAGGTGGGTATTTTCATTTTTAGATCTTCAATACTAGATCTCTTAATTACTCTTCAATAACTCACATGTTTTTGCTTTTGGAAAATTAGAAATTACTGAGATTACTTAAACACTCTCCAACTTCTTATAGTAACTTGTAGTCATTATACGTATCAAATCAATGCAAAATAGTCAGGAACAAGAGTGTTTATATTTTCCATGAGCCTTGATCACAACTCATGTTATTTTTACTTTTACCATCCTTTCTTTTTTTTTTTTTTTGGCACCAAAATTTATATTACAACTTGGTGCAAAGGAGAATTAAACTTGGTCCATCCATTAAAACAATCATTATTTATATCACATAAATTACAAGTACTTTAGTTTACGTAAAACCCTTACTCTTATTGTAAACCCCTCAATTTCTAGGGAAAAGTTGGAATAAACCCTAACCCTAGTCAAACCGGAGTTTCAAAAGTCAACTAATATTAAGACAATCTAATAGTTTCAATTTCAACAATCTCTCGCTCGAAATCTGAGAACAATAGAAATAAGTTGATGATGGATTATAGTTCGGAATAATATAAGATAACTTAAAAAGATTAGATTTTTCAAAATACGAATCATTTTGAACCCAAATGGGATCAGTTCCCGAAAAAAGTGTCACAGTGCTCAAAATAGTAAAAATATTTTGATAACACCAAAAGACTCGTAATTATACAAGGATTTTAGAAATATTAGTTTCGTAATTTTTTGGTAACTAAAAATATCAGATATAGCTCGTTTACGTGTATTTTTATTATTACAAGTATTTTATTTATATAGTCTACTATTTATAGTACTATTTTTACTATTCACTACTATTTCACTATCTCTACTTTTTTTTACAACCTGCACACCTATTGTTACACTTTTACATTTCTAATACAACTTTATTCACATTACACCTTATACATTACCACTTTTCATTACAAAAATTACAAAACAATACAAAAGTCTCTCCCTCCCCTCTCTCTAATGCCATCGGCCCCCTCTCTCTCTCTCCAATTTATTTCTTTTTTTTATTTTATTACCTCTAATTTTCACTCCAAAACTCTATAAATATCCCTTCTCTCTTTCACACTTTACATATACTTATCAACCTTAACAAAACTCTATCAAATTCTCTTCTCAAATCCTCTCTCCAAATTTCTCTTCCAAACTTTCTTTTCTCTTCACAAAACTACTACCCGTATATTCTTATAACCATCACTTTTTTTCTTCAACAAATATATACTTTTAAGTAAAAACTTTACTACATTTATTTTTCCTATGTCATGTAATTTAACATGACCATGATGTTGTTTCTTAAAGCTCATGTGAGTTATAGAAGTAACAACATGTTTATGTTTTGTTCTTGCACATGCCAAGAATTCCAATTATGTTATTTTATTGTTATTATGATATTATATTGTTATTATTGTTATTATGCTCCTAATCTAACTTTATATATATATATATATATTATTAAGTTTATGTATATCTATATATTTCTTATAGCCTAAATTGCTTATTAACTTCTCACTAACATGCTCTTATTATTATTATTCTTATTATTATGATTTTTTTTTCTTTTCTTTTCTTTTGGGACTAGTCTATTCTTCGTACTAGAAAGCCTTGATGAAGTTAAGGCTCCCAATACTTAATCAGGATACCTTGATGAAGCTAAAGTTCCCAATACTTGATCATATTATTATGCTTATTTGCTTATTTTATTTCTTTTTATCTTATTATGTATTACTCTTACCCTTTTTCATTGCTACATAATCATATTCATGCATTAGAATGCTATTGTGTTAATAAAAATAAAAATGGGTTCTTTCTTTAATAAAGAAAAGTAAACTAAATTTCTTATCACTTAATAAAGGATTTTCCAACAAAAGATCTAAGTATTGTTTTAATAAAATCTTTTCAAAAGCTTAGACAAGCTAATCATAAATTTTAAAGTATTAGTAATGAAGATTTCTTTAAATAATAAAAGAAACTCATTTTCTTTTATAAATCAGAACTAAATACTCCATAAAAATATAATTTTTAGCATTAAACTTAAGATTTTAACCACCATCTTTCATAAAACTTAAATAGATTCATCATAGACTTTGAAAATCACTTACTAAGTAAGCTTCTACGAGACTTAAATTTTAATATTGATACTCTCTTTTCAAAGTTAAAATGAAATTTTTGTTAAGTTCTAATGTTGATAATTCTTTATAATGAAAGCTTTTCTTATAAATTTATCTAAAAGGATTAAGCCACTACTTGATAAATATTAAGAATAAGGCAAGTTTTTCAAATTAAAATAAAATTAATTTACTATTTTAGAAATCAACTTATAAAAATAAAATTAGCCAAGAAAGTGAGGTTTTAAAAGGATAAACTTATTTTCTAAAGAAATAGAAGAACATAAAATGAGAGGAAAACATATATTTAACACAAACTCCAAATATGAGACGACACTAATAACTTAAGAAAAAATTTTAATACCTTATTTTTCAATTACTAAAAATAAAATTGGAAGATAACTTAAATGACCAAATTTTTGAAAATTAATTTATCTTTAAAAGAGTTAGGAAATAAAAATATAAAAGAAAAATACTTATTTATAATAACCCAAAATTTGTAATTTTTTTCAAACCACTTAAAGAGAAAATTTTCAAAGTTCAACTTTTCAAAACCATAAGACAAGTCGATTTACGAAAAATAATTGTTGAGACAACACCAATAGAAACATGCATAAAATATGAGTTTATTTATGTATCAAAAAGATTTTTCCAACCATATACATGTCTATATATTTGTTTATAGGATTTTAGGTAAAGAAAAGTTTGGAAAAAATTGTATTTTTAAAAGCTGGGAATTTCGTGGCTATTCTATACTGTGGTGTTTTGCAACCCAAATGGCTTTTTATGATAAAAATAATCTTAGAAATGGATAGATCTTTCCGAGTAGGTAGAAAATGATATATAATATGCGAAATTCCGAATTAAAATGAGCAAGTTATGGTCATTTTAAATTGAAATTTCCTCATATCCGAATTTTAACGCAAATACTAGAATAGAGTTAGAAAGTTCAAGTAGAACTTCCACAAAATATTCATTCTTGATATTTCTTTCATTTAGGTAACGGAGCTTGGAAGAATCCGTATTCGGAGAACTATTACGAGTAAAGAATTTTAGAAAGGATGGCCGAGTGAGTTTATCTCCTACTTTTACGCACTTGTTTGTACTTGCAGTTAGAGATATTAGAAGTAGGAAAAGATGAAAATGGATTATGCATGATAATATTGGTTGAAAGAATATTAAGCATATCGAGACATGAGTTGTTGTTAATTAAATTGTGTTTTATTATTATCATGTTAGAGTGTCTGCAAATTATGTGATAGCCTTTAAATTACCTTAATTACATATTATAAATTATGTTAATTTATTCATGCATATGATGTAGTTAGTCTCATTTTGTTAGCTACTATGCTCGAGGGGAAAAGAGTATAATAGTGGGGTTTGCGAAAACCCTTAAGTCTGCAAGATGGGCGAATAGGAGCCCGAAAGAACTATTTAAAGATGAGCGAATAGGAGTTTGAAAGAATTATTTAAGGATGGGTGAATAGGAGCCCGAAAGAACTATTTCAGGATGGGCGAGTAGGAGCCCGAAATGAACTACAAAGTTAGATTTCAAAGATGGGTTTTAAAGAGCCTAAAACACCTAACTCCGAATGAAGAGGTAAATCCATTCAAACATATGATTTTCGGTAGATCATATGTATTGTTTGTTCACTTGCTTGATGCATTTCATTTGCTTGTTTAATAACTTGTTCGAATTTATTGATGCGAGTATGTTAATCCAGGAATATTCTCACTAAATTAGTTGAGCTTACACTCCAATAGAATTTTGTTGAAACAGGACTGATATCTCTTTCGCCCGAGGACTTCATATACCTGAGTGGAATTATGTTTTGGAAGCTTTTGGAAATCCTTTTAAATATCTTATAATAGATTTCTTTTAAAACCTTTTAGTTCTAATATTATTTCTTTTTGTGTAAGACTAAAATTATATTATGACCTTTAGAGATTTATCGAGGAAATGCCCTAAGATGATGTAAGGACCATATTCCTATAATGTTGAAGTTAGATATTTATTTAGATTTCTTGTATTCTATATATACTATCTCGAACTACATATCCCATTGAAGTTTCCTATTGTTGTGATAAACGCCTTACATATGGTGTTGAAGCTTTCGCATGACTTCAAAAAGTCATTCTTAAGTTTTAATATCGTATGTGGCTGACTGCCATATCTAAGATACCTTTTGAGGCGTCACACTTATCCATAATTTTTATGGCAATATATACATATATATATATATATCCATCCATTTTCAAAATATAACTACATATAGCAAGTAAGTACTCTTTTATTTAGTGAATAGTGTCTGCGCTTTACATAAGTTAGATTTTATAAATGTATTTTATTTTTGTTTCAAGTATATGAAACATAAATTGAGTAATAATTAGATTATTAATTACATGTATCATGAGTTCATTGTATGCTAGTTATATTTTATAGCAGTTTATAAATATTAAGATGGAATGAAATTTTATTCAAAAAGCAAAACTGAATATACTAGCGGATTAACGAGCATATTGTAAGATCATAACTAACTTGAACCTAATACGTACGAATATGAAAAATTTAATAAATATGAATTTCCCATAAATCATCAATTGCGTTGGGTTTGGAGTGATTCACGAGATTTTATGTCATTTTCCTTTTCCATTCTTAAATAAGATACTTCGGAGTTCAGACGTTGGTCAACATTTGTGCGACATGCCATTATTTCATTGACAACTTGTAGGTTTCGACTAAGCAATTACAATAGGGTGAATTGATGGCTGTATCAAAATTTTTTAACAAATCCTCAGCAAATAAATTCTTATATCAATTTCCCTCAAGTTTACTTAGAGTGATGATATGATAGTACAAATTAAACAAATTAAACAATAAATAAAATAAGTGCAATAAAGTAGATAAGGTGTAAAATTTATAGAGGTTTCTTCATATGAGTCGATCTTCTCTTTCAGCTCCACTGTTGGCAACCTGGTAATCGGCATCAGCTTGTTTCACAAATCCAATCAAACATGAGATATTACAAACACTAATCAATCTCTGTCTCACAATCCTCACTCACTTGGCTAACAAAGATCTACAAAATACTAAAAGTAATCCTCTCACAAATCACTCAAACTAACTCTCAACAAAAGAGTAGAAAAGCTTATAAATTAAGACAATGAACTCTCTCAAATCTGAGCACATAAAATAAGTACTAGATGAATGTAAGTTCATTGGTAGGTTTTGACAGGGCTTCTAAATGTATTAGGAGTGAGTAGCAGTAAGTGAAATTTGCTTGACAGTTTTTGCGCAGATCATAGATGTCCAATTTTTGAACTATTTCTCGTTTATATACGCTTTAGTATAATGACTAATTCTGGATAAAATCAATCTTGATAGATATACTTCATGTCTAACAAATGTTTCTGTTATTATCTTCTTAGCTTGAAATGTGGAAACTATCTTCTAATTTTTAGGAATTTGAATTTTGTACTTGGACTAATTTGATCTTTTTAGCTAGTGATTTCCTTTGCTTCTTGTTGTTGAGAGTAATGACCCTTAAAAGCATGAAAATTTTGGAATGAATAAGTTGCAATTCCTCTTGAGAAATTTGAAAACTAAAGTAAATCTTTAGCTAAATATTCAACCTCATCCATTTGATCTTTATTTCAGCTGATTTGCTAGTTAATATCCTCATGTGTTCACATGTTTAACTAAACTAAAAGAATATCTTCTCTAAACATAGCAAATATGAACTACATATCTTATTGGATAACCTTTCAACTGATTTAAACAAAATATCTTATTGGACATCTAACAAGTGGAGTTAGGTTATCATAAAATTAATCAACCTTAAAAACTTTTCTATACTATCAATGTTTTTTAATCAAACCTCTGATATATCATCTAACAAAGCTTCATACCATTCTTTTGAAAAACATTTTAACGAATCATTTTGCAATACTTGTCACATTCATTTTGTCTTGCTTATATCGAACTCCTTTAAGCAGGATTTTTTTAGTAATGAATAGTTATTCTTATTGCACACTTAGTACATTTTTAAGAAACACTTCAACCTGGGTTAATTTCACTAGCAATAGCTAAACTTCTTTAATTTAACAGAATTGTAATTGAATAAAAGTTTATAAGATATCTAAACTTTTTAAACCTTGTACCCATTGTACCTTTGGTTGAAATATTACCAATTCTTAAGTGAGATGCTGATGTGGATAATTTCCTTTTCCTGTGACTCATATTCTTTCTCCTAGCTAGTAAAAGTATCTTCTCTCTATTACTTTTTTTTATTTTTATTTTTCACTTTCCTCTCTCTCTCTCTCTCTCTCTCTCTCGTCTACATCTTCACTTCTTCTCCTCCTCTTCTTCCTCCTCTCTCTACATATATTTCTTAATAAAAATTTATATATGTTCCTTTTTGCTATTAAACTAAACAACAGTAAAAAAAAAAAAAAAGTTGTTAAAATTTTCTTCACTCTTATCTTTTTCTTTAACTCTCTCTCTCTTAGACAATTTTTTTTTCCTTTTTTCTATTAAAAAGATGAACAAAAACATTAACCTAACAACATTATAGAATTATTCCTTTCTCTTTCCTCTCTCCCTTTCTCTTCAATGGGTCCTCAATCCAATCAATCTCAATTACAAACCCATCTCCACCTCTTCTTCTTCTTCTTCTTCTTCTAATTCCCCACCATAAATCATCAATAAAAAAACCCTAAATTCCTCCTCTAATTTCCACACCCATTATTTTAAATCTGAAACTTGATTCCTACACATCGTCTCATTTGATCCCAATCAGTCCATCATTGAGCCTACCATTACAAGCCATCTCGTTCGTCTAGTTGTAGGTTTGCGCATGGAGTTTTTACTTGATTTTCAAATTTGAAACTTTATTGATATCATCAAAGAACTCCTCTTACTAATGTATTGTCCACTTTGGCAAGATATCGTACAATTTTGTCCTTGGTGTCAACTATTTCCAAGGAGGTCACCCACATTAGGAATGCTCTCTCTTGAGCACGCTTAATTTTAGAGTTCTAATAAACTTTAAGCCATTACACCAAAAGGTGCATTGATGATTAGAGTTCCACTACCTTATATTTGAAGGGTATTATATACTTTCCCATTTACAAAAATGATGTCCTTATCAGTTTCATAATACAAGTCCAGAACTACACCAAGTAGGGAGGATAACAGAAGTGCTCCATACAGGCTCAAAAGGTACCTTCACTTTTAGGCACTTTTCCCTATATAACACTTAGACCCTGACCACCCCCCCCCCCCAACTTCTGGCTGGTGAACTACTTTGATACTGTCAAGGAAAATACCCAAAATGAGTATTTCTTGATGACTTTCTTGAATTTTGATAAAACAATGACATAAGAACGTCAAAGTTTGTATAAAGGAAGACTCCAATTCAAAATGGCCATAACTTGGTCATTTTAACTCGGAATTGCGCATATAATGTATCGATTTCTATCTACTCGAACAGATTCATCCATTTCTAAAACTATTTTTATCAAACTGGATCATTTAGGCTCCGAAACAGTGGTGATGAGATTCACCACGAATTTTCCCTAAACAAAAAGCAATTTGTTTCAAATATTTAAACCATTCAAAAATTGTTTTGATAAATACTTAGTTATCTATATAGTTGAAAAATTCCTTTTTCATATATACTTAGCTCATATTTTATCCATGCTTAAGTGTTTGTTGTCCAACCATGTTTCTTGGGTAAAACAATGTTAATTAAGAGTTTAGAAAAGTATAGTTTACAAAAAATCCATTTTGTAAATCCTTTAAAATGAATATTTTGATTCCTTTGTTTTCAAATAATCACTTTATGTTTATCTTACTATTTTTCTAAATGACTTTTTGATAAAATAAATTTTTTCTTTTCTAAATTCTCAATATTAATGCTACTTTTCCTATTTGTTTTCTTTGACTATTTATTTGAAAAATCTTGGTTTTGAAAATTCTTATTTTCTTTTAAGGGGTTTCCTTATATTATATTTTTATGAAAATATTTTAGTACCAAAGTCATCTTCTTTTAAGAAAACAAAGATATATAAGAATGATTTGAAAAGCTTTTTCAAGATAAAGGAAAAATTTTTAAATTGTAGTGAGTTCTTCTTAAAACTTAGAAAAGAATAACTTTACTTTTGTTAAACCGTAGAATTTATATTTTATATAAAACCATTCTTATGTGATAAAATCTACTTTTTATCAAGTATTATTGAAGCTTTAAAGATTTGGACAACAATCGTAATGGGCATGATTATGAGAAATAATAACAAGCAAAAATAACATATATAATAAATAAAGTCAAGTATTTAGAGTCTTAGCTTCTTCAAGGCTCCCGGGACTAAGAAGTAGACTAGTCCCAAAAGAAAAAAATAAAATAAAAGAAAGAAAAATTATTTTGGCTTGATGATGACAAGTCTAAGACTAGAGACTAGTCTTAAAATAACAAGAAATAAATAAATCACATGGAAGAAATAAATAAATCACTTTGCATGAAAATTAAATAAATTGCAAGCGAGCTTATATACTCTAAAGAATATATATATATATAATATATGTATATATATAGATATATAATAATACTTAGTTAGAAATAATAACAATAATAATATGAACAAAGCAAAGTAACAACATAAATAAATAAAGATTCATGAACAAAAACAATAAATGAACATAGTGTAGCTTCCATAACATTTAGTTTTTGAAACTCATACCATGATCATGTAAAGTTACATAATATGAGAAGAAGAATATGTAAAGAAAAGTTTACCTAAATAGAATTTTTGAAGTATTATGTGGAAATGGATTTTTGTGTATGTAGAAGGTGGTTTGAGATAATTTTGATAGAGAATTTGGAGAGTGTTGAGAGGAAATTTTTGGAGATTTTGGTAGTAAATTTGTGTTAGTAATTATGTGAAAGAAGTGAAAGAGGTAGGGGTATTTATAGGAAGTGAGGAGTGAATTTTTGTGTGATTTAAATAAAAGAAAAACGAAACAAAAATGAGAGAGAGATGGGGGAGAGGGGGCGGCCACATTATGGAGGAGAGAGAGAAGAGATTTGTTTTGTATTTTTTGATTAAATGAAGTAATAAGTAAAGTAGATGTGAAATAAAGTTATGGAAAAGGTAAAAAGTAAAAATAATAGGTTATGGTGTTGTAAGAGTAGGTGTTAGAAAAAGTAGAGATAAAAGAATAGTGTAGAATAGTAGTGAATAGTGTAATGTAAAGTAGATATGACTAATAAAGTACCGGTAGTAAGAAAATACGCGTATAATTGCGATATCTATTATTTTTACTTATGGAAAAATTATAAAACTGATATTTTTGAAAACCTTATATTTTTACGAGTCTAATTGTATATTCAGAATATTTTTTATTTTCTCAAACCCTGGGACACGTTTTTCAAGAACTGTATCCTTTTGGGTTCAAAACGATTCGCGGTTTTACTAATCTGATCTTTTTAAGCTTCCTCATGTAATTACGAGCTATTCTATATACTAATCTCTCACTTACTTTCTTAGGATTGCTTATACGGGATTGCCGGACTTAAACCATTTCGTCTAACTAGGGTTTTCGGTCGACTTTCTAATTAGGGTTTAAGCTAAATCGATCACAAAACTTTGGGGTTTACAACCTACCCTTCTTAAAGAAAGTTTTTCCTCAAAACTTGAAAATTTGTATCTGAAGCTTCAAACAAACTCTAGTACTTGTGTCGTATCTTATCCATGTCTTCTTATGTTGCCTACTTGTGAAAAAGATTTCTTAATGGAATCTTGACATACTTGATTTCCTTATTTTCCAACTTTTGAATTTTTCGATTAAGGATTTGTACTGGGTGTTCCCTATAGGTGAGATCTTCTTTTAAGCCGGTCACTGGTCACATAGGGACGTGAAACACGTCATGTACTCCCAACAGGTTTGGCGACAAGACTAGATGATAGGCTATATTTCCAACTTGTTTTAACATCTCAAAAAGGTCTAATGTATCGTAGGCTCAATTTTCTTTGGGAACACACACGATGCATACTCTTTATCCTTAAGTACACATAATCTCCATTTGAAATTCTAAGGTCTTTATCTTCTGATCAGTCTTACTTCCTTTGTCTATCTTGTGCCTTCCTCATTTTTTGAAATCCATGACACATGCTCTTAATGTCTCTCCAAAGTTTGAATTGTTCATTTTGGCTATCCATTAGTATGAGGATGGTATGCTGTACCAAAAAGGTAGCTTTGTCACCATACTCTCTTGTAAGTTAGTCCAATACTTAAGTACAATTCTTATGTCTCGAGTTGATATGATTTTGATTGGTACTCCATGTGATCATAGTATTTCCCTTACATGAGGCTTTGCCAGTTTGTCCATGGAAAATGTCATGTTGATTAGTATGAAATTAGCCAACTCATTCAATTGATCAGTTATGACAAAAACGGCATTGCTTCCTTTTGGTAATCCAAAATCTATGGAACCATTCTTATTCCGGTATCAGCAAAGGTTTTGTCAATCTTCTCGACCTTTGGTGCTCTTTATTCCCTTGTTGGCAAATTGGGCATTTTATCACATAATTGACTACATCTTTGTTTCATCTTATCTCATCAATAATAATCTTGAAATTCTTGGTACATCTTGGTTCTTTTTGAATGTGTCATATCTCCTGAGTTATGAGCTGCGCTCATAATTTTTCTTTCTCATTTCCTTGTTCTTAGGCATACAAAATCGTTCGACATTATCATCGTTGACCATAAAATCAGTATACTTCTCTTCAAATATTTTCCTCTTTATCCTTTGTATCTTCTTATCTTAGCGTTAAGCTTATTTAATCATTTCTACCAAGGTTGGTTCCAATGCTATATTAGCTATCTCCTCTTCCATGCTTTTTCCCGTAAATTCGATGCTCAGCTTCTCAAATCCTTTTATCAACTTCTTTTGTTTTGCGAGTAAGGCAGATAATAATTGATCATGAGATCATAGTCCTTGATTAACTCTCTCTATCTTCTTTTCCTTTTTGTTCTTCTATTTTAGAATAGACCAAGATATTGTCAATTACTCACTTATCCAACAGAGACTTATATACTCAATTTGTGTTAGTCAACCCGAAAGTCATTACTAGAAACTCGTAATGTCCATAATGAGTTTGAAAAGCAATCTTCCAAATCATCTTTTGATTTGATCCATAATTGGTGGTACTTTGGCTTTAATCAACATGAGAAAACACGTTTCCTCCTTTTAGTTGGTCAAAAAGATCTTCAATCCTAGGGAGCAGGTATTTATTCTTGATTGTGACTTTGTTCATCTCCCAATAATCAATGCATAAACTCAGGGATTTACCCTTTTCTTTCTTTACAAACCAAACTAACGTATTTCATGGTGATAGACTTGATTGTATAAAACCTTGATCCAAAAGTTCTTCTTTTAACTCCATTGAGGCCATTTGATATGATGTCTTAGCAATTGGTTCCATATTGGCCATTAGTCCAATCTCAAAATTGATCCTTCTCCTCGAATGTGTTCCAGGCTATTCATCCGGTAAAACTTCTAAAAACTTATTGACAATCGGCGATACCCTCCAAGATAGGTTTCTTTTTATCTTCTTCCGTATCATCAAGGTAGTCATCCATTCCCTTTGAAACTTCCTCTATCAACTCGAAAGAATATAACTCCTCTTTCCTTGTAATAGTGGGTTCTTTAACAACGTTATCTTCCTTTCTTATTGGTCTATGAATTCTATGCTCTTCTTATGACCATCTATTAGGGCTTTATCAATTTACACCGAAGATTACTTCATATTTACTTAATCCCATAACTCATGAAGTCACAAGCGGATGGATGTCCTTATATCCTTATTAGACAATCCTTCAACACTTCTTGGGTTTTAACAACCTTTCCCGTAGAGGCTTTGATCTTAAAGCTAAGAGTCGACGTATGTTATTGTCTAAACTTCTTAGCTAGACTAGTTAACGAAAGAATATGTTGCTCCGCAATCCAAAAGAGCAAAAGCATTCTGACTTCCTAACTGTGTGCTACCTGTGTATTTGACAGGGGGATTACTACTTCTATTCGCATACCTACTTATCTATAAAACTTTAAACACTTGCATTACTAGAACAAAAGAATCAACGTAAAAAGGTTTAAGGCTTACCGGTTCCCAAGTCATAGTTGTAGTCTCCACTGCATTCCAATGCAGCCAAGTCTCTTTCTTCTTCATCTATTTCTTCATTCATTCATTGTCCTTCCATGTTGTAGATTCTGATTCTTGAAGCAGTGGATTCCGATCTGCTTCCATTTCCATTCCTAGTCCTTATAGGAATAACTCCTTTAGAAGACCTTGTCAGAACGTTCCTCCTTTGTGGACATTCATTGGCAAAATGCCCTTCTTGCTTGCAAACATAGCAAGTATTGCTTCCTTTCTTTGAACATTTTGATATCTTATGGTTTGCATATCCACGAAGAAGCACTTTCCAAACAATTGTGGGAACTTCTTGGGGTAGTGTGCTCCATTGCACTTCCAGCACTTGACGTTTTTAGGTATGAACCTCCCACATTATCATTGCTCCTATAGTTTTGGAGAACTTGAATCTCTTTTGTGGGAGTAGTACTGGATCCACCATAAAACTTTTTCTCAAAAATCTAGGCTTTCTCGCTTCTATTCTTTCTCTCTTTTCCTTGCTCCTTCTACAATTCGAGCTATTTCCACTAATTCTCGATAACTTTGATGTCAAAATCTTCCAACCTCATTCTCAGTCTTCATCCAATCCTCCTATGAGACTTGTCTTTTTAATTCCTTGTTGTACTTGTAGAGGTCGGGTATTTGCACAATCTACTGAACTCAGTCTCGTATTGCTCGATAGTTCTTCTTTCTGAGCAATTTGTAAAATCTGCACTATACCTTAATCGTAAGCTTCCCGCAAATAATTTTCCAAGAACTCACTTTGAAACATTCTCAAGTGATTGGGATCATTAGCTCTCTTTTCTTTTCTTGATTCTCATCATATTCTAGCATTCAATGAAGCAAATGTCCCATACTTGATTTGAGTAATGCAAACTTCATATGCATCAAAAGTCCTTTCGATCTGAGCAAGGCAATCTTCGACCTCATCTAGCTTATTGTAACTCCACAAAATAATGTTACTTTGGAAAAAATCAGGTAACGAATTCTTGTATGGCCTTAAACAGTTGGGGTGGAGGTAACGGTGCATTTTAGGAGTGCATGCTCCTTTGTACAGATGCTTCAATTGGCACTTGCTGTTGCGATGGAGTTGGTATAGGTGCCGGTGCTGGTGCAGTTTCGAGAACGGGTGTAGGTGCAGGCATGTTCTGCATAGTTGCTTCCAGCACGTGAGTCAGATGTCCTAGTGTAGCGTGCAAGTTTACTTAAGGTGCAGTGGCTGCTTGAGCGGCAGGCTGCTCTACTTCAACTTCCGGTTGGTTGGAGGCACTTTGCTCCTCCCTATGTCATCTTCTACATTGGCTGTTTTAAATTTTTCTAAGTTAAGTTTATCGTTTTGATTTTTTTTTTAGTTAAATCTTTGACGAAAATTTTTGCGGATATATCAGAAACTTACTTACATAAATAGTCACTGAAATAAAATTTAAATCAAGGTAAATTTTGAGATCATACTTAAAACATAAATTCATTAGAAAATTAAAATAGCAAGTGCAAGACCCTTACATAGAATTTGAAATAACTAGGTCAATCACAACAATTACAAAGAAGATAACAAAACACCATTCCGAAAACTTAAAAGATAGACTAGGATCGCTGATCTAGTCTTTAATTACAAAATTTGAGCTAGACCACAAGGGATATGCTCAGCTTCCTCCTTCCTTCCTTCACTCTTCGGGCGCATCTCCAGGGTTACTGCTGGATGACCCCGGGTTTCTTTTCCTCATAAATTGTTGAAAATATTTCTTCCTCTTCCTAGCTGCTTCCTTCGATCTTTCATGTATATTAGTCAGTTCTACTTCAATCAGATCTGGTACTATATCATGAATGGTTCTCCAAGTAACATCCTCTCTAGCTTCCATGCCATCATTGACATTTGTCATTGGTGGGGTGCCATCCATGTCCACGGTTGAGTCGGCCTCATGTCACCTTCGAGCCTGCTACTCTTATAAATAGCGGATGATTCTTGCTTCTTTGCTATTCCAGGGTTCATCGACTCCTGAAGCGATCTAGTTTCCTGCTTCTTGTTCGGGTCCTTCTTCTTGGCCTTCATCTGGATCTTCTTCGGATTCTTCCTCAGAATCTTCACTTGCTTCTCTCATCTAATCCTCCTTTATTACCGTTCCATTCCTACTTAGACATAGAACTTCATTTCTTCTTGGCTGGACTCCTGTGAAGGTTGGTGGCTCAGTAAGTACTTCAGTTGGTGGTCGCAGAACTTCTTGGTAAACTCCATGCCAGTGGAAGGCTTCGTTGAGATCAGCTTTCATCCATTCTAGGTGATCCATTAAATTTTCGTGTGCGTACACTAATATTGGTCCTATTAGTGTCCAAGTTCGGAAATCGAGAAAAGTTTGGCTACCATCCTCCTTAAGGACAAACGTTGCTTCCTTCATCATTGGTCGATCTTCAGCTATCGCGGCGATCCTCTCTACGACATAGATCATTTTTATTTCGGACATTTTCTTTCCTATGGGATAGTTATAGATAGTCTGAACTACTCCTTTCCACTTTGTATTCATCATTCCTTTCTTCCAGATAAAAAACATCTCTTGGATAGTCTTAGGTTATCCAACCAAAGCAAACTTTTCACACAACACCCTAAGTCTCAGACGGTAATTCTCTAAGTTTTCAAAGGGTCCCTTTCTGAAATTTTTAGCCTGCAGACGGGCCTCGTCTAAGGTAATCTATGCAAAAGAGAGAGAAGTCAGAAAACTTATTTTACCCATTCTATCTTATCTAAGCCTTTTCTTATTTCTATCCTAATTTGTTTCTTCTTAAGTCCAATTCTATAATTATGTTTCCTAGATTCTTAACCTGGCTCTGATACCAACTTAAACTGTCATGCCTCAAGGGGTACCCTAAATGTAACAGTCCGCCACACTCGATATTAAAGTTTAAGTATGACAACCTTAGTCACTCCCAGAAACTTCGATATTAAGTGTAAGGCGTGCTCTCACAAATTTAGAGGACCATACATGGAATTATGAAGCTTAAGAAGATATAATAACAAATTAAGAAAAGAGGATTCATAATATTCATTCGTTCAAAACAATAGTCTTACAAATCTTAGGGGCATTCCCCAGCCAAAAATAACTATAATCTATTACAAGGATATTTCTATGAAGTCTACATCTTATCCAACACTAAACTTCATCTAGAAATTCCTTAACCATAAAGGAAAATACTTGGCAGCAGGGTCCACGTGGCCTCAACCACAAATAGGTGAACTGCAAAAGATATCTATAGGGGTATAAGCTAATAGGCTTAGTGAGAACTATTTCCATAAATAACTTCTTGTGTAATGAAATTCAAACAAGTTATTTAAGCAGACAAATGAAATGCAACATACACGTGGGCAAACAAGGCATATAGTTTTCCAAGAACTATATGTTGAATGGATTTAAGCCCTCCATTCGGGGTTTGGTGATACGTAACCTCAAAACAAGTAGTTTTAGTTAAAAATTATGCTTTCGATCAATACCGCCAAGCATATTAAGTCTGCTTGATTTGAGCCATGCTTTCGGACTTCCACTAAGCATTTAATTCCATGTCGCCTAGCAATCGCTTTCGATCATAACCGCCAAGTGTTACTTTCGACCTGAGCTACCATCCTTCTCACCCAAGGATAATAACCCAATGTAATGTGAATCACTTCGTGGTATGCATGAATCAATTTATTTATGATATCATAGCATCATTATTATCAAATTTAAGGTGATCATAGAATTCCATACAAACCAAGTGCTATACTAAAACAAACATTTAATCAATTCCGGTTTCGATATTCTTAGGATCCTTTCAACAAATTTTTCGCATACATATCAATTTGTCTTTTCTTAATTCTAATGCAACTAAACTACAAGCACAATCAAGTAAAGCACTTTAAGGAAATAAACTCACGATACCATGTCGACACTTCTCTAAACGGATGAGTCGTTCATACAATCCACTTAGTCGAAATAATTCTCGGGGTATAGGTGTCCTTCCTCGGAATCACCTAGTCAAGGAAAATACCCAAAATGAGTATTTCTTGATGACTTTCTTGAATTTTTCAAAACAATGTCATAAGAACGTCAAAGTTCGTATAAAGGAAGACTCTAATTCAAAATGGCCATAACTTGGTTATTTTAACTCGGAATTGCGCATATAATGTATCAATTTCTACCTACTCGAAAAGATCTATCCATTTCTAAAACTATTCTTATCAAACTAGATCATTTAGGCTCCGAAACAATGGTGATGAGATTCACCATGAATTTTCCTTAACCTAAAAGCAATTTGTTTCGAACATTTAAACCATTCAAAAATTGCTTTGATAAATACTTAGTTATCTATATAGTTGAAAAATTCCTTTTTCATATATACTTAGCTCATATTTTATCCATGCTCAAGTGTTTGTTGTCCAACCATGTTTCTTGGGTAAAATAATGTTAAATAAGAGTTTAGAAAACTATAATTTACAAGAAATCCATTTTGTAAATCCTTTAGAATATATATTTTGATTCTTTAGTTTTCAAATAATCACTTTATGTTTATCTTACTATTTTTCTAAATGACTTTTTGATAAAATAAATTTTTTCTTTTCTAAATTCTCAATACTAGTGTTACTTTTCCAATTTGTTTTCTTTGACTATTTATTTGAAAAATCTTGGTTTTAAAAATTCTCATTTTCGTTTTAAGGGGTTTCTTGTATTATGTTTTTATGAAAATATTTTAGTACCAAAGTCATATTCTTTTAAGAAAACAAAGTAATATAAGAATGATTCAAAAGCATTTTCAAGATAAAGGAAAAATTTTTAAATTGTAGTGAGTTCTTCTTAAAACTTGGAAAAGAATAACTTTACTTTTGTTAAGCCATAGAATTTATATTTTATATAAAACCATTCTTATGTGATAAAATCTACTTTTTATCAAGTATTATTGAAGCTTTAAAGATTTGGACAACAATCGTAATGGGCATAATTATGAGAAATAATAAGAAGCAAAAATAACATAAATAATAAATAAAGTCAAGTATTGAGAGTCTTAGCTTCTTCAAGGCTCCCGGGACTAAGAAATAGACTAGTCCCAAAAGAAAGAAATAAAATAAAAGAAAAGAAAGAAAAATTATTTTGACTTGATGATGACAAGTCTAAGACTAGAGACTAGTCTTAAAACAACAAGACATAAATAAATTGCAATGGAAGAAATAAATAAATTACTTTGCATGAAAATTAAATAAATTGCAAGCGAGCTTATATGCTCTAAAGAATATATATATGTATATGTATATATATAGATACATAATAACACTTAGTTAGAAATAATAACAATAATAATGTGAACAAAGCAAAGTAACAACATAAATAAATAAAGATTCACGAACAAGAACAATACATGAACATAGTGTAGCTTCCATAACATTTAGTTTTTGAAAACTCATACCATGGTCATGTAAAGTTACATAATATGAGAAGAAGAATATGTAAAGAAAAGTTTACCTAAATAAGGTTTTTGAAGTATTATGTGGGAATGGGTTCTTGTGTATGTAGAAGGTGGTTTGAGATATTTTTGAGAGAGTATTTGGAGAGTGTTGAGAGGAAATTTTTGGAGAGTTTTGGTAGTAAATTTGTAGGTAGTAATTATGTGAAAAGTGAAAGAGGAGGAGGTATTTATAGGAAATGAGGAGTGAATTTTTGTGTGATTTTAATAAAAGAAAAACAAAACAAAAATGAGAGAGAGATAGGGGGGGTTGGTAGGGTGGTGCCGGATACATTATGGAGGAGAGAGAGAAGAGATTTGTTTTTTATTTTTGTTGATTAAATGAAGTAATAAGTAAGGTAGATGTGAAATAAAGTTATGGAAAATGTAAAAAGTAAAGGTAATAGGTTATGATGTTGTAAGAGTAGGTGTTAGAAAAAGTAGAGATAAAAGAATAGTGTAGAATAGTAGTGAATAGTGTAATGTAAAGTAGATATGACTAATAAAGTATCGGTAGTAAGAAAATACGTGTATAATTGTGATATCTGATATTTTTACTTATGGAAAAAATTATAAAATTGATATTTTTGAAAACCTTATATTTTTACGAGTCTAACAGTATATTCGGAATATTTTTACTATCCCAAACACTGGGACACGTTTTTCAAGAACTATATCCTTTTAGGTTCAAAAACGATTCGCGGTTTTACTAATATGATCTTTTTAAGTTTCCTTATGTAATTACGAGCTATTTTATATAATAATCTCTCACTTACTTTCTTAGGGTTGCTTATACGGGATTGCCGGACTTATACGGGATTACCACCTCTAATGACCTAGAACTCTGCCCATCGACGTATTGTCCCATCCTAGGAGTGTTCTCCCCTAAGCACGCTTAACTTTAGAATTCCAATAAACTCTAAGCCAGTATACAAAAAAGTGCCTTAATGGTTACAGTTCCACTACCTTATATTTGAGGAGTATTACAAATTTGATGAAACTTCTATCCTCAATCCCTACTTCAATTTGACCCTTCAAATTCACCTATGATCTAATTGAAATTAGAGGTTAAATTAGGTATTAAAATGGGTATTTTGATAGAATAAGCATTAGATAATACTTTACTTAGTTAATGCTTAAAGTGGAATGGGTTTTTTTATGAATTTTCGAGCTCATAAAGGTTATGTGGATGTGTTTGTGCGAGTATCTTTGAGCGTGCAAATTTTGAGAGATTTTTGTTTTTTTATGAGAAAAATGATAAAGAAAAGTAAGAAACATTCTAGAGTCATGTGAGGTGTTGTATAGGGACTATAATGTGTAGTGGTCTCATGTACACATTTAGATATTTTAAGAGTGGATAATCACATGTTTTAGGTGTATATTATTAAAGTTATGTCAAGACATGGACTTAGGCTTATAATAAAGGTGGGGTGATTTATATTTAGGGGTTTTAAGAAACTATAATTGGGCAGTTGGAAATAGAATAGGAATTTAGAAAAATAGAATTAGGAATTTGTTTTAGATAATTAATTTATTGAACTAGTTAGTTATCTCAAATTTGATGGATTAAGAATTTGCACATTGATATTTAGGATAATTGGCTAAATTGAGAAATTAATACAATTAATAATCGAATTTTGAGGAAATTAGCTAAGTTTGATATTTGGATATGTTTTGGGTAATCTAGAGTTCAAAGCACCTAATTTATATACTATAATTCACTCAAATTAATTATCCAAATCGTCCAAGTTCAATTACTATCTAATTTTAATTTGAGATTCAAAATTACTCGTATTTTTATACTATAAAATTAACACTTCCTAAATTAGCTTGATAAAATTTTGGATATTTCAACAAACACATGGATAACAAGATTTTAGCTTCTAGGTGTTGAAAGCGACGGTTTTTAAGGAGGGAAAGAAATTCTTAAGAATTCTTAAGAAAACTCAAAGTAATTTTTGCATCATTTTGAAGGAAACAAATAGGTTAGTGTACTTTAATATTAAAGTCCAGTAACTCATGCATCAAGGTTGGAAACTCAAAAAAAATTGGAAGAATATGAAGATTGAACAATTACAAATAAATATAGATGTAATTCTTAGAAATCCTTATGTTAATTAGTGTTTTAAACTGTGATAATGTGACAAAACAATGTAATAATGTGTGCTTTAAGAAGAGATCGAAGTTTGAAGGGTATGGTAGAGCTATATCAAAGGAATGGATTCCTTTTGTTGAGGTTAACATGGCCTATGTTTGAGCTTATGTTACATTGTGTTATGTTTCAATATCGAACACGACTTCTGTTCAAACTCATGTTATGCTTCTATTTTGAACATGACTTGTAACATAACTCATTTTCAAACTTATGTCACACCATGTTATGCTTCTATGTCAAAGATGGCTTGGAACATAATCTATGTTGAAAATTGTGATGACCTCTAACATAGCCATGTTTCGACCCGTGTTTAGCTCATTTTCAAACTTATGTCACACCATGTCATGCTTCTATGTCAAAGATGGCTTGGAACATAATCTATGTTGAAACTTGTGATGACCTCTAACATGGCCATGTTTCAACCCATGTTAAAAAACAAAACCTCAAACATCGACATGTTCCAACTTATGTTCAACTTTTGCTCAAAACATGACTTTAAACATGGTCATGTTCTAACCCTTGTATATCATAACTTCTTCAAACTCACATTTTTCCTTCTTAAAAACACTCAAAACTTGGTCGACTCATTTTCTTAAAATGTAACATTACTAAATTATCAAATTTTCATTCTAAATTAATATTTACATTTCTTTAAATGACCAGTAGTGGTGTATGGTACAAAACTATAGAAATGCAAACTATAGGTAAGTTTGGACGTGTAAATGATTCTAAATACTTTAATTACTTTATAACTTAGGTTAAAGGGTTCTAGAGTTCAGAATAGATCAATATTCTAAATATGTGTACTATCTTATGTGTAGAATATATTTTCTTAGTTAATTAAATTAATGGACTTACGAAATACTTGCCTCAATAAATGAATGTTGCGTGTGCTTGCCTTAATGTAATGGATCAGGAGTATCGGTGTACTAGCATAGCATCCTGATGAATTTTTGTGATGCTGTTTTTATGTAGAGTCATACTTAGAGATGATTATAGGTAGATTTATGAGACTCTTGGACTCGTGGATGTTAGTGAGAACATCATATATGTATAGATATATGTTATGTATAAACATGTTTAGGATACTAAGTTATCCTATACTATTTGTTAGGCTTAAATGAAAAGATAATAAAATGACTAATTATTGCATTAGTTATATGTTCGCATGGGAATGTGTACAAGTTTGATGATGCGCTTATGTTTGTAGTGGTACCATACTGAGCTTTGACTCACTCATTTCTTCCTTTTTCAAGTTTGAGTAATAGTCTAATGGTTTTCAATCTTTCTAGTTACAGCATAGTCGTTGATTATGAGGATGATATTATAGTAGAGACGACTATCCACTTAATGAATTGATTAGTTTACTTGTCCTCATAAACATAGATTCCTTATATGTTTATCGTTATGGTATAGATGCTTATGTATTAGGATGTTGGTATAGGGCATGGACCTAGTTATAATTATATGTGTGGTTGTTAATGGTATATCTAATGGAATCTCTTTTGAGTCATTTTAAAGTTGTCAGATGTAATGTTTTAGTATGATATTTGTTTGGTGATTTATGCAAACTCCTAGTGACTTGACAATATTGGAGTAAGCAAAGTGTATTTGTGTGTGCAATTGCAGTTAATGATGGCATTAGTTATGGTTGATGTTCTAAAGCTTAGTGTGTCTCGTATAAATGCAAACATAGGATCGATTGTAAGCGCCCCTAATTTAATATATAGGAATATGTTATATGGGATAGTTTATTTGTTACATAAAACGAAGTTGTGTGTATGTGTGTGTGTATGTGTGTGTGTGTGTGTGTGTGTGCGCGTGCGCTCATATTATACAATATTATATATATCACATAGCATACAAATTATATAAATAACATACACAAAATACATTAGGTAGACTTTATATAATACATATATATATATAATATAAAATACATTTATTTTGTATATATAGATAAATTTGTTTATATATATATATGTATATATAACATGAATTCATTTGCTAAATATAATCTATATGTTATATGTATGTTTTTCAAATTATATACAATACATTTGTATACAATTTAGAAGATGACATATGAACTATATTTAACATATACACAAAACAAATACATTTATATATATGTATACATATGTGACAATTCATTTGTCATATAAAATGATGTTATATATGTCATAATATAATTATATAAATATATATAGTAACACATAAATTATATATATTATGTAGATTCTATATAGTGCACACATATAACATATATAATACAAATAAAACAAAAAATATATATGGCATATAGAAAAATCGATTCTATTTAAATACGACATAGCCTCTATAAATCAATAATGTTGGAATCATGAAATTTTATTGCATTAGAGATGTATTATTTAATTGATAAATTAATAATTTGTTAATTTAAAGAGTGTTTTTTTATTTAGCAAATGTAAATTTAATTACATATAAAATCATTGAACTCATTAATATATGTATCAAATTTCGTGAATTAATTTAAGAAGAAAATTCATTGTACATATATATTTTAAAAAATGGTACATAAATGGAATGGGTAAATTATACCAAAAGTTCACAATATTTGGAGGTAAGTTCATTTGAGGTCATAACTTTTCAAGTGCTTCAATTGAGGTCACAATATTTAGAGAGGTGGATCAATTAAGGTCACTCTTGACACGAGTCCTAACTTAGTGGATCTTTGACATTTAATTAAATTTTTTTCCTATTGGCACATTTTTATGATGATCTCAATTGACTCATTTCTCTAAACATTATAGTCTCAAATAAACTTACTCGCATACATTGTGACTTGCTAATGTAATTTACTCGAAATACTATTCACTATTTTTAATACTTAAACAATATTTATTGTATTCACTAATTAAATGAAATTCAATGCAAGCCACTTGCACTATGGATTCATTGTAGTAGAACTAAATACATTCAACATATCATAATGAAGGGAACTGCATTTTAAACAACATAAAAAAAAAGTTCTTAAAATCATACTCATAATGGCTTCCCATCTTAAAGGTGCCAGAGATCACCTATGACCAATCAAATACATGTAGCATTATGTGAGCATAAGGAAGATCACACCGCACACACCCAGAAAGATTTATAGCAGTAGCAACAACTCTTCAAAATTTTTGTTGTAATTTGTAAACACTCCAAAGCTTTTGAATACAATGAGAAAAATTAAAGACGAAATCCATCTATATTTAAATTTTAAGGGGGGGGGGGGGGGGGGGGGGAACAATAATAGATTCATATTTTACCAAATTCTCGTAGCTATGTTTGTAATTATAGAAAATTATTAATTTATGATATTGATGGGACTATAGCTTTATATAAGAGTTTTCCTAAAAATTATTTTTCTTATTGATTTATCAAAATTACTAATTTTTTTCGTAAACTAGCCCAACTTAGGGAAAAAATATATTATTTTAGAGAGGTAGGTTATTAATTTTTCGAGTATTAATCTTTATGTCATTTATGCTATATGTATGTTTTATAAATTATTAATAATGTTATTAATAAATAACATAAATATATTTTGTAGATTATGTTCAATATTTAGATACCATGTTAAGGTTGTTATCTGAAAAGGCAAAGAAGGAGATTTATAGGTTTAAGGGTTAAAAGAGAGAGAGAGAGTATTTAATCTTGATCATCCGTTATCAATAATCTAGATGGCAAAATCTTAAAGGACTAAATGGAGGAAAGTGAAGGAAATGCAGAGGTTCCAAATCTAACAAGAATATAAAGGACAAACCCAAAGCAATTGAACGTAAACATCTAAAAGTAGCTTGTAAAGGGCTAATGGAATGTAAAGCCATTGATCATAAAAACGCGTTCTCTTTTTGAAGATGTGAAGTTACCTAATCTGCAATAACATTAATACCATAATTTACAAAATGAAAAGCCACTAAAGACATCCATAAAAGACCATAGAAAGCATTAAGTTTCCTCAAAGAAAGACATAGTAGCCTAATGCAAACTGTAACTCAATTTATTTGAGCTCGGACCCGAGACAGCAGGAGGCAGTCAGTGGCGAAGCAAGCGCTCCTCCATGATAAAGGCCTGCCATTTGGTGCATTCTAGGCTCAGTGTTATAGGAGTATACTAGATTTCCCTATAGTTAATTATCCCTGTCCATCTAAAGCGATAACACTACCTAATCAACGGGCCCAATTTGAGATCCATAAAAAAAAAATTATATATAGTCACAGCTCTTTAATCCTTGTATTATACTTTATAATCATGATTCTACATTCATGAATATACAATTTATTTTGCGTGCAATGATAACTTACAGTGTTGGAATTGAAAACCTACCTATCACGTTAAGGAATGAGTTTTAAAATGACTTAATTAAGTTGTTCATTGCATCTTCCTTTATTAGCTATGGAATTCGTTAAAGCAACCTTTTGTCTTTTTAACTTTTTTTTTTTTCTCCAATTGCATGGACCTACTATGTCATGTATTTTATAGGCGAAAAGATACAAATTTAATCACAAAAACGATCTTATATGTCAATTGAAATCGAAATAAAGTGAAATGAATTTAATGTAAAGTATAAACAATTTGCCTGCTAAAAAAGATTACGTCAATCGAATTTAAAATTTTAAAACTTGATATGAGACCTAAAAGGAAAAGGAATGGGATTGGAAATTTACTACAGGACCAATATAATTCTTTTAAGTTATAAAACCATTAGCCACATTTTTTTTTTCCTTTTGCGAAGATTCTGGCATTAAAACTGCTTCCCCAATCCCAACAGATTGACTTGAATCTAACTACCATGTCCCTTGAAAAGTGTAAAAGATAGTAATGGGTAAATAAATATAGTTTTTTTTAACAAAAAAGAGTAAATGCATTTCATTTTTAGTAGTTATTTTATTTCCCCAATAGGGTAGAAGATAGTAATCGGTGGAAAGAGAAACTACTTTATTCTAAAAATTAGGTGTGCAAACGAAATGGATTGAGCCAGGCTTTGGAAGGTTCATACGCGACTCGTTTAATAAATTAATGAGATCAAATTTAATCAAATTTATTACCATCCTGAAATGTAGAGGGTCTAACTCAAGCTCATTAAAGATTCATGAGCTCAAGCTTGACTTTTTTTGGTAAATAGTTATAAATAATTATATTTGTAATATTATATTAATTTATTAAATTACTTCATAAAAAACTTATTTTTAATTTGTTTAGCTAAATGAGCCAAGTAGGCCCTAAAATAGAAACATCACTTATTCTTAGTTACCAAAATATTTGGGTCAGCATCGAATCTCGAGGGAAAAGTAAAAAACCTCTCTCTCTCTCTCTGTCTGGGCGCATTTTGGCAATTATTGAGATTTAAAATTTTAAGATGTGAGCGAGGGAGATGGCTGATGAGTTTCAAGCAACTCAGCCAGCAGCCACATCCACGGCTCCCGAGCCTTCATAATTCATGCCCGTGAGTCCCACAGGTGGGTATTCTCTTATTTCATACTTTTTTTAACAGAAAAGTCAAGGTCAAGAAAATATCTTAATGGGATGAAGAATAACAAATATTAAAACAACATTATTTATTTATTTTTAATTATAAATCATTGGTAGTCACTTATTTGATAATCAATCCGAAGAAATGCTGGGACTTTATCAACACATCAATTTAAATTATACTTTGTATCTGCAAGATCTAAATTGTAGATTACTAAGACTTGTGACGTTTGAAGGAATTTTTCCAAGGAGTGAGATGCCTTTCGCTGGTTCCTTCCTGTGGTTGTCTTGTACTTCCCATTTATATGAATGAATATTTTGTAGAAATGTAATTGAATAAAATAATATGATATAATAAAATAATTTTACTATACATGGCATCATTCACTAATTACGATGTGCTTGGTCAATTACAAGAATTTGCAGGCCAAAGGCGCCAGTGGGATTTAATTAATTCTGATTGTCATGCACGTTGACCACCTTTTATGTGCTGCCTTTGCCAACTTTTGTTCATTTCAGAATTTTCCATCTACGATTTTTAACTATATTATATGACTTGGCTAAATATCCTGTGAAGAGTTGCTATGTAAAATTTGTAGCCCTAGGGGGAAGCAAAGCCACACAATGTAAGACATACCACGTTATTTTTCTATATTTTTAATTCAAAAAATGCGATCACATAATAAGTCATCCTGGATACAGAGTTTTCAATGATAAAGATGATATTCTCTTAGAGAGTTTTATGTTTTAATGACTAAAAATAATGGATATGAGTAAATAAGGATCGAATATAATGTGATATCCCTTAAATGTACAATGGTAGATGTTTACTTATGGAGACATCTTTTAATATAATTGATTAGAGTTCATTATATCTCTAAAATTAAGCATGTTTAATGGAGAGTACTCTTAAAATGAATGACCTCCTGAAAAGCAGTAGATAGTGAAGATAAAACCATGCACCATTTGACCAAAGTAGACAATGACCAAGCGAAAGAAGTTTTTGGTTGTTACATATAACACTAATCTTAAATCAAAATCATGTTTTTTTTTTTTTTTGGCCTTTAAAATCAGGTTAATTAGATCATGATAAAACTAATGTACAATTTACAAGATAATGGAGATGTTAAAAGAATATCAGATACAAGCCTTAGATCTCGATTAACCTTCACTTACCATAATCTCATGAGATGGTTCATGAAACAAGTATGGATGGGGATTTTTATTTAACTCTTCTTGAGTTTTGCAGGTTTATTTTTTATCTAGGTGCGTATAAGTTTCCTCAAGATTTTTAGACAAATCTTCAACAAGCTTGCAAGAATGATGTGCATCAATTTATCATTAATTGAGATGCAGCAGTTGAAGTAGATGAAAGGCCAATAGTCTTCTACTCATGTCATGATGTTTTTTAGTTTTTAGTCTTTATTGTTTATAATTATTATTAGATGTCTTTATTAGTAGTTATTGTGTCATATTTATTAGTTTTTAATGTCATTTGATTATCTTTCATATTAAGATAATTAGATATAGAAAGTTATTGTCATAGTTATTAATCTTTATTATCATATTTAGTAATTAGTCATTTTATCATTAATTAGGTCTTTTGGGGAACTATTATAAACACCCTTTATGTATTGAGACTCATAAGCTTTTGAGATATTGAAAACCTATTGGAGAGCTCTTTCTCCGCTTTTACTCTTATCAATAAATTGTTTGATTGTGACGAGATCTTGTCTTATCGATCCTTGTGGTCGTGGCAAACGACCTGCTCTTATCAATTCAATTGGATTGTGGTGAACACACCATTCGATTTCACTTATGCGCAATATCGGTGAGAGCGAGTATAGTTTGGATTATTATTGGTGAGTCATATCCAATAATAGTGCTATCTATATCTTTTATTTCTTGTTTCATAAACACTCAAAAACTCATAAAACATCACTTTTATTTTGTTTGAGCATTTGAATTTGAGATCTGCTGCGTGCCTATTTGAGATCACTATGTCTTGCATTTTAGGCACATCATTAAGAATCATCATATTGTGAAGGATCGAATTGTAACTTTGATGCATTCCTGAGCAATGGCTAAGTGCTTAAATGATTATTCAAATGCATCCATTGGTACCACTCATTTGCTTCACCCTCTATTATAAATGATGATATCAAGATTCTTTACAACTCATCAACTTTATCGAAGTTGAAAAATTGTTCAACCTTGAACAACCAAGCTTGAACTCCTTAACCTCTAAACTTTGGCAATTTCAATTTAATCCTTTTTTACAAGATTGTCAAGAGATATTGAAAATGATGAATCCTTGAAAATATTTTGCTATGGTAAAGATTGAGTCTGATTCACATGAACTTCTAAAGTCTCCATTCATTTAGACAATTCTTGTAAAATTACTCGGGATTGTTTCTCAAATTTCTACTGTTGTTGTTGAAGAATAAGAACATGTACTTGATTGTATCCATTTATGATGTATTGGATGAAGCACAAGTGTTAGGCGCCATAGTTCAAGATGAGAGCACCATAGTAGCCTAGCTTACTTCTTATTCACTAAATGATTATGTATCAACAATAGTATATTATCCTCTTAAACAAATAGTCAGTCAACATTTGGGATGTCAATTTGACAAGGCAAATGTCTCAAATATTTTCTAGGAGTGTAACTTTGTTGTTCCCTTCTATTGATTTTTATTTTTCTTCTCATAGTCCATGATGCATGATTTGTTACAAAGTTACTTAAATCTTCAACTATAATACTAGATCTAATTATTATACAACTATCTTTGCTATTATTTGTGTTTTCCTTGTATGTTGTGTAACAGACATGTACCACCTTTTTTATTTATAAAATAGTCCTATTATTTTTTAACTATTTCAAGTGTGATTAATAAACTTATTCATTTACAGTATTTTAGTCCCCTTGTCATAGGTGCAAGTTTGTTAATATATCTATTATATTAAAAATATATATGGAATCATTGAAAGCTTTTAATAATTTTAATTTTTAATTTTGCTTTCTCTTTCCAAATATGCCCATTTTATTTACAAAAGTTACAATTTATATAGTTTCCCAATGTCCACTTATACGCCCACATAGTTTTTTTTTTTTATCTATCATAAATTTCATATGAGCCAAAATATTAAGAAAATACCATCTTTAATAGTTACTCATCAATAAATCTTGCATATAGTATACTTATTAAATTATTTATAGTTTTTATTCACAATAAGGAACTCGTATAATAGGTGTTTTAAAAATAGTAGATAATTAAGTTAGTAAACTCATATCTATATAAAACACCCAAATAAATATCCCATTTGTTGTAAATCATATTTTATTACCCTAATTGTAGTTATCTATATTTTTTAAAATACGTAAATAATTATAACAAAATATGTAGGACACAAGCATCACAAATATAGGACCCTTTAATATTATATAAATAAGTTAGTTCTTAATATTAGTTTTAGATGCATATCGTGGGTGTGACTGTCAGGTCCTCTAGTTTTGATATATCTATAGATATAACATCAAGAAGTGGTTATGAGCAAATACAGTCTAAATTTAAAGATTTTATATAATTTTGTAACTTCAAATACACAATTGAAAATATGAGTAACTCGATGATTATCATTTCATTGCTTGATTAATTTATTAGTTTTAAATATTGTTACTTAGGTGCATAAGTGAGCCTTGATGTTAGCATAGGTAGGATAAAGTTCAAGAAAGTATGGAAAATTCTATATCGCGTTATGTTTTTATAGAAGATTCATGTCGGTTATTTAACCATTTAGATTCATACTAAATTGTGATCGCACACTAAAATACTTAATATGTCACTTACGTTGTATTTGGGATGGAGGAAGTCTACTGAAAACAATGGAAAGCGGGAGAAATGGGATGAAGTGCTACTATTTGGCATGCTTTTTTGGAGGAGAAATTGGTGGATTTCGATGGAAATGGAATGAAAAATTGGTGGATTTACTTTCAATCCAAAGTTGGGCTAAAACGGGGAGAAATGGAGAGTAATATTCAAAAGACTAGAATATCCTATTTCTCTTTTTTCATTAATATGTTATAAAAAATCATATGAGGATAATTTTGTCAATCATTAACTCTATTTCTCTCCTTTTTCTTCCTTTTCCTTCATAGGTTATTAAACATAAATAAAAATATATTATTCTTTCCATTTCCACTCATTTTCATTTCCTTCTATTTCTTTCTGTCCACTTCACTTCGTTTCTACTTTAAACAATAAATGCTAAATACAACGTCGCTATATTTATTTTAATAATCAGATGATTGACTGGAGAATACTAATTGCCAACAATTGGATCGTAGAAGTTCATCGAAAGTAGTCAAAGATTTTTTTCAAATTGATTTACCCTTCAATTTAAAAAGATTTACATATCAATTGAATCTCATTTAAATAATTAGTATTGAGTGGATCGATTTTATTAGATATAGTTAAGATATCTGTTTCCGACTTTATGATTTCCATTCTTTTCAATAATCTAGTTTGTTAAAATATACTTTAATTATTATTTTATCATATTATGTATAGATAATATTTAATTATGTTTTAGTATTGAATTATGCTAATGTCTATATCTTGTTTTATTATAATTATTTAGATACCATGAACAATGATATAATACTCCAATATGTAATATATCTTCTCTATTTCTTGTCCGTTGTATTATAGTGGTTGAGGTTTATGGTTTTATATACATATAAATTTAAAAAAGAAATTAAGATTGTTATATAATGGCAATAAAGGTGAATAGAAGTCACGCACATGGTTATATTATGACGTGTACCACTTTTTTTTATTTATAAAAAAGTCCTATTATTTTAAACCATCTTATGTATGAGTAATAAATTTCCATCCGTTCACTTGATATGAATAGTTATTCATTCATTCGTTATTCGACGTAAAATTAATATTACTGTGTTCACTTGAAAGACATAACAATTCATAATGAATTGCTATTATGTAAAATGATGAATAGTAATTCATGTCTCTAACCTATTTTTCAACTTTGTCATAAGTACCCTATCTTGAAAATAACACCTACACAATTATCTTTTGTATGTAATCATTACAGGGGGTATTATAGATATTTTACCTTTTATTGTAATAATTACTTGTTTTACTTTTTACACCGAGTGAATATTATAATAACCATTACAACTCTATTACATTTCCTTTGAATTATAATTTCATTTCCTCCTCATTCCATTTAGTGAAGTGAATGGCTGTTATAGTCCGTTTACTTGACATGAGTCTGTTCACTTGACATAAATAGCTATTCATTCATTTCTCGTTTAACATAAAGCTAATATTATGGTGTTAATGGTAATTCATAATGAATTGCTATTACTTAAAATGATGAATTTTTGTCTTCATCCTATGAATTGCTGGTCTATTTTTCAACTTTTTTATAAATGCCTTTGTCTTGAAAATAGCACTTATATAATTATCTTCTTTCTATAATAAATATAGAAAACATTATAGATATTTTATCTTTTACTATAATAATTACTTATTTTACTTTTTATACAAAGTGAATGTTGTAATAGCATCACAACCCTATTACATTCCAAATTCGATTCCCCATTTATTCCATTCAATGGAGTGAATGTGCCACTAGTCATTTCATTATCAGGTAAATTACATGAAAAAATATCAATATTTGGGAATAAGTTGATTTAAGTTATCAATATTTTGAATGGTTAAAAAAAATAAGGGTAAATTCATTTAAGGTATCGATATTTCAGTAGTTAAAATATTAAGATACTTTAAATGAACTTATTTCAAATATTGATATATTCTGTATAGTTTACCATTTTATTATTTTAGTACCTTAAAAGCTTTTAATAATTTTAGTTTTGCTTTCTCTCTTTATTTTTATTTTTTAAGCCATTACATTAGAGATCAAGGAATTCGATCATGATATCTCTGATATGAAAGATTAGGAAAGATGCCACTAGATTACAACTCCTTTAAATACTTTCTCTTTTCATATATACTCATTTTATTTACATGGTTTAGTGTTTATATAACTTCCCAATATTCACCTATATACCCACATAGCTACAAATTTTTTTTTCCTATCATTATTTTCATATAAGCCAAAATGTTAAGAAAATAGTCTTTAATATTTACTCTTCAAACAATCTTGCACATAATATTTCATTAAAGTATTTCTTTATAATTTTTATGCAGAATATGACACTCACATAATAGCTGGTTTAGAAATGATAGATGATTAAGTTAGAAAATTATTTATTAAATGGTATCAAAGTTTTGTTATGTGATAGTTAAAATAATAGACTCATATATCTATAGGTTTGTTTGAATGGTTTATTTTTTGTTTATATTTGTATTTTTATCGAAATAATATGTGTAAATATATCCGATTTACATATATATTTTATCTATATTTAATCTATTTGACTTTTTCATGTGAATTGTTAACTTTTTTACTTATATCTATTTCTTGATAAATAATTCATTAGAAAAATATTTGAAAAAAGCATGTATTTATTGAAAAACACTAGCCAAACACACCCTATATTAAACACCCAACTAAATATTCCATTTTTTGTAAATTATAAGCCATTATCCTATCTATATAAAATTTGTAGGGGACAAGGGAAAAGCATATCTGTTTTTGCATTATATTTATATATAAGCAATTTATCCCTAAATTTTATCAATCTGAATTGTGATTGTACTTTAGTTCAATAATATATAATTTTCATTAATATAATACATATAAATATTTTAAAAGCAAAATCGGCTTATAGTAGTTGACGTATATAAACTATAAATTAAAAAGAAAAAAAGAAAAAAAACCATCATATTTAATTTGTGATTCTACATGATAATATCGAATTTCAAAATTGGTAACCCGGAAAGGGTCTAATTTGGACGACCCCAACTCCAAGAATTGTAGTAGCGGCGAACTTTCTCTCTCTCTCTCTCTCTCTCGAATCAAAACAAACATTTACATATAAAAACCTCTCTCTCCCATTTTCAACTGTCTCTCCGTGTAAATAGCGTGGAACATCAGGACTTTTATAAGAGAGAGAGGGGGGTTTCCGATTTGGTTTTCGATTAGGGGGGAAAAAGGAAAAAAGCTAAGGAAGTTTTGTTTTGTTTAAATCCTTTTACTCCAAGCATTCGGTTCTTCTTTAACTTTTTTTTTGGGGGGACTTACTAAAATCTGGTCTTTTGATCCGTTGGTCTCTAAAACCCGATCTCCATACAACCGTCAAAATTTCGACTCTGGGTTTTGGTATCTTTGGTCTGATTTTTTCTGGCTGGTTCTTGGATTTTAAAAATTTTGTATGGTTGTGAAGATTTAAGATTATTCTGGGGTTGATTATAATATGTTGACTTTGTTAAAAGTTGGGTTGTGATAGTAATATGGAAGTGGTAGTTATACAACATAATTCAAGATGACTCCTTACATTGGCCGTGAGGCCTCTAAGGTTTGTTCCTTTTTCTCCTTTTTAATTTTTTAATGTTCATCTTAAATCAAATCGTATGCCAATCATGTTATTTTCGTTGTTTTATGGGTATTGGATTAATGGTGTTTTTTATTCTTTTTGTTATTTTTCGTTGTTTCTCCATGAAGCTTTGGAAAAGAATTTGTGCAGAGACAACAACAGAGATCAATCTTCTTGCCGAGAATTGGAAATACATTCTTGCTGGTCTGATTTTTCAGGTCTTATGTTGTTCTTAGTCCTTGTTGTGTTGCATTTTCCTTTTGCTTTAAGTTTTGAATGTTTCTTTCAACCTTATGGAGGAAGCATCGCAAAAAGAAGAGGTTGAGATTTAAGGTTCTAGTCATCTTCAATTTTGAAAGAGAAGAACTTGGACAAGATGCCATTTATTTCGTGATTGTTAGATTATTTTCCACCAACTGTTTTTTTGTTATAATAAGCCCGATGATTCAGTTGGCTTTATAGTGTAATTGTTAATATAAGTTTAGTGAAGTGAAAAACATGAGGTTTGGTAAGATGTTTCCATCAATGCTTGTTCTTCAGGCTTCTAGAGGAGAGCGTATGCTTTCTGCATAAGGGAAAGTTAAATTAGGTTGCTTTAGTGGCATTCATTGATATGTCCTCTGTTTAATCGCCCAGGAAGTCTGTTACTGGAATTGTTTTGCCTTTTTAATTACTTTCAGGTGGTATATTCTGAAAGCAGAGGATTATTCCTTTTTTTTTAATCTTTTTTTTTTCAAAGCAACTTTCGGCTCCTGGCATATTTTGCTCTTTTCTTTTTCACTTGAAAATCATAAAAACAGTGGACACAGGATGGTGCTCCTTTTTGACATTGTAATGAAAACTATGTTGTTCCCTTGCCTTTAAATCAATCATGGAGCCTCTTTAGTGATTCTATTTTAGAATTATCAATTCCAAATCATGTAATTTGTCCCTTACCTTCATCAGCCTAGTTCTTAATTGACTTTAGTAACATGTCTTTGAAGTGCATTTTGAGTAGTTTGTGCAAATCAAATTTGCTGTTCCTAAATTTTTCTGTCGATAATATCTTTTAATTTCTTGATTTATTTCTCTGCTCTGCAGTACATCCATGGTTTGTCAGCCCGAGGAGTTCATTATCTCCATAGACCTGGCCCCACTCTCCAGGATGTTGGGTTCTTTTTACTTCCGGTTGGTTTTAATCTCTTATGTGATTATCTTACTTTAACAATGATCGTATGAATATCCACTCAAGAGTAATTTTATTGATGTTTTACCTTGTGAATATAGGAGCTTGGGCAGGAGAGAGCTTATATAAGCGAGACTGTATTCACCTTTGTCTTCGTATCATTTGTCTTGGTAAGTTTTTCTTTTGAGTTATATGGGGCTATACGTTCTAAATCAAAGGATTGAAATTGCTACATTTCTCATTCACATTCTTCTCCTAGTGCCAAAGTGTCCTAGTATCATGTGTCATGCATGTGGGATTGAGATGTATGTTATTCATCTCATTGCACTTTGCTGGAAGAAAATGCTGAATCAGTTGTTATGTGATTGAGTTAAAGGGTGTATTATTGTTGTTGGGGATGTGGAGTTCTCGCTCATATTTGCAAACAAATAGAGTCGGGCAGACGGAGTTTCAAGTGAACGCATTCCAATCATTGTGTGTTTCTAATTGCTTTTGCTTTTACTGAAATGATCATATTCTCACTTCATTACCTGTATGAATTGCTGCTAGACTGTGACAGCTTTTGAAAAGTGCATAAATGGATCATGAATTACTGCTTTCCTCTTTCTTCTTTGCAATTCTTAATCAATGTTTGCTATATCTATTGCAGTGGACTTTCCATCCTTTTGTCTTGAAGAGCAAAAAGATCTATACAGTTCTAATATGGTGCAGGGTTCTAGCTTTCTTAGTTGTAAGTCCCCAGATGCTTTTTTCCTGTTTTTATTTGTAAACTGCTTAGATAGTGAGAAATAGGTTTGACGGTTTGTCATTGCAGTGGCAGTACTTCATTTATTGGATATAACGTAGACATCATTGGTCAAATTTTTGTGATTGATTTGATTTTTGACTATACTGACATAAATATGATGTTTCAACTTTGAATGTTAGTTGCTCTAATTAAACAGTGATGCTTCCACAAAAATCATCAGTCTGTCCTCTTCTCTTGTTGTATCCTATCCAATCATATTCCCAGTACTCTGCTGATTTTTTCATTTTTGGAGAAGAAAGAAGTTTTTTTTGTTCATGTTGAGAATATGGAATTGTTGATTTTCAGCATTGCTTTTAACAAAAGGATCACAAGGCTATACTGAAAAGTAGTACTTAGAGGACATTAGAGGGAGATCCATATGTATATACGGGCTTTTGTATCTCCATTTGATGTTCATGTGTTGATTTCTTCGTTTTTCAGTATTTTGTTAATATTTTTTCTCATCTATTACTGGATTCTTTTCACGTGCACTAGCATTTCTTGAACACTTCTTTGGCTGAGTACAATGATCAGAATTGTTTATTTTATTTTATTTTTTTTTGGGTCTGAAGAAATTTGGATTCTTTCATTTTCAACATTTCTCAAATTTTCTCCATGATGTTGCAGGCTTCTCAAATTCTTCGTATCATTACTTTCTATTCTACTCAGCTTCCCGGTCCAAATTACCACTGTCGTGAGGTATCAATGCGTAAATTCTCATGTTTGAGATGTTTGTTCTGGTTTCTTCTAGCCGTGTAAGACATTTATTTCTTTTTCGTGTATAACAATATTTTGACTATGTTTTCTAGGGCTCAAAACTTGCCAGGCTTCCACATCCACAAAGCGTATTTGAAGTTCTTTTGATCAACTGTGAGTTGTTCTTTTCTTACATGTTCTTTTTGTTTGAAGGCTTTTAACAAAGCTGGCAGTGGCCAAAAAGGATATTCAGTATTGCCTTCTCACTGATCTTCAATCTGCAGTTCCTCGAGGTGTAATATATGGTTGTGGTGACCTGATATTTTCATCCCATATGATCTTTACATTAATCTTCGTGCTCACTTATCAGAAATACGGGACAAAAAGGTATATTCTGTTTATATTTTATTCTTAAAAAGTTGGTGTGCACATCTGCATGTTATTTCAATCACCTATGTTCTCCTGAAACTCATTGTCCCATTTCCTTTTAAACAACGTAGTAACCCACTTTGAATGGTTACTAAAGCACCTTATGGCCCTAAATATATTGAGGAAGCATGTGAGTAGATTTATGAGTGATCCACAATTTCTGAGTTGAGAAGAGCTACCTACATTAAATTGGGTTGTTGGGGGTACCTGGATTGACTCATATAATTTGAAAGTTGTGGGGGGATGATTGAAGGGTGCTATAAATGTGGATAGATTATAAGTTTCATGCCCATCATAATTCATCTCCATGATGTGTGCAGAATGATGTCAAGCTGAAAGGACCAGTCCATTAAAACATGTTTGTGCATTGATTAAATCTGAAATTTGTAGGGATGATTGAAGGGTGCTATAAATGTGGATAGATTAAAGTTTTATGCTCATCATAATTCATCTCCAACTCCATGATATATGCAGAATATGTCAGACCAAAAGGACTAGTTGTTTGCACATGGATTAAATTTAGACTCTGAAAACACAAATCTTGTTTTTGCAGGTTGATAAAGCAAATTGGATGGTCCATTGCTGTGGTTCAGAGCTTATTGATAATAGCTTCCCGGAAACATTACACAGTTGATATTGTTGTTGCATGGTGTGATTCTGCTTTAGCTATTTTGCATGAATGCATCATTTTACATTTTTTTTTTGGTCTGTAGTAGCTAAACAATTTACTTTTTTGCAGGTACACTGTTAACTTAGTTGTATTCTTCATTGATAAGAAGTTGCCAGGTTAGCATGTTTGAAGATATATGCCTACTGCATTTATAGCATATGCTTGCATGACGATGTTTGTCATAGATGATATAATAGTTTGACCTTTGTGTTTTTTCCCACAGAACTACCTGACCGGACCGGCAGCAGTTCACCTTTGTTACTACCTTTGAGCACAAGAAACAAGGAGGAGAATCATAAACTCTTGAATGGGAATTCAATTGATCCTGATTGGGTATGGAGATATCAGAAAGTTGAAATTTTGATTCTCTTAAATATATTTTATGGCGCATTGTTGTTGACATTGTATAATTACCTTTTCAGAGGCCACGAGCCCAAGCCAATGGCAAGATTTTGGAAGATAATCCTCTGGGTGCTGATAATGCAATGAATGGCGCTTGATATCTCACAGGCTCTGATTTGTTCACCATTGATTTCTGCTTCAAGGAATGTGGATTGAGCCGATTTAATTGACACCATTTCCCATCTCTTTTCTGACTGGAAAATGAAATACGCATATTCCTGCACCAAAAAAAAGGAAAAAGTGGAACTCAGCTAAAGCTTTACATTTTTTAAAGTCTTGATATACTATGCCTTAACAGCGTCCTCCATTTGCATCACCGTGTATTATGGAATTTTTAGCATTTGTTATTAGCTTTCTGTAACGTCTTCAATTCTCTGCTGGTTTTCTTCCTTTTGTATGATATGTCTCTTCCTTTCTGCAAAGTTTAAATCACAATGCTTATGTCAATGATGCATAATGGCCTCTAACGCCCCCCCAGAAGATGGTCTGCCTTTACTTATGGATATCACATTGTAACTTGTCAGTGGATCATGAGCTATCATTGCAATTTACTAGTGGAAGCATGTGTAAAACTGACAAGTAGATATGTTTTATTACTTCTCACATGCAAATAGATGCTACTTACTGCCTGAAATATTTTCTCATACCAACTGTATATTGCCCGTTGTCCTAACGGAGACCCATTTTAAATATGAGGAACATGACAACGGGGATCCCATATGGTACGGAATTCTGACCTTCTGTCACATGCTTTTGTGCAATTCACGGTGGCTTCTCTATTCTAATATAAAGGATTGAACTATATTTTAGCCATTTGAAGTTGTCATGTAGTTACTAAAATTAGAGCACGCACCCTGGTTATTGTTTTATAGGACCACTTTCAAATGACAAATAAGTAAATAACGTGGGTGACTTTAGAAAAAATTGTTATTGGCTAAAAAGAATAATGGACCCACGTGTTAGTTAACGCTCAAGGTAACCGATTTGTATTTTCCATATTGGAATTTGGATTATATATATATATATATATATATATATCATGAGCACATATTCAAAACTATTTACGGGTATGACACTAATGATTTTTAAAAATGTGTATATATCTTTTAAGTAGTACCTAAAACCCTCATTAAATGGACTATAAGTTACAAATGGCTTTGCGACTTAGGACGACTCAAAAGGGTTTGTATACATGAATAAATAATTTTTTTTTAATTAATTTTGATGCACTTGGACGAGTCAAAAGCAATGACTTCTTGCGACTGATTATATTAATCACAATGTTGTGATTGTTTTTTTTTTTTTTTTCACGGACACTCCTGAATACTTTAAAAATGACATGCTTCCCAACGTTTCTAAAAGTCAGTACTTACTCTCTCTGAAAAGCTGAGTTAGCAAATAAAATAAAATTTCATTTAATTAAATGCTAATGCATCATTTAATATAATAGTTTTTTTTTTTTTACTTTTAAAAAATATCTGGAAATGAATCTAAAAATTAATATATATATATATATATTTAAATTCAATACTTCCATTATTAGTGCTGCCATCAATATCCAAATTGTTATGTCAAACAGATCCAATTAGAATGCCAGTATTATTTTCTTATTATTAAATAAGATATCAAAAAATGAATTCATCATAATATCATGCATGTGGATCGCCAATGTTCATAAAGCAAAGAGGAAAACTGTTCGTAATTGTTTGTTCGACCTTAATCCCTTTGGAATTTTATTTATATATAATTGTTGATGGTTGCTATGGTTGTTGTATCTGAAAGCGAAATATGAGTATACTCAATTTGGATCCATCCTAATTTGTGGTGGGGGCAGCATTAATGAAGAAGTGTTAACTTTTTTTATTTTTTCAGGTTTTTTATGATATTTTTTAAAAAGAAAAAAATTATAAAATGACATGTCAGTACCAAATTAATTGAATTTCTATTTTATTTGTCACCTTAGCTTTTGAGAGACGTAAGTATTGACTTTCAAAAAATTTAGCGATCCTTGCAATTTTTAAAATATTCAGAGGAGGTCCGTACAATTTACCTTTTTTCTTTTTCTTTTTTAAATAATGGTAGATATAAGTTTTACTTGGATGTACCATCATGGTAGGATTATCCCAGTATTGATTGCAATTGTTATGGGGTTGTCATCTTTTGAAGTTGAGTTTGTTTTTTTTGGCCAAAATAGATTTAACTTCATTCAATAGAGCAAAATTACATCAATCGTATCAATCAACACAATAGAATTGACTAAGGAAGAGTTGACGGGTACAAATACCCATTCGAGTAATCGGGCACATCTCTTTAAGCATCAAAGTATCCTTCACTAGGTATACAAATTCTCCAAGAACAAAACTTACCCTATTGGCAAGTAAAACAAATCCCATATAGGCGATGGAAATAAAGAAAAAGAAAAACAACAAAAGTAAGAAAGCAAAAAAAATCCACTTATTTAAAAAAATTAGTGATAAATATTTATCGATCGCTACAATCTTCAATCTAACCAATTCTATTGAAAAGTAGACCTATAATAGTGGAATCGTGATGTCCCTGATTAATGATGGTGGGAATGATGGAAAAAGACAATAGATTTATAATCAAAAGTGCTAGATATACAAATATTAACATATCGGTAATGGATATGTGGATTTATGATGATGAAGAAAAGAAAACATTTAAAAAGGAGGGGAGGGTCGACCAATGTTAGGGTCTTTAGAGAGAGAGAGAGAGTTCAAATGCAGATAGAAATCTGGTTGAGCTGTGAGTTTGATTTGGTTGTTTTTAGGATCATTTAAGATAGAAATCTAGTTTTGGTTCAGTTGGAAACTTTTTGACAAGTATAACATAACTATAAACATTTGGATAACTACGTCACAGTTTATTATAGAAGCTACAATTTTGAGGTTCTATAGGGCTATTTCCATATTACTATCTGCAGCTACAAACGAGCCAACTAGACTCAACCTTTTAAATATATGAGTTTGGTTCTTCTAAATTTTAGAAATGGTTGAAAGTAGTGTTAGGTATTTTTTGAGCTTAAAAATTATATGCTTGAACTTAGATTCAATTTGCTAAATAGGCTTTACTTTTATTAGAGTTCAATTTATTTACAAATTGAGTTTGAGCTTAGACGAGTTTGAGTAAGCCAAAATCGGCTTGTTTGTAATCTTAAAATATGCAATAAAGTTAAGTTAAAGTTAAATTTATGAAATGAATAGACATATATATATAACACACACAAATAAATTAATTTTTTCTTTTAAATATGTGTGTTTATATATCATGTGTGTGTGTGTATGTAAATTATACTAGAAGGTTAAAACATTTGAGGGTAAGTTTATTTGAGGTCACAACGTTTTGAGCGGGTAAAAAAAGCCATAACGTTTAAGGAGTAAGTTAATTTTAGGTCATGGCATTTCGATTGATTAAAAAAAAGTCTAAATATCTTCATAAGCGGGACAATTAAGGTCACCATCGGCATGTGTCATAACGTGCTGGATTTTCTAAGTTTTAATTTAAGTATTTCTCTTATTAACATGTATCAATGGAGCTACCCCACTTCTTTAAATGTTGTAATCTCTTTTTGATCACTCAAAATATTGTAAACTTAAATGAACTTATCTTCAAACGTTATGATTTTCTGGTGTAATTTACCCTACATATATATTGGCAAGACAGCTCTTTGAGTTAGGCATTTGTTATTACACCTCAAATTACTCGTCACATGCCCCATGACTTTCACTGTCCTTGATGGGAAAGTGGTTGGACGTGGCTTTGTGGATTATCCCCCACATCTCCTACAACTGCTCTCATCTTCCCACTTCTCCACTTTCTCCACAATGCTTGTAACTATAAGGAGTCCATACACTATAAATATCTTCTCCACATGTTTACGAGGACGAGTATGCCACACCATTAACTCTTGTACTTTATTATCTCTCATTTCCCATTTTGGATGAACAGTAACTTAGGTGTTTTAGTTATAGGACAATCCATGATGCACCTTTAACTGTGTGTTATTTTGCAAGCCCTATTTAACAAGCCCACAAACTAAGCTCAATTATTTCAAAACCTACCACTGATTCATGAACTTGCTTGTCCATTTGCTCATGGGTTAAAATAAGTTTGATTTGTAAATTTAAATAGGAATTTGGGCTTGACATGTTTATATATTGAACTTGAGTTTAGTTAAGTTTAAAACGATCTATGAATTCTAGTTGTGAATTAATTGATTCATTTGCAATCCTATTACTATTGGGTTACTATGGTGAAATTGTGACTAAATATAAAATTTTATAAGGTTTATGAGAAATGACGCTATGTAATATACAAGGAGTAATGATAGCTATGGTAAAAGTCACTAGTGTTTGCTTAATGCTTTCTTTTTTACCCTTTCATTATGGTGAATGGATTTAAGGTGTGTAAGGTAGGTATATTATAATGCATCTTACCCATAAATATGTGTTCTAAAACTTTAATATCGAAGCATATATTTCTTGGAGGGTTAATGTCATGAATGATATCTGAACTTTGATAAAATATGTAATTATATATCAGAATTTTGCAATTGATCAATTTAGTATCTAAACTTTGAAATTGATCAATTTAGTACCTGAAAAAAAAACTTTTTTTATACACCAATAGTATCTCCATCAAGTTATTTTAGGCATTAAATTAAACAATTTAAACATTTTTTAGTTATTAAATTAATCAATTTCAAAGTTCAGGTACTCAATTACATATTTTATCAAAGTTCAGGTATCTAATTACATATTTATTAAAATTCATTTACCATTTGTGACATCATCCTTTTTTAGAATTATGCCATAATCTGTCTTATAATCTCTCTTTTTTATTCTTATTCTTTTCAATTGGAAGTATTATGGTCACTGCCATAAAAAATTTAGATATTCAAATTGAATGTAAATATTGTGTTTAAATTTAAATTATAATAAATATAGATATATTGAATCACAATAAGCAATTCATGAAAATCAAGTACTAATCCAAATTGACCAGTTTAGTTGGATTTGCTTTGTATTCATTACTTTTAAACTGGAGCACCGTACGCTGAGAAATCACAAGATATTCTATACATGTGGAATAGGTACAAGAAAGTATAAGGATTGTTGTGATCACAAATTACAAGGCTCTAAAAATTTAGAATAAGAGCCAGATCTATCGTGTTAATGTGTTATCGATTCGGCATGCTATGCAACTGTGTGAAATATCTGGTTAAGGTCCTAATGATGCTTAAATTTTAATAAAATTTATAATTTAATATTTAAATTTTAAAAATTAATCAATTTAATATTTAAATTTTAAAATTGATTAATTTATACTAAAAAAAATTTTATGCATGTCAATAGTACTTTTATCAAGTTCTTTCAATTTATATACTAAATTTATTAATTTTATAATAATACATATATATATCTAATTATATATTTTATCAAAATTTAGATATTATTTGGCATGTGATCCATAAAATATACTAACTTAGCCTGCCAGTACCGAGTGCTAAAGCACCCGGCCGTTTCCAGTGCTTGCCAAAGTACTAAGACACTGTTTGAACTGGTCCTGGAAAGGGAGAGGCCCATTCCCCGCCAAATTTGTATAGTTATATTTGGGAAATTCAACCACCTTTAATAAATTATTTAACTTATTAAAATAAATATATTAAATAATATATAAAATATTTTATTAGTATGATCATAGTTAAATATAAATTTAAGTTATTAAACAACTGACAAGACTTATTTGATTAAAAATATAACAATACCATAAAGTTATTTTTATTTTTCCTATTTTTCACCTTTATCTTATTTATGTTTGATATTAATTTTTTTAGGTTTTGATGTTTGTAGAAATACCTTATTTACAGCCGTGTTTTTCTATTTCGTTATTATAACAAAAGTGGTAATTAAAGTGTTAGAAATTAAGATGTAAAAATTAAGGTATTTTAAGCGAGAAAATTTGGAAGAAATGCATTTTTCAATTTTGAAAAGAAAATTATAAATATTTTTTTATAAAAAATGAATAAAAAAGAGTTGAAGAGGTACAACTTTACAAGGATCTATTTAGTATTTAATTTTAAATAAATGATATATATTTTTATATTTTTCTAATTTTTAATAGTTATTTCTTAATAAATTTGTTCATTTGTTAAAATGATATTAACTTATAAAAAATGCGATATGAACACACTTTGATTGTCTAAGGTTTATTTAGTTGGTTGGTTTTCTATTGGTTTGTCATTGGTTTGGTGTCTGTCTGAATTAGACTATTTGTTAAAAAACATATATGCAAAATAAACATATTTACTCATTAACAGATACGGATTAAATTAGACCATCCAAATATACCATGACCCATGCCGCCATGCGTAGCCACTACCGGTACACAGTGCATCCTGAGCCTAAAAATAAAAGGTGAAAAACATTCTACTCTCATACTTAATTTTATCCAACTTGACTTGTTGGTGAAGATCAATATATATATCATTCCATGCGGTTAATTTAATATATATGTGTGTGTGTGTGTTTGCGCATATTGGTAATGTGAAACCTGATTCGGAAAAAAAAATGTGGAACTTGAACTTTAGTAAAATATGTAATTAATTACTGAACTTTGAAATTGATCTATCTAATACCTAAAAACTTTAAAATTAATTAATTAGATACTTAATATAACTTAATAAAAATATTATTGGTATGTACGAAAAGTTCTTTCAGGTATTAAATAGACTAGTGGCCAGGTACCCATGTTGCACCTGTAACTTATAAATAAAAAATGCTAAATAATTTATATCACATTATCTTACTATAAAATATAGGTTCATATAAAAGTAATGATCATAAAAACCAATAAACTCAACAATAAAATTACTAAGGTCGTATTTTTTATATAATGTACAGTTAAATACTCTAAACACCATGAACACATATAAAATGAAATAGCCATAATTTTAATATATATTAATACATGCTAAATTGATAATTATAAGTGTGTATGTGTTTGAGTGGATTAGTGTGTTTGTAATGTTGGGTGTGTTATAAGATATGTGATTAGATAATAAGCTATGGTAAATATATCTAGTTTATTCATGTTAGAAATTATCATGTTAGTGTTAATTGTTATTGTAATGAATTATATGTGTTGGATTTAAACTTGTTTTAGGCCTAAATTAGATACTACACTTAGCAGATTTTTTTTTTACAGCCTCTCAAGCCCAAACTTCAGTTTAAATCAAAGCCCAAATAAGGCCCAAGCCTTCTCCAAATCTGCCTCCTCAAAAGTCAAACATTAAGATAGACATCAAAGTCTAATTGCACCATTAGACCATCCAAAACAGAACAAAGAAAAAGGAAATTCGTAACTCAAGAAGGCAAAAAATTTTCAAGACCCAAATCAAGTTTTCTTGGACTCAACACACCAAAAATCCTTCCTCAAGCCTTATATATACATCGAGGTAAGTTTATTTGATGTTTGAGATGCTTTATTTCCCTCTTAATCCATGAAATATGCATGTGTGGTGTAATATAAGTAGTTGGTATGCTAAATTCTTGTTGGAATGTTCTAGAGTTGTTAGGAAAGCTTTAGAATGCTTGAGTTGTTATAGATAGGTTGTAGAAGGCTCTCATGTGGTTTGGAATTGATGTGTTGAAGTATGATAAGTATTAGAATTGTTTGAAGTGTGCTAGGGTTGGTGAAAGTTGATGAAGAAGTGTTTGATTCTTGTGGAGTAGTGTTTGAACTTGTTTGATGTTGAGGAGTGGAGATCACTCTTATTTTATGTTGTTAAATGTATAGAAGAGTTTGTATGAAGTTTGTATAAGGTTTAGGACATGTTAGGAGTTGAGAAAAGTTTGTTTTTTTTTTTTTTAAAGTTAAAAGTGTTAAAGTTTGAAAAAAATGCGTAAAACTGTCAAACGCTGGTGCAAACGACCCCATTTGGGGGGGTGTTTGGACCAAACAGCCTCCCAAACGGCCCCCGTTTACAAGGGTGTTGTGCTTTCGGATCAAAATTTCATTTCCTTGAGTGCAAACAGCCTCCTAAACGGCCCTGTTTGCAAGGGTGTTGCGCTCTCGGATCAAAATTTCATATTCCCTGAGTGCAAACGGTCTCCCAAACGGCCCTGTTTGCAGGGCGTTTCGCTCTCCAATTTTCTTCCCTGTTGCGACACTGTTTTGTAAATTAGTCATAATTTTTTCATCCAACCTCCGATTGAGGTGATTCAAATTGCGTTAGAAATCTTAAAAAGAGATCTAAAACTTTTATGTTTTGAGTTTTTACAAAAATAAAAAGTTATCAAAACCGAATTTTCATTTCTTTCTAGCTGCTTCATTCTCCAAATAAAGCTAAAAGCTTATGTTTGCTAGTTGATGTAATTTTATGATTTATTATTGAACTTGTATGATGATTATATGATATATATATAAATCATATTATGACTTGAATGATTTTAATCAAGATCCTATGATTTCCTAGGCTTTAAACTAGTGGATATATGCTTGGCTTAGGATAGTATTATTAATATGATTTGATTTATGTGAAACAGAGATAGATACTCAGTTAGAGTCCCTCTTTGAATTCCGAATCGAATCAGGTACACAATACTTTGATTGATTGTTGCTTATGATAGGCAAAGATCAATTTGATCTTAATGAAAGATTAATAAGAGATATTGAAATTGATTGTGCTTTACGTCGTTGAATTCGAAACCGGGAAGCGACAACCTTGTCATGATGCAATGGCACAGTAGTTTAGACACTTAGCCCAATTTTTTTTTTTCATGATGCAATGACTCATATCCATGATGCAATGGTTCACCATGATACAATGGTGATCTCTTTTATTGGCTAAGTGGGTAGCTAATAGAGTTAACTGTATCGGTATATCCTCTACTTAGGCTCGGAAGGAAATAATATGTTTTAGTTCACGGGTATGAGACCGTTGAACTAATTGATGTTATAGATCGGGATAAGTGGAGTGTATAAAGGATGTGAACTCTAAATGATACATTATAATCTTTTTCGATTAAATATAGGAGATATAGATATCAGGTCTATCTATATCAACCCTTGAGCAGCTGCTGTTACTCAGGACCCCAGAATTCCCAAGCTTGAATCGGAGTTTGAATACCCAGTGTTGTTCTATTCACTTAACTAAAAGATAATGAAGTTTGGTGATTTATTGCATTGTATTTAGTTAAGTGAGCATTGCATATGTATTTGTTTGCATTATTGTGTACTGGGCCTTTGGCTCATGCTGCTATTTTGCAGGTGACTTTGATGACGAGCCCTATGACGATATGGGTTATGGAACTAACTAGGAAGATTCTATGGATGATTAAGAGAGAGAGAGACCTAGTATATGCTTAGGATTACTTTTGATGTAAAATTTTGTGAAGTGTTTAGGCTTATTTGTTAAGCCCTGGAATGTAATTTGTGTTGATTGTATTTGTAATATAGTTGGGGTGTAAGTAGGATTTCTATATTTATATGATCCTTGGGAAGTTGTAATGTATAAATATATTATGTATGACTTGTATATAGTTAATGACCCACTACCTATGTAGTGGTAATGTTTTTAATTCTAAGCATATGAATGTTATATATGTTTTAAACAGGTAGCCATTACAAACATCTCTTTTTAAGACGACCTTACGTATAATACTTGGATATTGTTCCTAATATTTGGGTATTATACGTGGTCGGGAGATTTGGCACACTTAATAATTGGGTTAAGTGGGCCGGGTCTTTACATAAAATATCATTCTATTTGTGGACAACATAAAATATGAAAGAAGAAAGAAAGAAAGAAAGAAATAATGGAAAGTTCAACTATACACATATTTAAGATATGTGCAAAAAAGTAAATATCATGGTGAAATTTAATTTATAAGAAAGAAATCTTGTAAACCATATACATGACCGACAAACTAAGGGGAAAAAAATACATAAAGAACGTCGATAATTTACATAAAATAAAAAAGGAATAGAAGAAAATTAGCAGAAATGTTGACTAAAAATGCGCTAATCATCACTAATCGGCTTCATTGAAGATGCAGCCATATACCTACAAAATTTTTTAAAGTATGCATATTAGTAAATGAGCAATGAACAAATGAAAATAAGACTATATATAGTGCTTTTATCTGTAATTAAGCTATTAATCTCCTTATACAATAATTCTTGAGTGAACCTTCTCATCATAAAAAAATTGTAAAAATAGAAATAAAAAATTGCGAACGTTAAAAGCAAATGAAAAATTAATTGTTAATATTGGACATAAGAAAAACAAATATAGGTTTCGACAACCTTGATAAAGCGGAAGTGGATGGAAGTGTAAGATTTGACTTTGCATTGAAAATTTAGATATCTATTAAAATAAAATATAGTAAAGCTGCGAAATAATAATAATTGAAATATACTACATACTTTAACTACAAGGAGGTTGCACAATTAGAATAGACTTGCTTCTCTATATTACAACTAAAATGATGCAAAGGATGTAGTGTAAGAGAAGAGGAAGTGCAAAAGAAAATAATCTATAGTACTATTTATTAATTATACCTGTGATCTCAAATGTTTTCAATTTAACAAAAGTTTGTTTATCTACTCTAATTGAAAATCACCAACTAAAGTTGTAAATGCCGAGGGATTTCCTGTAGATGAAAAGTGGATAGATTTTGTGTTATTATTTACTTGTTGATGTGAAGGAGATTATGACAAAATTTAAGAATGCTGAAAGTCAATAGAAAAAACTGCCAAACATTAAAACTTATTGAGAGAATCTTTAAAATTTTAGTAATTTGATAGAAAACTGTAAATCAGGAGATAACCAACATTGAGAAAAAAAGTAGGAGTAGTTATTGAAAAATAGTCTAATGTTAACATTTAACCATACAACCCATTTGCAGAGTAAAAAATTAGAGTAATTATTGGTTGGTAAATATGTATATAACACTGAAAGTATGTAAAGCTTTTTAGGTTTTATAAATATCTACACGTTAAATAGATATAATACTACAACATATAAAATTTATGAACTATCAGCATTAGAAAAAATTTCGAATGATTAAATAGTAGGAGCTAGCATATTTTGTAAAAATGTGTCTACTATTAAATGATTTGAACAATATGAACACATGTAAAAAATTTTACCAAAATTGGACAGAGTAAAATGAAATATATGTTTGGCCTTTTCATAAAATTTCCTAAAATCCATAAAAATATAAAAGAAAGGAAGAAAGAAAGATAAACATAATGCTTTTAATTCCATTTTGAATTTGGAACAAAAGAGAGAGATAAAGAACTAATTAATATATATACTAAAATCATCTTTTGCAACATCAAATAAGTTTTTAACATCTATACTACTGAAAGAACTTAAATGTTTTTATTTCATTCTAATTGATTAAAAAAAGTTAAAAAAAATTCTCTTGATTAAAAATATCAAGGAAAAAGAAAATTTTCATAAGGAAAATCAAAACCCTTTCATTTGAAATAATAAATCAAAAATCATCTATTTAAAAAAAATTTAATTAAAACAAGAAAAAAAATTTAAAATCTCAGTGAGGAAAATTAGAACCCACATATTTAGAAAAGAAATTAAAATTTCTAGCAAAGAAAACTGTAACCTAAATTTGAAAACCATTTGGTGAAAAAGGTATATTTTCTTACTCTAATTGATTAAAAAAAGGAAAAAAAGAACCTCGGTTAGGAAAATTAAAATCCTTCTATTTTAAAAAGATAAAAGGTATATTTTATTATTTTATTTTATTCTAAATAATTATAAAAATTGTTCTTTTTTATTCTAATTAATTAAAAAAGGGAAAGTAAGCAGGAAAAAAAAATACTAAATCCCTGAGAAAATTAGAACCCACATATTTAGAAAATAAATTAAAATTTCTAGTGTAAAGAAAAATGTAATCTTAATTTGAAAACCATTTGGTGGAAAAATGTATATTTTATTTCACTCTAATTGATTAAAAATTGAAAAAAGAACCATGGTTAGGGAAATTAAAATCCTTCTATTTAAAAACATAAAAGGTATATTTTTGTTATTCTATTTTATTCTAAATAATTATAAAATCCTTGCTTTTTCATTCTAATTAATTAAAAAAAAGTAAGCAAGGAAAAATAATACAAAATCTTTGTGAGGAAACTCGAAACCCGCATATTTAGAAAAGAAATTAAAATTTCCAGTACAAAGAAAACTGTAGCCTAAATTTGAAAACCATTTAGTGAAAAAGGGTATATTTTATTTTATTTATTTTATTAAAAAAGTTAAAAAGAAACTCAGTTAGGAAAATTAAAATCCTTCTATTTTAAAAACATAAAAGTATAATTTTATTGTTCTATTTTATTCTAAATAATTATAAAAACATTCTTTTTCTTTCTAATTAATTAAAAAAAAGAAAGTAAGCAGGGAAAAAAAATACAAAATCTCTGTGAGGAAAATTACAACCTGTATTTAGAAAAGAAATTAAAATTTCTAGTGTGAAGAAACCTATAACCTAAAATCGAAAACCATTTGGTGGAAAAAAAGGTATATTTTATTTTACTCTAAATTGATTAAAAAAAGAAAAAAACGAAACTTGGTTAGGAAACTTAAAATCCTTCTATTTTAAAAACATAAAGGTATGTTTTTATTGTTCTATTTTATTCTAAATAGTTATAGAAATTGTTCTTTTTAATTCTAATTAATTTAAAAAAGGGAAAGTAAGTAGGGAAAAAATACAATAATTATTTGAGGAAAATTAGAATCCGCATATTTAGAAAATAAATTAAAATTTCTAGTGCGAAAAAAATTGTAACCTAAATTTGAAAACAATTTGATAGAAAAAGGTATATTTAATTTTTCTCTAATTGATTAAAAAAAGAAAAAAAAAGAACCTTGGTTAGAAAAATTACAATCCTTCTATTTTAATCATAAAAGATATATATATATATATATATTGTTCTATTTTATTATAAATAATTATAAAAATTATTCTTTTTCATTCTGTAGATGAGGGTTCCTACTGTTAGCGATCATACACGTGTCGCGTAGGTCTCGCGCCTGGCACGTGACTTTGGAATGCTACCGAGAAGATGACACTTGCTAGCGGATGTCTTAGAGAGAATGACAGGAGAGGAGGAACAGACAGTCTTAAGGGTCTCGAATGCATAAGTGATAGGTAAACGAGTGTAAACAGACCTCGCGCGTCAACCTTATAGTTCTTGAGCAGTTGAGATGAAATTTGCTTAAGTTGCCCTGAATGATCTTTCTAAGTAGAGCCTCCTCTATAGAATACTATTTTTCTTATCTCTCTAAAAGTTGCAAATGAGGGGAATGATTGAGTATTTATAGGCACTTAATGTAGATGACGACCGTCAGATCACTTAATGATTTACGGATGAGATGGAGTAAGCTCAATTCATGTTTATCCTGAATGAGTTTCTCATGGGCCAAGGCTAACAGTCATCTCTGTGTGTGCATGAGCTTACCTGAAAAGGGTTTGATGCGGTGGATTGGTCCAATGATTCCTGTTTTGAGCCCACCAAGCCAAATATCCCAAAGCCTCTTAAAGATGGAACCAGGTTTGTTGGCCCTGTCACCTAGCTCGCAAGCAAGCCCTATAATTAAATTATAATATATATAAAATTATAAGCTTGCTTACACATCCTAATTAATTAAAAAAAGGGAAAGTAAGCACGAAAAAAATACAAAATCTTTGTGAGGAAAATTAGAACCTGCATATTTAGAAAAAAAATTAAAATTTCTAGCACAAAGAAAAACTGCAATCTAAATTTGAAAATCATTTGGTGGAAAAAGGTATATTTTATTTTACTCTAATTGATTAAAAAAAAAAGAACCTCGGTTAGGAAAATTAAAATCCTTTTATTTAAAAAAATGTAAAAGGTATATTTTTATTGTTTTATTTTATTCTAAATAATTATAAAAATTGTTCTTTTTCATTCTGATTACTTAAAAAAAAGGAAAAAGTAAGCAATATTGGAGAGAGAGAAAGAGAAAATAAGAGATGAAAAGACATTTTGCAATGGAGATCATAAGAGGGGAAACGTATGGATTGAAGAGGGAGAAGGGTGGGAAGAAGAGAGAGGGAGAGAAGGGTGTATCAAATGTAGAGTGAGATAATGTGAGAGAAACATGGAAATGGAGAGTGGAAAGAGAGGAAGAGAGAGATCATATGAGAGAGAAACATAGAAACGGAGATAGAGAGAAAGAAAAGAGAAACATGATAATAAAAAAAAAATTATAATAATATCCTTAAAAGTTTGAAAGGAATTATAATACTATACTTAGAAATTTGTAGTCCGTGCAATATAGATAAATCAACTAATGGGCAAAAAATAAAATTTTAGAAAATAAAATATAAAGTCCGTTCAAAATGGATATTTGTTTTACAATAATAGATAACTTTGGATATTTGTTTTACAATAATAGATAACTTTAAAATTTAAATATTAAATTAATTATTTTATCCATTTTATTTTTATTCATGATGTCAATCAATATTTATGTTTTTAAATAGAACCATCCCGTCATTATCAGATAAGATGATTTTTTTGACCAGATGGCAGGCGGATTGACTATTCCCGACTCCCTTCTAAGTCACTTGGAAGTTGGAACGAGACTAACGGTCACGTATTATTCAGGCACTGGAACTTTATTTTTAATTTATTTTAATTATTTTCTTTTGGCCAACACTGGAGCTTGATTGATGTGAAAGGAAATTGATATGATATATAGGGCTGCTTTATCTACATTTCGCTTATTAAAGTCCCATCAATTGCCTTCATTTAGGTGGAGCATTGTTTCTATAAGATTCTATTAATTGAATGCAGACAGTCGCATCTACACTAAACGGCGAATTTTTTCAAAGGCTCTGTTTGTTTTCAATTTTTCTTATTGCTTTAACATATTATTTTTAAATAAATATTTTTATCATAAATTTATCAAATAAATATTAAATATATTTAAAATACAGATATAATCATATACATATAAGATATATATAAAAATTAAACAATCCAAACATACCTAAGCTTCAATATTTTTCATTATTATCATTTTTTAATTTTAATGCTCATTTTTTCAATTAAATTTATTAAATCTTTAAGTCATATATGCAAGTTCAAATTATCTTAATGATTAATTTAGTAAAATGATAATATTGCAATATATTTATTTACATTATACATATTAAGATAATAATATCAAATAATAAAAATACCTTGGTTTTATTAGTCTAAGGTTAAACTAAAACAAAGACATATAAAAGATGCGATAAAAATTTAATAGATTTAAAAAACGTCGCACTCTTGTGATATTGAATCCCCTCCTATTTGTAAGATTTTAAAAGGGTTAAAAACTCATAAAAAGGTTGAAGACTTAGATTAAAAAAATGAGTAAATGTTGAGAACTAAAAGTGTATTTTTTTTTTCCTAGTACGAATTTATTAGTACATAATTGCTTGATCACCTACAATGACATGAGAATGAATCATATTAAGGAATCGAGATTTAATTCGTTTGATTTATGATTTTAAGGTATACTCTTTGACCTTCTCTAAACATTAGGATATGCATAAGTATAACTCATAAACTTTTAAAGTGTTTTTATTTCTCTGTAACTTTTAATTATGCACAGATGCCTCAAACCTTTGCTATAACTGTAATATCCAAAATTTTAGTTTAGCTACATTAGATTTGTTAAAATTGAATAGTATAATAGATGAAAACGTTTTGAAGTTAACCTATAAATATAATTAGATAGTTTAATTAAATAAATTAAAGAATAAGTAAACAGTATAGTATGGTTAGATAGAATGACATAATCAAATTAGTAAAAAAATTAATTGAAGTTTGAGATTTCAATTATTCCCTTTAAGTAGCCATTTTTTTTCAAAACAAATTGAATTTGATCACCTTTTGCGATTATCAAACTAAATCCTTTTCTTTCATTTTCAAATTTCTAAACCCTTTTTCTTTCAAATTCAAATCTCCAAACTTTTAAAATTCAATTTAAATATTTAGTAAATTTGTAAATATAATCACCAAAATTTATACAATTTGAATATGAAAATTATTAAGTAAACAATGTAATTTTTTTTGAAGGTTTAAAGCAAAGTTTAAGAATCACTCTTGATTTTTCGTTAATTAAGAATGTAAAATATAAATAGTTTAACAGTCATTGAACAATTTGAATTGTTATCAATAAAAATTCAATATACAATTTTTCATAACTGTTTTAGTAATACCCCACAAATATAAAATGGTAAATTCGATATATATGTAAAAGGAAAAAATATCTTGATTATGACCTTGTTAAATGATCATGCTAATGAAAGTTATACAACATAAAATCTTTGATAAGAATATGAGCATTGTATATTTTGTATGCACATTGTCATATATATTCAAATAAGGATGAGTAGCAACTTGCAAATTTCAATTGTTGAGTTTATTGTGTTGTGTGAGTTAGTGTTGTGTTGTCATGTATCATCTCAAGTCAAGAGATAAGTCGAGTAGAGTCTTTCAAGTCGTCAATTATTTGTTGTCTTTATTGAGTCTGAGTCATTCTTTAAAAATCGAGTAAGTGAAGATTGAAATCGTTAAACTAATTTTTATCATTTTATATGTGCTACATGACATAGAATATCAGTTGTGTAAAGTTAAAGAAATATTTAAAATCTTAAAAGTATGAAATTAAGAAATAAATGATGAGTAAATAGATAATTATAAAAAAAAATGATAAATCTCATTACATTTCATGAAAATGAAAATAGCAAGAAATATTAAATAAATATGATAGAAGAATGAAATGATGTTAATACTTGCAATAGTAAAATTAATATATAAAAATGTTTGACAAATGAATAAAAATTTCTTTAGAAATGAAAAGTAATAACAAAACTTGAATTAGAATTTAATTTAGAAATTGAATTTAGATAACTTAATTAAATCAAGTAAAGTAAAATATAGGATAAATTAGATAGATTGACAAACTGAGTTATAAAAGATTAAGTGATCAGCCAAAAAAAAAAAAAATTAAGTGAAATTGAGATTTCAAATGTTCTCTTCATTAACCTATTTGTTTTAACAATCTTTTTCAATAAACCAAATTTTAATATCTTTGTAATTTTTAAAATAAACCCCTTTTTTTTTCAAATTGAAATCTCCAGACTTTTAGAAATTCAATTTAAATGTTTAGTAAATTTGTAATATCTAAGCTTTAGTCTATTTTATGAATTGAATTATTGAATTCTTTGTAAATCATCAATTTGAAACCTTTTTTTTCCACCAATGGCATTATAGCCTAATGACATCTTCTTAGTCTATTAAGTAAGAGGTCCCAATTCGAACCCCTCCCTCCCCGTTGTAATGGCTAAAAGAAAAAAAAAAAAAAAGAAACCCTTTCTTCTAATTGACAAATGACCCAAATTCTCACTTTCAAATTTCCAAATTTATAAAATGTCATAAATTTACAATTTTAACCTAAATTCTATTTTCTTAATCCCTATAAATTTTAAGTTCAACTGCTTATAAATATCAGTTTTTAAATCCAAACCCAAATTAAATATCAAGTTCTCATAAATTAAACTCTTAAACTAGATTTCTAAACCAAGTTATTAAATTTCATTATATAGATTCCTAAATTTATTTCAAACTATTTTCGATGTTTAAACTATTGATCTAAAAGGTTTAAACTCAAAACCCCTACCTAAAAATATTTTCAAGCTTTGACCTCATCCTTTTTCTTTCTTTCCTTTTCTTTTCCGTTTCCATTTTTGAGTTGACCGATTTTTCTTCTTTCTCTTTTCTCTTTCTTTTCCTTTTCTTCATTTCTTTTCTTTCCTTTCAAAGCCTAATCATAAATCTCAAATTTAAAGAGAAATTGAACATAGAAAATAAGATAGAAGATGGAGATTAAGCATGAAGAAGCTATAACAACTAAAGAGAAGTAGTAGTAGTTGTGAAAACCAAGATGTTTGAGTTATCTAAAAAGATAATGTCACGCCCTAAAGGGTACCTTAAACGTGGCAGTCCGCTACATATAATATCAAGACTTAAGAATGATTACCTTAGTAACGTGAAAGTCTTGATATTATAAGCAAGACATCTAACACAACAATAGGAAACGCAGGTGGGATATGTAGTTTAAGTAGTAATATAAAGCATAAAAATTAATAAACATATATTCACTACATTAGTCATAATAAGGTCTTTATATAAACTGAGGGGCATTCTCTTGATAATCCTCCAATATTCAAAATATGGTTTGAATCTTATATTGTACAACAACTATAATTATAAAGATTTTAAAGGAAATCTATTCTGAGATCTTCAAAAGGATTTCCCCCAAAAGCTTTCCAAAAGCATAAATTTACTTGGATTTCTAAAGGCCTCGGGTATAAGAGATATTGATCTTGTATCAACAAAAATCTATTAGGGTATAAGTTTAACTAACTTAGTGAGAATATTTTGGATTAGTGTACTTATAAAAATTCAAACAAGTTATTAAACAAGCATATGAAATGTATTAAGCAAGTGAGCAAGCAATAAATACGATCTACCAAAATCATATGTTTGAATGGATTACGCCCTCCATTCGGGTTAGTATTTCTGGCTCTTTAAAACCTATATTTATCATCCACCTTGCGTTTTTTTAGGGCTCCTATTCACCTATCTTGAAATAGTTCTTTCCATCTCTTATTCGCCATCTTGGCAATCTTGCCATTCCTGCGATTACCTCATTACTTTGCTCTCATCCTATGAGGTATAGTAGCTACATGCAATGTGAATCACATGTGATATGCATGAATCAATTAGTCTAACTCTTAATATATAATTAAGGTAATATAAATGCGATAATAGAATTTGTAAACACTCCATCATGATAGTAAAACACAATTTAATTAACAACAATTCATGTCTTGATATGCTTAATATACTTTTAAGCAAGATTATCATGCATATTCCATTTTCATCTTTTTCCTATTTCTAGTGCCTCTAGCTATAAGCACAAACAAGTACGTAAAAGTAAGAGATAAACTCACTCGGTCATCATTGCAAAAAAAAAAAAAAAATCTTTTACTGGTAAAAGTCCCCTAATATGGTCCACCAACTCCTCATCACCTAAATGAAAAAATATCCGAAATGAGTATTTTAAGAAGTTCTACTGAAACTGTCTAATTCTATTTCACTATTTTCATAAAAAATCGGATAAATGGAAATTCCAACTTAAAATGGCCATAACTTACTCATTTTAACTCGGAATTTCGTATATAAGATGTTGTTTTCTACCTATTCAAAAAGAACTATTTATTTTTAAGGTTACTTTTAACATTAAAAGCCGTTTGGGTTCTAAAATGGGTCGGCACAAGTTTAGCACGAAAATCCCAGCCCTTAAATTGTAACTTTTAAAAATCTTCATCCCAAAAGTCTATAACAACACATATATATTTATATAGTTTGAAAAATCCTTTAATATAGATATAGATACTCATATTATATGCATGATTCTAATGATGTTGTCTTAATAATGACTTTTCATAAAACAATTTACTTTTAGAAGTTGGAGAATAAAGTTCACAAAATCTTTATCTAAGTTATTGGAAGAAAAATCAAAATCTTAGGTTTGTTGCTAATGAATGTTTATTCTTATAAAACCATTATTTTTATATTTTCTTAAGTTTACCAGGATAGATTTATTTCTTAAAGACTTGGTTCTTTAAGTTATCTAACAATTTCTTAAGTAAATGTTGAACTAGTAATTTAATCTTGACTTAGAAAAACTTATTTTGTTCTTAATATTTTTCAAGGTGTTGATATAAACCTTATAAATAAGTTTTTAAGAAAATATTGCACATTAAGGAATTATCAACATTAAAAATTTATAATATTCCTATTTTAATAGTTTGAAAAGATCTTAGTTGAACCATTTTCCTAATTGGTATACATTTTATTTTCTAAGTGGATTTTCAACTAGTGAGTTGATTTTAAACTTCTCTTAGAAAAATTGTTTGATTCTTAATAGTTTCTATATGTGGGTGTGAATCCTATAAATAAATTCTTAGAAAAAATTTGTATAACAAAAAGTTGTCAACCTTAAGATTTAATAATTTATTTTAGAATTTTGAAAAGAGAGTAAGAGAATCACATAATTAATTTTTGAAGAATCTTTGCATAATAACGTCGCTTAGAGATTTATGATGAATTTATTTAAGTTTTTGAAAAGAATATTATTGAATCATGATCTTAAGTTTTAATGGAAATTTGTCCTAGGTGTTAAAATCATGTTTTTAGAGAATTTAGTTCTTATTCTTGAGTGAGAGAAAATAACCCCTTTTGTTTCTTTGGAAATTTTATCAAGACAATAACATTAGGTTCATGCATGGATATGAACTTATAATTATGTAAAAAGAATAACGTACATAAAAATAAATGTCATAGAAAATTAAATAAGCATATAAGTAAAATAAAGTATTGGGAAGTCTTAGCTTGCATCAAGGCTTCACGGAACAATGGACTAGTTCCAAAAAGAAAAACAAGAAAATAATAGAAAAAGCATGTGAATATTAGATTTATGTTAAGACTCCTCAGACTTAGATTATGGATAAGTCCTAAAGAAAGAAAAATGAAACGTTTTAACTTGATGATAATAATTTTAAGACTAGAATGACTAGTCTTAATAAAATTACATGAAATAAATAAATAAATTGCAAGAAATATAAGAGCATGAGTAAATTAAAGTTATGTTAGTGAGATTATAGGCTCTAAGAACATATATACATAAATATATTTAGTAACATATAGGAGTTAGATTAGAAGCAAGAATAATATATCATAACATAATAATCATACAATAATAAAATTTTGTATGAAAAAGGACAAAATATGAATATATTGTTGCTGTCTTAACTCCCATAGGTTTAGAAAACATACACTATGGTCATGTTAGGTTATATGAATATAAAGAATATATGTAGGAATTTTTACCTAATATAGAGAGATGAGTGGTAGAAAAAGGAGGGGTTGATGTTGTATGGAGGAGGAAAGAAGAGAGTGTTGGGAGAAAATTTTGGAGAGACAAGTTGGTTGAGAAATTTTGGTAAAGTTTATTAAGTGAAATGAAGATGTGTGAAAGAAGTGGAAAAAGATGGGGTATTTATAGATAAATATGGAGAGATTTAAAAATTATCGAATATGATATTTTTAAGCTTCCCTATATTATTACGAACTATTTTTCACAATTATTTCAATTTCATTGTTTAAGGGTTAAGAGCGCAGGATTACCAGATCTAAATCTACTAGGGTTTGATATAGCTTTGTTGACTTTAAGATTTTCGGTTGACTTCCGATTTAGGGTTTAAACATAAACCGTATCATAAAATCTAGGGGATTACACTAGGTATGGTCATTATGAATTTTTAGTCATGCCTTTTGGACTAACAAATGCACCTACAGTTTTCATGGACTTAATGAACCGCATCTTTAGACCTTTGTTGGATATCTATGATTGTTTTCATAGATGATATACTGATATATTCATCTACTGAAGAGCAACATGATGTGTCACGCCCCGAAGGGTATCCTAAACGTGATAGTCCGCTGTATACAATATTAAAGCCTAGGAATGACCGCCTCAGTCATGCGTAAGGCTTCTATACTATGTATAAGGCGTCTAACACATGGAGGAGACACATCGGAGTGATACATTTTATATTGATACAACTTGAGTAACAATGTAAAGGAAATACAATTCACTATACTTCAATTATAATTCATCCATAGATTTCACTACACAAACTATTACAAGACAATTCACGAAACCTAGCTACTATCTTCAAGTATTCTCACTTCCTACTGGAACCCGAAGTCATACTTGGCTCCAGACATCTTGGTCCTTAGGTTGCATTCTCCCGTCAACCTGTTTATTCAAACATCTATTGGGGTATAAGCTACACTAGCTTAGTGAGAGTTCCCTTAATTTCGTACCATAACAAGCAAGTTATAATTCATCCATATGCTGTGCATGAAAAAGCACATGAGCAGAAAAGCATATGACTTTCTAGTAGCCATATGTGAATGGATTTATGCCCTCCATTCAGGGTTAGAGTGGTCCATAAGTCATGCAACCATAATCCTGATCTTTTTCTCTTAATTATACAACCTCTTTTGTTTTATTGTGGTAGTTTTAAGTGCCTACCCCACTTCCGTTAACTTAAGCAATCTCACATCCTTAATGTTAACACAGGCCCCCTTGCCTTCCGCTAATATTCTTTTGTCCCACCAAAGGTATATTAGCTAATGCAATGTGACTCAATACGTGATATGCATGTACAATTTATTCATATAATCGTGGCATGTTAATTATATAGGTTAAGAGCGATCATAGAGAATTTCAGACAATTCAAGTCTATGTTAACTCATACAATGATTTTACAACAAGTCTTGTCTCGATATACTTATCATTCATTCAACCAAGATTATACCACAACTCATCACAATTTCATCTTTTCCTAATTCTAGTGCAACTACAAGCAAGGTAACAAAATAAGAGGAAGACTCACTCGGCCATTGGATCACCGGTCCCTTAGTAAAAGTAATCCGGTGGTAGAGAATCGTCGATTTCGAGGTCACCTGAAAAAAGAAGAAATACCAAAATAAGTATTTCAACTCAAAACTAATCCACCCTATCTCATACAAACTATCAAATTCGTAATTCTTGACCTACGTGGGAATTCCAACTTAAAACGGTAATAACTTGGTAGTTTTAACTCGAAATTTAGCAAATTATATACCGATTTCTATCTACTTAGAAAGATCTATCTAATTATAATATCATATTTAGGTTTTGAAAACTTTGAAGCTTCGAATAGATCCGATCGGATCAGATCAGTAGCGAAAACCAAATGGAAAAATTGATTTTGCGAAAATTCATGAAGTTTCTACTATCCAAAGCAAGTATTCATGCAATATGAGCAAGTTACTATCATACATGATATGTCATGAGATATATATATATATATATATATACATGTTCTTGATGATATTGAATAGAAGAAATTTTTAGAAAACTTTTTCTTTATAAGACTTTATGAAAAATCAACTTAGAAAGGCTAGTCTTGGATTCTTGACAATTACCCTTGTTTTTAGAAAAATTCCTTGATAAAATTTATTTATTCTTGTCAAAATTAAGCCTTCATTATGTATATTCCATAAGGCCTTTGTTTTTCAATAAAAATTCCTATTTTACACTTTGTAAACATGGTTTTAAATATGGTTCACCCCAAAATCCGAATTTTGTAAAAATTGTTTTTGTGGTGATTCCTTTAAGAAAACTCATTTGATACCTAGAAAATTAAGGCTCAACCAAACCTAACCACTAAGGAATTCATTTCTTTAATAAAACTTCTATTTTGAGTTTGAAAAATATGGGTTTTCATACAATTACTCAATTATTACGAATTTCTTAAAATGACAACAACTCACATTTTCCTATTTTATTTCTACTCCTTGTTCTATATGTTTTTCTTAGCAAATCCCATCTTAACTTATAAAAATCTTTACTTGATGATATCTATGATCTATACTCTTCATTTTTCATATAAAACACAAGTTTTGAAGTTGATAAAAGGGTTTTTAAGGCATGGTCTTGGAACAATCAGAATTTCACAAGGTTAAAATGAAACTCAAATTTTATATTTCGTAATCTCTTACTATTTTGAGAATCTCTATTAGTAGATCTACCATTTACTTATAAAAAAACATCTCCTATTGATACCTATTTCATAAGCCTTTCATTTTTTTAAAACAAATCCTTCATTTTGGTGTTAAAAAATGGGTATTAAAAATTGGTCTTGGTTGATATCCGAATTTACAAAATTTGTTTTTTGACATATGTTTTGATAAAATCCATCTAAACTTATGAAAAATCATCCTTTACATATCTTATCTTAAGAGCTTTCCATATCTTGAATAGAAACTTCATTTTAAGTTGGAAAACATGTTTTTAAACTATGCCTTGGCCTAAATCTGAAAATAGAGTTTTTTTATGAAAAATCTTTGAAAATCATCTTTGAACCATATAAAATAAAGTCTTGATGATATATATACATTAAGCCTTCATTATTTCAAGTAAAAATTTCATTTTGACACTTGGAAAGTGGTTTTTAAAAATGGGTCTTGCCTAGATACGAACTTCACTATTTTTATTCAAGTTCAAATCCAAGATCTATACATAATATGAACATGAATATAAAGGAAATGCATGGTAGTAAGCCCTAAACCTATAGATCTGAACATAAACATAACCAAAGATTCATAAAAATTTAGATCTACAAAGTATAATATAAATATGAAGATAAAAAGTTTTAAAGACAACAAATATAGCAATATCATTATAGATCATAAACAAGAGGAGTGTTTCAAAGTTTTGGCATCATCATCTCTAGCCTTTAGGCATTATGGAGAGTTCTTTGATGCATGAAACCTCCATATAATCAACCTATAGCATCTATGGAAGCTTAAGAAGAAAGTTTACTTAAAGAATCTTCAAGAATAAGATGTGGAAGTAATTTTTTTGAGATGGGAGCAGCTTGTATTCTCACAAGAATAAGGCTAAGAAAGAGATAAAGAGAGGAAAAAGAGAGAGTAAATGAGGTAGGGTTGCAAAGAGGGAAAGAGTATAAGTATAAGTCTTTAAATAGAGAAAAAGTGTATCAAAAGTGTGTTAAATAATTGAAAGAAAAAAAATAAACAATGGTAGAAATTTAAGAGGGGCTGGCGTGATTCTTGTGGGAGAGAGAGGAGTGTAGTTGGCTTGTAACTTAAATTTTTGAAAGTGTAACTTGTGTTACTCAATTTGATAACTAAAAGAGACTTTAAATCATTAAATAAATAAATAAAATAAAATAAAAGTGGATGATTTTGAGAGTGTGTCAGCTGCCATGCATGGGAGATTGAGTGTAAGAAAGAGTGAAAGAAAACATAAATAATGTATAGAAGTGACAATTGAAGTGTACTTGAAGTATGTGTTGAAAAAGTGTTTTTTATTAAGGAAAATATATAAAATAAAATTAAGAAAAATAATTTTAAATGAGTGGCAGAAATTTCATAAATAAAATTAAATAATCAATCGAATTATTTTAATATTTCAACAAATAAGTTACCAGTATGGTCAAAATATGCTTATATAAGCTATAACTGATATTTTTAGATTCCGAAAAATTCTAAAAAGTTATTTTATGAAAATAAAAATATTTTTCAATTATTAAATTAATTTATTTTTTTTAGTATCGGATCTTTAACGGAAACTAATCCCGTAAAAACCCGAAACGAACTCATTTTTAGAAAAACAGAATTTTCTATGATATATTAAATATTTATCTAAAAATGTAAGGGTTTATGAGAATAATAAAATTGTGTAATGAATAGTAGTGAATATGCAAAAGACTAGTTAATTACCGGTAATAAAGAAATACGAATATAATTGCAAAATCAGATATTTCTAGTTATTGAAAAATTATAAAACCGATATTTTTGAAATCCTTATGAAAATACGAGTCTAACTGTAAACCCCTGATTTTTGTTGAAATTACAAATTTGAAAAATTAATTCCAAATAACAAATATTTGGTAACGTTTTAACAGTAGATGGATTGAATAAATTCAATCCTAGATTGAGACTGCAGAATTGAAACTATTTACAACTCCTAAATACTTTTAGTTTTTTTTTAAAATCTAAAGAAAATTTTTAGTCTATTTCTTCCTTTCTCTCTTCAACTGTTGTCAATAAATTTCATTAGAAAGCAAAACGTCTAGCTTTTATTCTAGATGTGATTGGCAAGCTAGTGAAACTATATTACTAATTTGAAATTCGAACTCTTACAATACCATACCCTATGAGTATATATAGTATTTTAAGCAATTGAAAACACTTAACCTTGGATGACCTTCATGGAAAATTTGCCCGACCATTGTAGTTATGTGTGCGCTTGGGAATGAGATAAACATGGGGCGTATGGGCAGAGGAGTGCTTTGCTGTGAGTGCGCAAGTGGAAAGCAGTGAGCGTGTGTGCACGCAGGAACTGGAGCATGCGAAGACCGAGCGAGAGTTGAGCAAGTCTTAGCAATTTGATCATGAAGGAGTTGCCCCAACCGATGCCACCTCTTAACCAGTTGGAGCTAGGCCTACAAAAATCCTTGAAACCCCACCGCTGTCTCCTTCTTGAGCCGAGCTTATTGAAGACCACGAACAGCTGTCATGCCAGGCTTCCCATCATCTTCCCAAATGGAACTCACACTCGAAAGCTAGCGCCAGAAGAGGAAGCATCTGTAAACTCTGCAATTCAAGAAATTCCCTTGAGAATTGCATTGCTAAGCCCAAGGACTCCTATGAAGATGGACACGCATCAAGCACAGCTAGGGCAGGGGGAGTGCATGTACTGTAAGGGCCCTCATCGGCTATCTCAACAAAATTATCCTTGGATTGTCGACAAGGGTGCTACCAGGACAACCAGGAATGCTAGACCTTGAGGCTCACATTGGAGCATGAAATGATTCCCACGGCAGTGAAATCGCTGCCCCTTGCTCGACCAAATTTAGAGAATCTCAACAGCTATCATGGAGAGGAGCACAAGGCCATGCATGTCGCCACCTAGCTAGGAGAAGTCTCCTTAGCACAGCTTCATTTAGCAAAGAAGCATCTGCACCCTATAAATTATAAGTTCTCTTCCTAATTGCCTAATCGTTAACGACCTCCAATCCTTCACATATACAACCACAAGAACCCCACTCTCCTATGTTGATGCAATCACACCGTGAATCATCTACTCATGCCCCCATATGGAGCAATTGATCGAGCACAGTGGTGGAAGCTAGAATAATCCAAGAGCGCCATCCCCCCCATCACTTTGTGTAGGATTCATTTCTTTAGCCAAGAGCAAAGGGAATTCAGAAGTGAAGATCACAAACCCCTTCAAGTTGGGAACACTTCTCCATTAATAGAAGGCATTCCTCTACGGTCTTAACTCCTAAGGAACTTAGCCATTACCTAAACGTGGACCTACTTCCTAGCATTGGTGAGACATTGCAATAATAATCCTTATGCTCCTCTTCTTCTTACAATCAACTAGCGCCTGCCTTCTTGTTGCCTCGATTCTATAGTAGATTCCTTTTAATTGTAGACAAATTATATTTCAATATTCTAAAGTTATTACATCGCCTATAATTCGCCCAAATCATAAATACATATAAGATAGTTTAATGCAGTTTGATAGATACTTGGAATAGTAAGTTTTACTTATTTCTTATCAATACCGAATGCGTCAAAACAATTAGTTAATCACCTTAATTGGATTAGGAACAAGAAAGTCACATATGATTTAATTTAAACAATGGAAATGACAGAAAGCTTAGAGCTTCTGTAGCTTAATTTTCTTACAAAATACTCAGTCCATGTTTTGGATTCTCACAACTCAGGAGAAACCGCTTTGGACAACGAGCTGCCTGAAGACTACTACAACAGTTAGACCCTTATGGAAGAGTGAGTATATATCCTATGATCCCTATATCTGTTTGTGTTGGTAATATAGTGCACCTATAATTTATGAACCAATTGGATTGCATGCGATTCTAGGGCCATGTGTGTGTTTGCTTCGTGTTTGATTTGCATTGTCAAACTACTTTAAATTTCTCAAATAACCTGTGCTTAAGTAGGATAACAACATGATGAATGTTTGTGAAATTGTTTTGGTTGCATCAATTAATTAAACTTAATATATCCGATTAAATTTAAATACTTGATCATGCATCACGCATACTGCATTATAGGAGAGCTGTCACCACCCTGTAGTGGACTAGAGGGGCTAGTTAATCATAGATCCTACCTCTGGTATATTGAGGAACTAACATGTACGTGGGGGTACAGCCTATTGCTAGAGGCTGCGCTGGTGCCATTGCTTAAGTGTAAACCTACTTCTGGACCTTATATTATGACTATTATTTATCTAATAAAATGAATTGTGAAGGCTCAAGTCCGAAGCCGAGGTTTGATGGGAATTGACTGTCACGCCCCAAAGGGTACCCTAAACGTGATAGTCCGCCACACTCAATATTAAAGCTTAAGTATGACAACCTTAGCCATTCCCAAAAGCTTCTATATTAAGTGTAAGGCGTACTTTCACAACTTTAGAGGACCATATATGGAATTATGAAGTTTAAGAAGATATGAATAACACATTTAAGAAAGAAGGATTCATAATAATCATTTATTCATATCAATGGTTTTACAAACTTAGGGACATTTTCCCCGATCTCTAATCTATTACATGAATATTTGTACATCATTACTAATACTATACTTTATCTAAATTTGTGTTACCCAAAAAGAAGTTACCTGCCCGCAGGGTCCACGTGGCCTTAACCATAAGTAGGGAAACTGCAAAAGATATCTATTGGGGTATAAGCTAATAGGCTTAGTGAGAACTATTTCCATAAATAACTTCTTGTAACAAGATTTCAAACAAGTTGATTAAACAAACAAATGTAATGCAACAAGCACGTAGGTAAACAAGCATATAGTTTCTCGGGAACTATATGTTGAATGGATTTACGCCATCCATTCGAGGTTTGATGATACATAACCTCAATTTAAGTAGTTTTAGTTAAAAAGTTTTCATGCTCGAAAGCACTCATCGCCAAGCATTCCGAATCTACTTGATTGACCTTGCTTTCGGATCTTCGGCCAAGCATTTTTCATTAAGCCACCAAGTAATCGCTTTCGGATCTCCCGCCAAGTGTTGCTTTCGACATGAGCTTACTATCCTTCTCACCCAAGGATAATAACCCAAAATGCAATGTGACTCACTTCGTGATATGCATGAATTCATTAATTTATAAAGTCATAGCATAATTATTTTTAGATTTAAGGCGATCAAGGAATTTCACACAAATCAATATTATACTAAAACAATCATTTTAAACAATTCCGGCTTCGATATTCTTAAAATTCCTTCAAGGAATTATTTTACAGACATATCGGTTTATCTTTTCCTAACTCTAATGCAACTAATTTATAAGCACAACAAGTATAGCATTTAATGGAAATAAACTCATGATGCCATGTCGTCTATTCCTCTAAGCAGGTGAGTCGTTCACACACTCCACTTAATCGTAATAATCTTCGGGATAAAGGAATCCTTCCTCGGGGTCACCTAGCCAAAGAAAATACCCACAATGAGTATCCCTTAATGATTTTCTTGAATTTTTGACAAAACAATGTCAAAGTTCGTATGAAGGAATGTCCCAACTTAAAATGGCCATAACTTGGTCATTTTAACTCGGAATTGCGCATATAATATACCGATTTCTACCTACTCGAAAATAACTTTGGTTTAAGAAATCAAAATTTGTTTGATAACTACTTAGTTATCTATATAGTTTGAAAAATTCTCTTTTTATACTATATGACTCATATTTAAGCATGCTCAAGTGTTTTGTTGTCCAATTATTTTTTTTTGGGTTAAAACAATGTTGGTTTGAAGTTTTTCGGAAATATATAGTTTTGAAAATTGTTTTTGTAAATTTCTTGAAATGAATACTTTGTTTCCTTTTGTGTTCCCAAAAACGCTTTATGTTGGTTTTATTATTTTTCCTAAGTAATTTTTGAAAATAAAATTTTCCATTTTCTAAGTTTTCTACACTTATACTATTTTAGAAAATGCACTACTCTTCCTTTTTAGTTTTCTTGCACAAATTTCTTTATCTATTTATTTATGAAAATCTTCATTTGAAAATTTCTCATTCCTCCCTCATGTCTTATGTTTTCCATAGAAATTATCATGTATAAAATTTGTTTTCTTGATAAACTAAAGTGGGACAATATGTGATTTAAGAACTTTTTATAGTAAAGTAGTTTCTAAAATTTTAATAGTTTTTTTATAACTTGAAAAGAAATAACTTTATTTTTGTTTTCAAACCATAGATTTTCTTTGCCTATTTGTTTGTAAAGGTCTTTTACTTGAAAATTCCTTAGCCATTTATCTTATTTATCTTTTTATAAAAAGAAACCATTTTTGTATCAACAAATTATTTTCTTTGAAAAACAAGGTGGAAAAATAAAGGTTTAAGTAGCTTTTTAAAGTAAAAGTAGTTTCAAAAATTATAGTGAGTTCTTTTTGTAACTTGAAAAGGAATGAGTTTATTTTTGTTATCTTATAAATTTTTACTTTACATAACTTATCTCTAAGTGACAAATTCTTCTTTGTTTAATTATTTTTAGAAATTAAAAACTTTTGGACAAACAATCTAAATGGACATGATAAAATATCTATGCATTCATTCTGTTGTCATATGCTTGCCACACTTGTGTGGGCACTAATTAACTTGCTTGTTGTTGCGTGAACGATATAGTGTGAGGATTTATACTTCACTGAGCTGTGGTTTGCTCACCCCTTTATAGTTTATTGTCACAAGCCTACTTATGGTCCAAACCGGGCAGGGGACCTCCACAGGTTAGTACTAGAATAAAAAGGGGGTCATACAGAAATGGTAAGAGTACGAGTTTCGAGAATTATGCTATAGAAACCTTGCCATGTAAAATAAAGCCATCTATGAAACCTATAAACTTTGTCTAAGTAAATTACCACTGCTTTATTTTGATATATGCTACAAGCCTCCTCAGATGTTTGAAAATTGCAAGCACCTCTAAGCAGCAAGAGAGGTTTAGAATAATCACAACAGCCATTCTCTGTTGCGTACGACGGACTGTCCAGCCTTTAGGGGCATAACACTAATGGTATTAATGGTATATTTTTGATATCTCGAGTCCCAGGACACGTTTTTCAAAGTCTTTATCCGAACGGGTTCGAAATAAGTAAAAAATTTACCAATATGATATTTTTAAGCGATCTTATATTACTACGAGCTACTACACACACTCAAACTAAACCTCGGCCTTTAGGACTAAGAACGTGAGATTGTCAGACTAAAACTACTATATTCCACTTAGAGTTTCCGGATGACTTTTCGGTTTAGATCTTTGCCAATTTGGAAACTAGGGGTTTATGTTTATACATCACATTTAGTTTGAGAAATTTATTTTAAATTTTATTTTTGTAAGTTTTTAATATCTTTTATCTTTTTCGGAATTCTTGAATTCGGTTTTATTTCAGAAAGTTCATCGTTATTTGCTTTTTAATAATTTATTTTTGGGTTCTATATTACCTGATTTTACAAGTCAAAGTTAAATATAGAATTTGTCGTACGTAGTGGTTTTGAATTTGAAGACTGTTGAGTTCTTATTTTATTTTTAAGGAATCTCATTTTCTCAAGATTAAGAAATTTCTGGATTCATTCATGATTTAGGACTAGTTAAAGTTCGATTTTAATTTGAAGTCATTTTTAGAGTTTATTTTCAATATTTATTTTGGAATTATTTACTGAAATTTTTCGAGGCTTACATGATGAACACTTAAGGAGTGTGTTGTAGATCCTAAGAGATAATAAGCTATATGTTGAATTGTCTAAATGTGAATTTTGGCTTAAGAGCATATCATTCCTTGGACATATTGTTTTTGATGAAGGAATATCTGTTGATCCTGCGAAAGTTAAACCTATTATGGAACGGAAAAGACCAAAACTAACAGAGAAATTAGGAGTTTCTTGGGATTAGCATGATATTATCGAAAATTTGTACGAGATTTCTCAAAGATTGCACGACTACTGATGCAGTTAACAAAGAAGAATGAGAATTTCCAATGGAATGATCAATATGAGCAAAGTTTCCAAGAATTCAAAAGAAGGTTAGTATCGACACTAATATTGATTTTGTCAAATGATAAGGATTCATATGATGTCTATAGTGATGTGTCCACGAATGGTTTAGGATGTGTATTAATGCAAAACGGGAAAGTAATAGCATATACTTATAGACAATTGAAGTCACATGAGATGAATTATTCCACTCATGACCTTAAATTAGCTACTATTGTCTTCGCACTCAAGATTTGGCATCATTATTTGTACGGACAGAAATGTGAAATATATACAGATCACAAGAGCATGAAGTATATATTTACATAGAAAGAATTAAATATGAGGTAACGTAGATGGTTAGAATTGATTAAGTATCATGACTTAACCATTAATTATCATCGAGGCAAAGTAAATGTTGTAGCTGATGCATTAAGTCATAAGAATTATGAAGAAGTAGCCTTAATGTTGACAGTGTCACGCCCCGAAGGGTACCATAAACGTGGCAGTCCGCCACATATAATATCAAGGCTTAAGAATGGCTACCTTAGTCATGCGAAAGCCTTAGTATTATATGTAAGGCGTCTAACACGGTAATAGGAGACGCTTTTGGGAAGCATAGTTTAAGCAAGTAAAGATAAACATACAAGAATCCAGAAATAAAGTATATCATATCATTAATAACCAAAGGTCTATTACATAATTTCTTAGGGGCATACCCCCGCTAATCCCATGGATCGTGATAAACTTTATAACATCCAAAATACTACATTAAAGATTTCAAAGGAATTCTAATCTAAGTCTTCGAGTAGATTTCCTCCAAAAGCTTCAATATATAAAACTTACACGGATACGGGGAGACCTCGGGCACAAAAATAGGTGTTCCTGAGAATACAAATATCTATAGGGGTGTAAGCTTATGGGCTTAGTGAGTAAATCCCAAAATTCATACTCGAAGAAAATTATCAATCAAGTTTATTATTCAAACATATGAAATGCAACAACCACGTGAGCATACAAGACATATGACTTTCCGGGAATCATATGTTGAATGAATTACGCCCTTCATTCGGGGTTGGGTATTCAGGCCAATTACAGCCACAACTTTTAAAAACACTTTTATAGATCTTACCGGCTCCTATACGCCATCAAAACTTGTAGTTATTACAGGCTCCTACTAGCCACCAATTTAAGTAGTTCTTACTGGCTCCTACTCGCCACTGACATGATATACCGGTTATGTCTACCACCACTATTATACACTTGTCCCACCAATTGTATAGTAGTGAATGCAATGTGACTCAACATATGAAGTGCATGAATAATTTCTTTAATTAAAGTCTAGTAGTTACATTTAACTTCTTTCAAGTGATCAATCAATTTCAAACATTTCAAGATATTAATTACATACAACTTTATTACAAACAAATCGAGTTTCGATATACTTAGTATTCTTTCAACATATTATCATACACTTCCTTTTGATTTTTCTTAAATTCTAGTGCAACTAATTTTACAAGCACAATCAAGAGTATGAAAAATAACGGGGAATAAACTCACTCAGCCATGATGACACCTTTCTTGAAACGGATGAGTCGTTCGGGATTTCCACTAATCGTAATAATCTTCGGGATATGAACAATCCTCCTCGAGATTATCTAAAAGAAAGAAAAATACTTAAGATGAGTATTTCATGAACTTCTTTTCTTGAAGATTCTAATCTTTTCTTAAAATCGCGGTAAAATCGTATAAGGGGAAATTCCAACTTAAAATGGCCATAACTTGCTCATTTTAACTCGGAATTTTGCGTATAATATACCGTTTTCTACCTACTCGGAAAGATCTACGCATTTCTAAACTTATTTTCATAAAACTAGGTCGTTTGGGTTCCGAAAAGACAGCGACCAGATTTTCCACGAATTTGCAAACATTTGTTTTCCTTCTTGTAAATAAAGCTCATTTGAAAAGATGAATATTTCAAGTATTTTGTAAACTTTTTGAAAGGTAATGACTCATAACAAATGTATGAAGTAAATGAAGTTGTCTCAACTTATGAAAAGTAAGACTTTGAACTTGAGATTTTATTGAAATATTCATTTTATTTTTGAAAGATCTTAAGTTATTGGAGACGAATATTCTTTTTCTAAATTTAATCTCTTGTAATTACTTTAATTTCCTAAAGTGTGGTTTTATTTTCTAAACTTGGATTCAAAAGTAGTAAAATGACATTTTTATTTCTTGTAATGATTCCAAAAGAATTTCTACTTCTTGATGAAAGATAAGTTTTCATAAAACCTTTTGTTTATGTAAGAAAAATCATTCCCATGCATGTTCATGGGTTTTTAAGAAATCCATTTTCCATATTTATTTCTTTAGAAAGAATCTTTAATTCAAGAAAACACTTTCTCATTTATTTTTGTCGAGACAAAAACATTATGTTCATGCATGAATATGAATCATAAGCTATAGAAATATAAAGTAAAATAATAACTTGAAAGCTTAAGTAAATAATAAAGTAAATCAAGTATTGGGACCTTAGCTTCATCAAGGTACCCCGGGACTAAGAAAAGACTAGTCCCGAAAAGAAAAGAAAGAGAAATTGTTTTGACTTGATGAGGACAAGTCTAAGACTAGAATGACTAGTCTTAAAATCAACTTGAAATAAATCGCGATAAAGATAAATAAATTGCAAGATAATGAGCTTATATGCTCTAAATAGTATATATAGCTATATAGATATATTAGATAGTAATAACATAAAGGAAATATAAAGAACATAAAGGAACATAAAGAGATTGATATTATGAACAAAAACAAAGTATGAACTTATTGTTGCTTTCTTAACCTTTATGGTTTTAGAAAACACACACTAAGTTCATACTAAGTAAATGAACATGTGGATTTCTTGAAGGCATATTACCTAAAAGAAAGAAGAAGAGAGGAGCTCCTTGTAGAAGACTTCTTGGAGAGAATTCTTGAGAGAATTTGAGAGAGATTTTGGTATAGTAACTTTAGAGAAGAAGTGGTGTGAAAGAAGTGAAGGTATGAGGGGGTATTTATAGGAAAATGTGGGAGATAATTTGTGTTAATTAAATAATTGAAAAATAAAACAATTTGAGGCATTATGGGGGGGGGGGGGGCGGCGCTACTTCATGCATAAAGGGGGGAAATTTATTTTTTTTGTTATTTTGTTAATTAAAAGTAAGAAATGAAAGATGTGAAGTTGTATTGGAAATGAAAATGTGTAAGAAATAGGTGTATGGGTTGTAAGAGTAGGTTGTAAGAAAAAGTAGAGATAGATGAATAGTGTAGAATAGTAGAAAATAGTGTAATGTAAAAGTAGACATGACAATTAAATACCGGTAGTAAGAAAATACGTATAAAAGCGATATCTGATATTTCTAGCTACCGAAAAATTACGAAATTGATATTTTTGGAAATCTCATATTTTTACGAGTCTAACGGTATATTCGGAATATTTTTCCTATTCCGGGCTTCCGGACACGTTTTTCAAGAACTATTGATCGGGTTCAAAGGACACTCGAATTTTGAAAAACTGATATTTTTATAAAACCTATAGCTATTACGAACTATTACAACTAATTTTCCCAACTTCGTTTTCTAGGGCTTGAGAAAACGGCAATGCCGGACTTAAGCGGTTACGGTAAACTAGGGTTTGGTTGACTCTGGGAAATCCGGTTGACTTCCGATTAGGGTTTAAACTATAATTCGGATCCAAAAATTTCGGGGATTTACGACATTTTACATGCATATAAGCCTCCCCATTCCACCATAGCACAACCATTACAAGTCTTGTATGGTTGTGCTATGGGTGGAATTGGGAGGCTTTATGCATGTAAAAAGGGTTGGGTGTTTTGCATGTGGGGGCTCCATAATTCCACCACAAGTAACTCCCCTGCCCAATTCCCTTCACGGTACTACAGACCCACAAGAGTCACCCAGCAGAGGGATGAAGCTTGTCCCACATGGGTTTGGCTCAACCCTTTTTACATGCATATAAGCCTCCCCATTCCACTCATAGCACAACCATTACAGACAGAGTAGAAAGAACTTTTTAAGGAATTTGAGAGATTAAACTTGGAGTTTTCAATGCAAGGCTTGGAAGCAGAACTTGGAAACTTGATCTGAGAGCCTACTTTACTCCAGCAAATCAAGGAAGCTCAGAAAGAGGATGTGGAATTCCAAGAGTTAAATAAGAGATTTCACAAGGAAAATATAAGGACGTTCATGTGGATGATGAAGGAGTATTGAGAATGAACAAAAGATTGTGTGTACCACTTAATGCAAGCTTGAGGAAGGAATTAATGCATGAAGCACATTATTCTAGATCTTCTGTACATCTAAGAGAAACAAAGAGGTACCAAGAGTAAAAAAGTACATATCGGTGGGATGGAATGAAAAAGGATGTTGCAGAATTTGTTGCTAAGTGTGATGTATGTCAACGGGTAAAAGCTGAACACCAAAGGCCCAGTGGATTGTTGAAACCATTACCAATTCCAAAATAGAAATAGGATCAAATTTCCATGGATTTTGTATGTTCATTACCTAAAACAAATGCAAATTATGATGTTGTTTGGGTCATTGTGGATAAACTCACTAAATTAGCTCATTTTTTGCCAATCAACATGACAATCCATTGGAAAGGTTGCAACGAATATACTTGAAGGAGACTGTGAGAGTACATGGTATACTTGCTGGTATAGTGTCACGTTGAGATCCATGGTTTGTTTCCAGATTTTGGCAAGGATTGCAGAGAGCTTAGGACCATAATTGAAGTTCAGTACATCTTATCATCCTTAGATAGATGGACAGACAGAGAGAAATATTCAGACCTTGGAAGATATGTTGAGATCTTGTATTTTAGAATTCAAAGGAAATTAGGATCAACATTTACCATTGGTAGAATTCGCATACAATAACATTTACCACTCAAGTATTGGGATGCCACTAGTGCTATATAGTAGAAAGTGTCGATCACCATTATTCTGGGATAATCTAGAGAAAGTAATGATTGGACCTGAATTGGTACAAGAAACAATTGACAAGGTCACTATGATAAAGCGGAAAAATGAAAGAAGCTCAAGACCAACAAAAGAGCTGGGCAGATCTAAAAAGGAGAGAATTGGAGTTTACTGAAGGAGAACATGTTTATCTAAAGATAAGTCCGATCAAAGGTCTTCATAGTGGACAAACAAAAGGTAAGCTAAGTCCCAGATATATTGGACCATTTGAGATATTATAACGAGTTGGAAATCTGGTATATTGTCTTGCATTGCCGCTCAACTTATCTAGTATACATAATGTTTTCCATGTATCGGTACTAAGAAAATATGTACGGATCCGGATAAAATGATTAAGTTGGAACCAATCGATCTAAAAGAGAACTTAACATATGAAAAGTATCATGTTCGGATATTAGACAGAAAAGTGCAAACTCTCAGAAATAAAGAGATTCATTATGTCAAAGTACTATAGGATTCCCGAATTGAAGAAATGACATGGGAACCGGAAGATGAGATCAAGAAGAGTTATCCCCATCTTTTTGAAAACTCAGGTACGTAAGCAAGCTTTAAGGACAAAGCTTATTTTAAAGGGGGAAGGGAAGGAGGGAGGGAGGGAGGAGGGGTTGGGGAATGTAAATCCCGAAAATTTTTCATATCAGTAAAAATAGACAGAAATATAAATATAAAAAAATAGATGGTTAATATTGAACTCAATAAAGACTGTAGAATAGAACTACAAGTAGTGTGCCTATATAGAGTTTCAAACCTTAAAAAAAAGTTTCTAGATAGTATTAAATACTACTAATAAGATTTCATAGTGAGCATTGAAAACTCAAGATATAAGAATATCTTGGTTAAGATTTTAAATGCGATAAAGAGTAAATAACCAATTATGTTTATAGTTAGAAAACGATAACTTTAAGATAAATCGTTACGGTTATAAATACACAGTAAAAACATAAACATATCTATAACTAATAATCTAGACTCTAAATAAATATTTGGATCACACTATTGTTCTAATTAGAGTGTTTTTAAGCTATTAGAGCCTAAAACAAAAATTGGCCTATTAAGCTTAGAAAACCTTAATCATGGGAGCTAAAACTCTAAAAATAATTAATTGCGTAAACTTTAAACCCAAAGTTGAATTCAATAACAATCTAGAAAATTTGTAGAACCCGTTATAAATTTTTTGAGATAAAACTCTTAAATGATTGTCATATTTATACCCGTTTAACTTAATAAACTATCCTAAAATTTAGATAATCATTAACTAACTAATATTATATTAATATATGTTAAATTCAATGCATATTGGAGGATGTAGGTTGGATTTGTCTAGAATTCTTCAACCAAATTTTTGAAACACAAGAGTAAAAAAGAACAAACAAAAGCCAATAAAACAACTCCAAGACCAATCAAAACAATCCAACTAAGCTTAGTAATAAATGCATGAAGATTACATTTATTGGCAACTTGATTTTCGATGGAGACTTCTTTCCCTACCTTCTCTTGCCTATATATACTCTTCTTATTTAACAACAAAACAAAGCCATCATTAACATACAAACAAAGCCTTTAAGAAATCAACAATAGCAGCAAACAACAACCCACAACAACAGCTACAAATAACAACAATAATCCAATCAAAACATACGTCGAAACTACCACAAAGAAGCTCCATAAAAGTAGCACAAAACAGGCTTTGGAAAGGGAAAAACAAGGTGAGTTAAATTTGTTTTTGAGTTAGTTATGTATTAAAACATTAGCTAAAAGTGTTAATCCTAGGTTTGATATCATCTCAAGAATGGAGTTTAAAACATCAATATCAATCCATAACAAGGTAAACTTTGATAAACCCTAGTTACACTCTTTATATTCATAGGACAAGGATTATATACGTGTTGATATATTGTAAGATCATACATGTGTATATATATACATCATGTAAAAACACTTAGGAATATTTAAAAACAAGTTAGACGTGAAAATCAAGAAAAAACGGATCAAAGCTTACGTGAAGATAATCCGTAGTAGAGCACGGCTTATCCACAGGGGGTGACTGGTGAACTTCCCGTGTTCCTCTCGGCTTTTAATATTTTCATATGTTTCCAGAAGTACACAACTGGTACGTGGTCGTGTACCAAACTGTGTTCCTCTCGGCTTTCAATATATTTTCATGGGACCATGTTTCCAGAAGTACACGGTTGGCACACGGTCGTATACCAAGCCGTGTTCCTCTCGGCTTACGTATAAAAAAATAAAAAAATAAAAACAAAATCTGTTTTATTTATTCCGAATAATATATATTATATTATTATTATTATTATTATTATATTATTATTATTATTATTATTACTGTTGTTGTTATGAATATTATTATTAATATTAACATTATTATCATGATTGCTAATATTAGTATACTTTATAAATAAGAATAAATTATGATAATTGTTTAAAACTCAACTTATATCGGTAAATATATAATAATGGGCATTTAAAATAAGCTAAAATATCAAAAAACATGATTCCTAAAATAATTAGGTAATAATATAAAGAAATCAACAGAAACACGACGAAACTAAATGATATAAAATAAATATTAGTTACTATAATAGGTTAACTAATGAACAATATAAAAGTGATGATAAGATATCAATCCACTCAATATAAATTCTACAACTACCCAATAAAAATATATAATATCACATAATATCAAGAAAAGTCAAATGAAAATAAATATTAAATAATAATTGCTATTATAGGACCATTAAAGGACCAATATACTAATAGAAAGGAAGCCAAATATCAATATAGGATACTTATACATCATAGGAGTTTAATTATATAATTTATGTTGTATTGATGAATATATTTATTCATCTCAATAGGTAAGCTTGATACTTATGAGGAGTTCCCATTGATTATTATGATTAGCCAGTATGAGTAGGTGAGTAACTCAAACTTATTACATTGTGTGTGCTTGTACCTTAGTTGATCATAAATGAAAAATAATAACATGAATTTGCTGTATGGGTTTACACAATTGTTTGCTGTATGAATTTTTTATTGCTAAGCTACTTTAATAATAGTGATAATAGAATTCTGTATGAACTTGTTGCTAGTATAGTATGCTGCTTGTCTGTATAATGATTGATCATCTTAAACCTTATTAAATACTATTGTTACTCTAAATGTAGTGAACATATATTGCACGAATTGCATAAGCAGCATTTGAGTAAGTGGCAGCCTACTATGTATTAGCGTTTTGGATCTCTGGTAATGCTTGGTTTTTCTAGGCAAAGAGGCTATTAGTTCTATGCAAGATTACCTTTGTTCTGTCGGTACCATAGGAACTAAATGGTAAATGAAGGACATCGCTTATGGTATCGCTTTGAAATGACTAACGCTTAATGGAGTTTCTAAGGCTAAAAAAATAGGAAATGAGTGTTAAAATACGATAAATTTAAAGTGATAATTAAAGTGAGTATTGTTATTTTCTTGTATGCTTAGTCTCTCTTGGGTAAGTAGGCCATAGTATTGTGTTCATTTAACCCTGATGAGATGGCATAAATCTTCATCCTTCTTTGGATCCGGGTTATCCAGGCTTGTATTTATGCATATGCTTGATTGATGCATCTCATATGATTGTTAATAAACTTGTGTGATATGTGGTAAGTTCTGGTTATTCACTGAGCCCATGGTTTTGCTCAAACTCCAACAGTCCTTTCAGGTTTACACTTAGGCTATGGCTTGTCACTTCTAGAAATTTATCTCTAATAAGAACTTCAAGACTGGAGGTTCATAGGAGATTATGGATAAATTACTTACTTTTATTTTTGTCTAAGTTAGTTAGTATTTAAATTATAGTTATGTATTTAGAGACTTTTTAGAAAGACAATATGGTTTGTAATATTATATTTAAGCACTGAGATGATAGTTATTTACTAATTCACGGCTTACATGTATTTTTCATTTCTTATCAAAACAACTAAAAGATACTGTTGTTTGAAAATATATCACTCTTTGAAGGTAATCTAGTGATAGTATTCAAGTGTTGCTTGTTTACTACTACTAGGATACCTTCAGGGCGTGACAAGAGTGTTTTTAAGGGAGTACTTCCTAAGTAGCTTAAGAGCAAAGTATAGCACAAATTTGATAAACCTTGCACATTGGAACAAAAGAATTGATGAGTATGAGCATGAGTTTAACAGGTTTTACAGTTTGCTCCAAGTGCTTATAGAGATAATGATGAGCTGAAAAGATAGACTTTTGTAGATGGTTTGGAGCCTCATTATTAGAGAAGGCTTACTGAGTTTGAGATCGAAGATTTCTCTATTTTGGTGGAAAAAGCATAAGTTGTTGAACATGTTGGAAGGTATGAGGCAAAAAGGTACATAAAGAGAGGCTAAACCTTTGGAAAGAGGTCACATGACAATTTTGGGACAAGTTTGGCCTCTAAAAGGAATAAGATCTTCAAGATATCTGAGATATCCAAAGGAGGAGAGTTTGAGAAAAGTGCTCTTGTTTGTTGGAAGTGTAAGAGATCCCATTACCAAGGGATTGTCCCTATCTGAAGAGTCGATGTTTCTTTTGTGGAGAAGGTGGATACATGATTAGTGGTTGCCCAAACATGGATTTTTATGCAAGATCACTACTTTACTCTACTATTATATGCATGAATATGAAGATCATTAGATGAAAACACATTTAAACACAATATCTACTCTTGTGATGGCTTGATATTCATGTAGTAGTATTTTCTTGTTCCTAGCAAGTGCTCATGGAGACTTAAATGTGAAAATATTCATGAATAATCTTGCCATTACAAGATTTAATGGTAGAGAAATTAAGGATTCATCAACTAAGGCTTGAAATGGAAGGGAAATGAAGAAGAAATTGAACTTGTGAGTGTGTGTGTATGCATGTAGAAGTCACGGCAAGAGAGAAAAAAATAGAGAGAGTTTGTGAGTTTTTGAAAAGTGAAAAATGAATGAAAGAGAGAGAGAAGGCATAAAAGATATTATATAGTAAGATAAATTAGGGTTTGTTTAATTATAATAAAGAGGAAAAAAAAAATGTAGGGCAACTAAGGGGGGAGTGCACTGGTTTGGACATGGGAGGGAGAGAGGGAGTGTTGAATTTACTTTGTTTTATAATTTATGTAATAATATATCTTAATTTGTAATAATTCTTTAAGAGACAAATTTCTCTTGGAAAAGAAAATGTAATTGAGTGTTTGTAAGGACGTAAGAGTATAGAGTGGCTTGTGAGTATAGTAGGTTGTATTTGTGAATAGTAATGAATAGTAAACAAGACAATTACTTTACCGGTAGTAAAGAAAATACGAGAAAAAGGCTATATCTGTAATTTTTATAAATCGAAAATTATAAAAATTATATTTTTGAAATCCTCATTAAATTTTGGTTCTAAAGAATATTCTAGAATATTTTTCGAACTTCAAGTTCTGGGGCTCGCTTTTCTGTAATGGATCTCGGGAAGGCCCACAATAGAAAATTTTTTGAAATAAGATCTTTTCAGGGTTTGAAATATATTTTAGAATAATATTCCACATTAATTTATTTTACAAAAGTTCTTTTGGTTTGAAATCGAAGGAAAGCCGGATCCAGAGTTCCTGGGTTTCTCTCTCAAGCTTAAGCTAATTCAGTTTAGGGTTTTGGTTTCCGGTTTCCGAAGTTTACTCGGTTACTAGGAAAACCGGGGTTTACAGCTTAGTTTCAAAGAAAACCGGGGCTTACAGTTAGAGTTGATTAAGGATTATGATTTAAGCATCAACTATCACCTAAGAAAAGTCAATGTAGTTGTACATGCTTTGAGCCTCAAGAATTATCAAGAAGTAGCCTTGATGCTAACGAGACAAAAAGAGCATATAAGAGAATTTGAAAGGATGAACTTAGAGTTTATCTTTCAAGATTCACAGATTGAGATTGCAAACTTAGTTTTGGAACCAACTTGTTGCAAAGAATTAAAGAAACACAAAGAAAAGATCCAGAGTATCAAAGGATAATTCAAAGTCTTTGTAAGCCCCTAGATTCTATGCTACGGTTTATGCCTAAACCCTAAACCGAAGGTCAGCCGAAAACCCTAAAATCAACAAATCAATAACAAACCCTAGTAGATTTAGATCCGATAATCCTGTGCTCTTAACCCTAGAAAAATGGAATTGAGATAATTGTGGATTATAGTCCATATTAATATAGGAAAACTTAAAAATATCATATTCATTAAAATTTAGTTTGTTTCGGATCTGAACGGGATTAAATTTCAAAAATTGTGCCCAGTACCTTAGACGGTAAAAATATTTCAATAACACCGTTATATTTGTAAAAATATAAAGATTTCAAAAATATCATTTTTATAATTTTTTGGTACCTAAAAATATCAGATATCGCCTAATTACGCGTATTTTCTTTATTAACAGTGTTAATTTGTCTTATCTGCTATTGATAGTACTATTCTACACTATTAATTGCTATTCACCTATTTTTGCTTTTCTACCACCTATTTTTACACTCTATCATACCTACTTCTTACTTTTTATGTTTTCCATACAATTTTACTCACATTATACCTTACAAATTATTAGATTTTATTAACAAAATTAAAAAAAAATCGAAATCAACTCTTTCTCTCTCTTTCTTTGTAAAAGCGACACCTCCCTATTTCACACACACAAATTTTTTCTTTTTATTTTATTTACATAATTTTTTCTCCACAAAACTCTATAAATATCCCCTCTCTCTCATTTTCTTCCACACACACATTTACATTAACAAAAATCTCTCAAAATTACTACTCAATTCCTCTCTCCAAAAATCTCTTCTCATCTTCCCACATTTCCATGATCTTCATACTACCATAACTTTTCTTTTTATACCATTAATGCTTCTACCTTAGGTAATATTCTTACAAATACTTCCTTATCATGTTATGTAACATAATATGACCATGGTATGTGTTTTCTAAACATCTAAGTGTTATGAAAGCAACATTATGTTCATGTTTTGTTCTTGTTCATGAATAAATCTCATTTTATTATTATGTTGTTTTATTATTGTTATATTGTTTCATGTTATTATTGTTCTAATATAACTTCTATATATTAGTAAATATGTGTGTGTGTGTGTGTGTGTGTATTTCTTTGAGCATATAAGCTCACTAACATAACCGTTATTTATTTATTTATTTATACTTTGTAATTTATTTATTTATTCCATGCTTTTATATTAAGACTAGTTTTTTGAGTCTTAGACTTGCCTTCATCAAGTCAAAACAAATTTTCTTATTTCTCTTATTTTTCTTTTTGGACTTGCCCATGTCTAAGTCCAGAAGCCTTGAATCAAGCTAAGACTTCCAATACTTGATATTTATTATTTGCTTATCTCTATATTTTTCATCTTTCTTATTAAATATTTTTATCATGTTACTTAGCTATAAACCCATATTCATGTATGATCATGTGCATTGTTGTGAAAATAAGAATAAAAAGTTCTTTCTTAAGTAAAAAGAAAATAAGTTCAACTCACTTTAAAAATGTGATTTTATCACTTAGGGAAAGTTTCATTGAAATTTAAGATTTTATGTCAACAAAAGTGCTTTTCAAAGAATTTTAGATAAGGTCACCATGGATTTTAATGTTGTTTTTTTATAGAAAGAAATCCTCGATCAGAAGTGCACCAAGACATCTCGGCTAGGCTGGCACACCTCTAGGACCAACATCAATTTTTGGATTTCTGAATTTATTAATAAAGAAAAGATAAATTACAAAAACTATCCTTAAAAGGAAAGACAAAACTTAGTGTAAACTGAGATTAATCAAATCTATAACATTCCTTGCCTAAAGCATCACTCTCTATAAGATTATTACAATATGAAGGAATTGAATTCCACCATTGCAAAGATGTTTCACTAATTGCTTTTACAGGAAGTAAATCTGCCATTGAGTTGCCTTGTCTGTAGATATGAGATACATGAATCTGGATGTTATTTTAGTGTTGTTAAAGTGCAATGACTTTTTCAAAAGTCAATTAAGAAATTCTTTACTCTCTTTTTAAACTACCATTAAAACCTTAATGTTGATAATACTTTGCTACGAGAAATTTTCTCAAAAACTCGTTTATAAAATCCTCACTAACATTTCTAATAAGTACAAATACCAAAACAAGCTTTTCAAAATAAGTTAAAATCAACTCACCAAGTAAAAACTACTTAAGGAATAAAATTTGTAGATACCCTCGGAAAGACTAAAACTTTTGAATCTATATTATCTTTTAATCATATATTTAATGATGCAAAAATGCATAGTTTTATTTCCAAACAACTTAAAATAATTTTAACAACTTCACTTTTTAAACTATCAAGATAGGATTGTTTTATGGAAAATTATTGATTAAGACAACATCATTAGAATCAAGTGTATAATATGAGTTGCATATCTATTAAAAGGATTTTTCAACTATATATATTTGTATGTTTGCTATGGGACTTTTTAGTTGATAAAAAGCTTGGAAAAATCATGTTTTAAGGGTTAGGATTTTCGTATTGATTTTGTACCACATCTTTTTGGAACCTAAATGACCTTTGATGATAAAGTTAACCTTAGAAATGGATAGATCTTTTTAACTAGGTAGAAAATGATATATAATATGCGAAAGATATGGCCATTTTAAGTTGGAATTTCACCACATACGAAATTTGATGAATTAGTAAAATAAAGTTTGCAAGTTTAAGTAAAACTTCCAAGAAATACTCATTTTGGGTATTTCTCTTGTTTAGGCAATGAAGAGCCCAAGTTTCCTTATCTAAAGGACTACTTCGACTAGGTGCTTTCTATTGCCATGGCTGAGTTAGTTTAATTTCCTACATTCTTGTTCTTTTGTTTTTGCTTGTAGATTAGCGGCATTAGAATTAGGAAAAGATGAAAACATGAAACGCATGTGCCTTACATATATAGTTGAAATGGTGTTAAGCATATCGAGGAGGGAATTGTTAAATAAATAATGTTTGATATAGCGTAGAAATGATATGTTTGCAAACTCTATGATCACTATTAAAATATCTAATATTATGCCATGATTACTTTAACAAAATGATTCATGCATAACATGTAGTGAGTCACATTACATTCATTACTATAACCTCGGTGGGATAATATAATATATAGAAGAAATATTTTATAAAGAAGGGCAAAGAAATGTCATTTGTTGATTAAGGAGAGCAAAATTTTGGTCATTTCTAATAAATGAGATATATAATAATTATCCCTCACATTGCTGATGGTCAACAAATCCTTAAAGATAGTAAATCTTCAATAAATTATGATAAAAGGCAAAAGTTGTCATATGTTGAAAAATAAGATGGTTTTATAGTCCACCTTAGTATTAAGTTGATGGTTTTTTTTTCTATGACCTAGAGATGTTTGAAGAATAGGTTTTGACAAAGGAAAATTGGTCTCTAGGTGCCGGCCTATATGTGAAAGCCGTTGGTGTAAGGACATGGGCTACCGGCGTTGGATTAAAGGCCACCTACATAAGTGCCAGCTTATTTACCCGAAATGCTTTGTATAAATAGAATTTTAGGGTTCATATTTCTCATAAGTTCTTCCTTTCTTTTCGACCAAAGAGTGTCTGTTAGGGTTTTGAGAGCACTTGAGAGGAAATCTAAAGGAAAACAAGATCTTTGATCTGGGTTAGTCGATCTAATCAAGATTTGTGTAGATTTATATGGAAACAACATCTTTCTCACAGATTTTTGTGTTTTTGAAGGAGTTCTTTAGAGAAACCTTAGTTTCCAATTAGGATCTATTCTTCAGGAAATCGATCAAGGAGTAAGATTTGAATCAAGTAAGTTACATCTTCTTTATCGTAGATTTGAAATGAAAAGGTTATTTTCGACAAATCATGTCTGTTCTTATTAATTTCTCAAATCTAGGGTTTTAGATGAAGTTGTTCTCTTTGGATTTTTTGTCTAATGATAATTGAAGAAAACATAGGATTTAGGTTTCAAAAAGAATTAAAGGTAAGTTATTATCCTATAAATCAAAGATTCTATAAAAGTTCAATTTTATGGAGCAATTTATCTGTTCTTGTTGATTTCCATATTAGGATTTTTGGAGAAAGATATGTTCTTTTGGGATTTTGAGGAGTTTGATAGAAGAAGAAGAATTTGCTGTTGTAGTTTCCATAAAAGGAGATTTGGAGATTTTCTGTTGTTGTTCATAAGGGATTTTGAATTTGGAGAATTTTCCTGAAATTGAAAAGATACGACCTTTCTTGTTTGTTGTATTTGCTTACAGGATTAGTTTTCTGATTGTTGTCTGTAGGAACAGACATATAAATGAACTTAATTCTATTTGGCTTAATTTTTTTTCTAGATGTCTTCGGCTTTGACCAATAGAGATATGGCAGACAGTGATACTGATGAGGCACTCTGATGGTCCTTGTGTGTCGTTGTCCCTAGTGGAGTTGCACTTGGAAATTACTCCAGTAGATTTACGTGATTTGGCAATATGGCCGCGGGTGTTTGGGGAGTACCCATTCACCAATATATGTATATAATTACCTTTTTTCAAAAGTTGGTTGATTTTCAGGAGTCTGAGTAACTCCAAGTTTGGGATGAGAGATCTATAATTCTGAACTGTGTTGTTTTGAAGGCGAAATGAAGATAATAATCCTGTTGTTTGCATTTAGTTAAGTTACACGAATATATACATGTTGTTTGTGCATTTGCATTTTGTTTATGAACTGGCATACTAGGCATTTTGCTCAATCCATTATTTTTCAGGTGTAGGTGAAGATAATGTTGGTTGAGAATTGTCTGGATATGAATTTTATGTTGACTATGGGGGACGACGTTAGTAGATTCGACTTTCCTACTAGTGACTAATAGATATTGGATAAAGAAGAATAGGAGAAAGGATCTTTGAAGACCATACAAAGTATATAGAGTTTGTTTAGATTAAAATTCAGACGTTTATAAGATAAGTTGTTATGTAGTGAATTTTATATAAGTACTTTTCAATAATATCAATTTATGTTTCTAAGAGACGCATTATAGTAATTATAAATTCATGTACCCTTTTATGTGAAATTGGAGATAATTATATTTGCGGTTTAGTATTTTATAGCCTTGGTGTGTCCATTTTAAGAGAATGATACGTGGCGAGTTATAATACCTTTAAAAGATCTGATTTTGAAAAATTTCTATTCTGGGCCTTCTCGAGATCCATTACGGAAAAACGAGCCTCGGGACTCAAAAGTCAAAAAATATTCTGGAATGCTCTTTAGAACCAAAATTTAATAAGGATTTCAAAAATATAAATTTTAAAATTTTTCGATTTATGAAAAATATAAATATAGCCTTTTTCTCGTATTTTCTTTACTATCGATAAATTAATTGTCTTGATTACTATTCACTATTATTCACAAATACAACCTACTACACTCACAAGCTACACCCTACTCTTACATCCTTACAAAACACTCAATTATATTTTCTTTTCCAAGAATTTTTGTCTCTTAAGAAATTATTACATTTTAAGACTTATTATTACACAAATTAAATAAAAAAACAAATTCAAACTCTCCCCCCTCTCCCTTGCAAAACCGCGCACAAACCCTTCGCCCCTCCCCCCCCCCCCCCCCCCCCCCCTTTACCCTCAGTTGTATTTTTTTTATTCAATTTATTAAAACATTAACTCTAATTTCTCCTCTCTCTCTCTCTCTCTATATATATATATATATATCCTTATACTCTTTCTCCTCATTTTTACTCTTTCATTTTTTCACTCAAGTAAAACTTTCTCTTTCTCCCTTCCTTGGTGCCGTAACCCCCTATCACACACACACACACTCACACAAATTTATTTTCTTTCTTAATTTCTCCTCTTATTCCAAGTTTTAGGTGATGGATCTTTACCTTTTCACCATTAAACCTTGTAATAGCAAGATCATTCATGAGTATTTTCATCTTAAGTCCCCTAAAGATAAGAAAATACTACTACATGAATATCAAGTCATCACAAGAGTAGATCTTGTATTTGAATGTATTTTTATATAATGATCTTCATGTTCATGTATATAGTGGTAGAGTAAAGTAAAGATCTTGCATAAAAATCTATGTTCATGTTTTCAAATTCCATTTCATGCATCCTAAGTAGTAGATCTAGCATTTAAATGCTCATATTATACTTGACATTCATGATCTTATGGATATTTTGTGTGTTGGTACATTAATTGTAAATCCTCGAATTTTTGGATCCGAATTAAAGCTTAAACCCTAATTGAAAGTCAATCGGATTTCCAGAGTCAACAAAACCCTAGTTTACTATAACCACTTAAGTTCGGCATTGCCGTTTTCTCAAGCCACTAGAAACGAAGTCGGAAAAGTTAGCTATAATAGTTCGCAATAGCTATAGATTATATAAAAATATCAGATTGAAGAAATTCGAGTGTCCTTTGAACCCGATCGGACACGACTCTTGAAAAACGTGTTCGGGAGTTCGAAATAGGAAAAATATTCCAAATATACCGTTAAACTCGTAAAAATATAAGATTTCCAAAACTATCAATTTCGTAATATTTCGGTAGCTAAGAATATCAGATATCGCATTTATATGCATATTTTCTTACTACCAACATTAAATTGTCATGTCTACTTTTACATTATACTATTTTCTACTATTCTACACTATTCACCTATCTTTACTTTTTCTTACAACCTACTCTTACAAACCATACACCTATTTCTTATACATTTTCATTTCCAATACAACTTCACATCTTTCATTTCTTACTTTTAATTAACAAAATAACAAAAAAATAAATTTTTGTCTTCCCCATGCACAAGAAATTGCACCGCCCCCCTCTCCCATCTCTTCCAATTTGTTTTATTTTTACTTATTTAATTAACACAAATTATCTCTCATATTTTTCTATAAATACCCCCTCATACCTTCACTTCTTTCACACCACTTCTTTACTAAAGTTACTCTTCAAAATCTCTCAAGAATTCTTTCCAAGAAGTCTTACAAGAAAGCTCTCTTTAGTTTCTTCTTTTAGGTAAACTTTCTTCAAGAAATTCCTATGTTCATCTACTTGGTATGAACTTAGTGTGTGTTTCTAAAACCATGAAGATTAAGAAAGCAGCAATAGGTTCATACTTTGTTTTTGTTCATAATCACAATTCCTTTATGTTCCTTTAGTTTCCTCTATGTTCATAACTATCTAAATATCTATATAGCTATATATATTATTTAGAGCATATAAGCTCATTGTCTTGCAATTTATTTATCTTTCATGCAATTTATTTACTTCATTGCAATTTATTTATTTCTAGTTGTTTTTAAGATTAGTCTTTCTAGTTTAGACTTGTCCTCATCAACTCAAAACTTTTTCTTTTCTTTTCGGGACTAGTCTTTTCTTAGTCTCGGGGTATTTTGATGAGCTAAGGTCCCAATACTTGATTTACTTTCTTATTTGCTTAATCTTTCAAGTTATTATGTTCCTTTATATTTCTATAGTTTATGATTTATATTCATGTATGAAACATAATGTTCTTGTCTCAACAAAAATAAATGAGGTAGTAGTGTTTTTCTAAAAACTAAAGTTCTTTTTAAATAAATGTAGAAAATAGATTTCTTAAAGAACCCATGAACATGCTTAGAAATGATTTTTCTTAAATAATGAAAAGTTTTATAAAAACTTACTTTCATCAAGTGTTAGAAATTCTTTGGAATCATTACAAGAACAAAAAATATCATTCTATTACTCTTAAAAGTTATTAGAATCTAAGTTAGAAAATAAAACCGCTCCTTAGGAAATTAAGGTATTTCAAGAAATTAATTTTAGAAAAAGAATATTCATCTCAAATAACTCAAGATCTTTCCAAAATAAAATGGACATCCCAACAAATCTCAAAGTCCAAAGTCTTTAAAAACCTTACTTTTCATAAGTTGAGACAACTTCATTTACTTCATACATTGGTTATGAGTCATTACATATATGTATATCCCTTTCAAAAAGTTTACAAAATACTTGAAATATTTATCTTTTCAAATGAGCTTTGTTTACAAGAAGGAAAACAAGTTTTTGCAAATTCGTGGCAAATCTGGTCGCTGTCTTTTTGGAACCCAAACGACCGAGTTTTATGAAAATAAGTTTAGAAATGCGTAGATCTTTTCGAGTAGGTAGAAAACGGTATATTATACGTGAAATTTCGAGTTAAAATGAGCAAGTTATGGTCATTTTAAGTTGGAATTTCCCCTTATACGATTTTACTGCGACTTTAAGAAAAGATTAGAATCTTCAAAAATAGAAGTTTTATCAAAAACTCATTTTTGGTATTTCATCTTGTTTGGATGACGAGGGACCTGAGATCATCTATCCGGAGGACTATTTTGATTAGACTTACCATTATGGAGTGAGTTAATTCTTTTCCTAATTACATTTCTTTATCGTGCTTGTAATTAGTGGCACTAGAAATCTAGGAAAAGATAAATGAACAATTGTTATGAAATAATGGTTGAATGAAATAAAGTATATCAAAGAATGATATGTTAAGTAAAGTGTGATTCTTGTGTTGATATGATGAAGTTATGATTGATCACCTTTAACATGAATTCAACTTATATGATTAAATGCTTAATTGATATTATTCATGCATATCATACTTGTGAGTCACATTTATTTCACTACTATTCTTTATGTGGGGAAACGAGGAAGTGGTAGTGGTGGCTAGTAGGAGCCGGTAAGTCTACATGGGCCAATAGGAGCTAGGAAGTCTACAGGGCAAGTAGGAATCGGCAAATCTGCAAATATTGATGGTCATATGGGCCGGTAACCACCCAACCCTTGTCATGGAGGGCGTTAAATCCATGCTGCACCTGATTTCCGGTTAATCTTGTGTATTTGGTTGTTCATGTGATTGGTGCATTACATATGCTTGAATTAAATAACTTGATTGTCATATGGAAATGTTATATAGTTAGGAATTATCTCACTAGCTAGATTTGTTTATACATTTATAGTTTTCTATTACAGTATGATTATCTATGGTTGGCCCCGAGGGGCCCAGTGTGCCAGGTATGAGCTTATGCTACTAGGAGTTTTTGGAAGAAGTTTGTGTATTTTTAGTTTTGAACATAAACTTCTAGGAAAAATCTCTATAATAGACTTATGCGGTAGTTATATTTATTTTGTTATTAGTATAGTTGCATAAAGACTTTAAGGTGGGGGAATGCCCCTAAGATGATGTACGGACTTGTTATTAAATGAAGATCTCATGTTTATCTATTTAAGTTCATACTTGCTTTTGCTATCTATTTGAACGTAATACCCCTACGAGTCTCATACTATCTTGGAAGTACGCCTTGCATATGATATCGAAGCTCCTGCGTGACTAAGGTTATCATTCATTAGCTTTAATATTATATGCGGTGGACTGCCACGTTTACGGTACCTTCTGGGGCGTGACATTAATGATCATAAAGACCTTTGTCTTATGTATATAAATATTGTAGTTTGTAGATCTTTAAGTAGATGAGACAAGAAACTGAAAAAGGAAATTTATTTATTTGAAATGATCAAATGTAAATTCGGAAGATTTCAAGATCATGTCTTAAAAACCCTTTATCAACTCCAAAACTTGTGTTTTATATGAAAAATGAAGAGTATAGGTAATAGATATCATCAATGAATGATTTTTATAAGTTGAGATGGGATTTGCAAAGAAAAATATGTAAAACAAGGAGTAGAAATAAAGTAGAAAATTTTGAGTTACTTATCATTTCAAGAAATTCGTAATTTAGTAGTAATAGCATGAAAACACCTATTTTTCAAACTCAAAATGAAATTTTTAATTAAGAAATGAAATCCTTAAGGGATAGGTATAATAAAGCCTTAAATTTTAAAGCATCAAATGAGTTTTTCTTGAAAAAATCACTTTAAAACCCTTGGTACAAAAATTCGGATTTAGAAATAGCCCCTATTTAAAAACATGTTTACAAAGTATAAAATGGGGACTTTTATGAAGAAATGTAGGCCTTAAGGAATAAATATAATAAAGACTCAATTTTAGCAAGGATAACTAGATTTTCCTAAGAAATAATTCCAAAACAAAAGAGAATGATCAAAGTCATGAAACTAGTCTTCTTAAGTAAGTATCCATGGAGTCTTACAAAATAAAGATTTTCTAATTTTTTTTTTTCTTTTAGTAAATATCGTCAAGAGCATGCATACATCAAGCTCATAACATGCCATTCATGATAGGAAATCATCAATATTGCATGTATAGTTGATCTATGGTAGAAATATTACAAACATTCACAAAACTATTTTTTGGATTTGGATTTCGCTACTGATCAGAACTAATCAGAAGGTTTCAAGACCTAAAAATTTTTCAAAACTTGGAAATAATATTAGAATTAGATATATCTTTCGAAGTAAATAGAAATTGATATATAATTTGCGAAATTCCGAGTTAAAATGACCAAGTTATGGCCGTTTTAAGTCAGGACTTCCGCAAATGACGAGAATTACGGAAATAATGGTTTTGTTTAATAGTTTGGATTAGTTAAGTGATGAAATACTCAATAGGGTATTTCTTCATTTTTAGGTGACCTCGAGTTTGACGATTCCCTTCCATCGAACTATTACTACTAGAGGACCGGTGTTCCAATGGTTGAGTGAGTATTTCTTCTCGATTCTATTTATTGTATGTGATTGTAATGATAATTGCATTAGGATTTAGGCAAAAGATAAATGGATATGTATGATGGGGATAAATAGGAATTATGTATGTTTGTTGATGATATGAGAAATTTAAAATAAAATCGAGGCGAGGTGATTAACTAATGGTTGTATAGATGAATAAGGATTGATTGTCTGTAATTATTGATTGATCACCTAAGGAATTGGCATAATTGAATATTCGGAATTGATAAGTAATATGGACTCATTCATATCACAAATGGGGATGGAGCATTAGCATTGGTTAGTTGCTTGCTTGTGATCCAAAAACGGAGTAAAATTTGGTTAATTGTGATCCATTAACGAAATAATGAGTTGATTAATTGTGATCTACAAACAAAATTATAAGCTGGTTGACCGTGATCCAAAAATGGATTATTTTAGTAGTACTGCCGTATTCGTTAATCTGCTATCCTAGGATGGAGGTTGAAATTCCATTCACATATGATTTCCGGCTGGTCATATCTCTGTTATCTCCATATGTTTGATGCATATCACTTGCTTGATTAATCACTTGCTTGTTTGATGTGTTATGAATGAAATCTTAGAAGTTCTCACTCACTAATCTAGTGTAGCTTATGTCTCTACAGTTTTTATTTGTTATAGCATTCGTTTATCTAGCTTAGACAGAGGCACCCTACTGCTCAGGTACAGGAGCTAGGCGTTTCCTTTAGAAGTTATATTCATTTCTGTTTAGACTTCCGTAGGAAACCAAAAGACTCTGGATGACTGTAATAGACCTCTTAACAATATTCTTTTGCAGGGGAATGCCCCTTAGTAATTGTAACTCTTCATATGCGTTTTGATTTATATTCTAATTCTATTGAATGCCGATTTAAACTCTTTATCTTCATTGGTTCAAGTATTCTATTATCGTAAAGGGACACTTTACATCTATACAAGACTCCCGAAGGACTAAGGTAGTAATTTGTGGGTCTTATATGGCATGTGGTAGACTGTTACATTTAGGATACCCTATGAGACGTGACAGTTACCATCAAATTAGAATTAAGGCGAAGGATGTACCAAAAAGGGCATTTTGAACTAGGTATGGTCATTATGAATTTTTAGTCATGCCTTTTGGATTAAAAACCATCGCCGTATCTTTAGACCTTTATTGGATGTCTATATGATTGTCTTTATAGATGATATATTGGTGTATTCATCCATAGAAGAGCAACATGATGAACATTTCAGAAGTGCATTCTGAGGACATATTGTTTTTGGTGAAGGAATATCTGTTGATCCTGCTAAGGTTAAAGCCATCGTGGAATGGAAAAGACTTGAAACTGTTATAGAAGTAAGAAGTTTCTTGGGATTAGCAGGATATTATTGGAAATTTGTGCAAGATTTCTCAAGGATTGCACGACCACTGACGCAATTGACAAGGAAAAATGAGAAATTTAAGTGGAATGATAAACATGAACAGAGTTTTCAAGAATTGAAAAAGAGATTAGTATCAGTACCAATATTGGTTTTGCCTAATGACAAGGATCCATACACTGTTTACAGTGATGCATCTAGAAATGGTTTAGGTGTGTATTAATGCAAAATGGGAAAGTAATAGCATATGCTTCTAGACAGTTGAAACGCCATGAGATGAATTATCTTACTCATGACTTGGAATTAGCTGCTATTGTTTTTGCACTCAAGATTTGGTGTCATTACCTGTATGGATAGAAATGTGAAATATATACAGTTCACAAAAGTCTGAAGTATATATTTACCTAGAAGGAAGTGAACATGAGGCAACGTAGATGTCTGGAATTAATTAAAAATTACGACTTAACCATCAATTACCATCCCAATAAGATAAATGTTGTAGCTGATGCACTAAGTTGTAAGAATTATGGAGAAGTGGCCTTAATGTTGACCGAGCATAAAGAGCTTATAAGAGAATTTGAGAACTTAAATTTGGAGTATTCAATACAAGGTTTGGACACAGAACTTGGAAGTTTAACCTTAGAGCCTACCTTGCTCCAACGAATTAAGGAAGCTCAGAAAGAAGATAAGGAATTCCAAGAAATTATACGAAGGATAGCACAAGTGAAATAGAAGGATTTTCATGTGGATGATGAAGGTATATTAAGAATGAATAAAAGATTATGTGTGCCACATGACGAAAGCTTGAGGAAGGAATTAATGCATGAAGCACATTATTTCGGATATACCATACATCTAGGAGAAACGAAGACATACCAAGAGTTAAAGAGTGCATATTGGAGGAATGGAATGAAAAATGATATTGCCCAATTTGTGGCTAGATGTGATGTATGCCAAAGAGTAAAAGTAGAACATAAAAAACCAGGAGGATTGTTGAAACCATTGTTAATCCTCGAATGGAAATGGGATCAAATTTCCATGGATTTTGTATGCTCACTACCTAAGACAAGTGTGGGTTATGATGCTGTTTGGGTCATTGTAGATAGACTCACTAAGTCAGCCCATTTCTTACCAATCAAATTACCTATCCCTTAGAAAAGTTGGCACGACTATATTTGAAGGAAATTGTGAGATTGCATGGTGTACTTGTTAGTATAGTATCAGATCAAGATTTACGGTTTATTTCTAGATTCTAGCAAGGATTGCAAAAAGCATTGGGAACCCAATTGAAATTTAGTACAGCTTATCATCCTCAAACTGATGGACAAATAGAGACCATTCAGACATTGGAGGATATGTTAAGATCGTGTATTCTAGAGTTCAAAGGAAATTGGGATCAACACTTACCATTAGTGGAATTTGCATACAATAACAGTTACCATTCAAGTATAGGGATGCTACCCTATGAAGCTTTATATGGTAGGAAGTGCTGATCACCATTATTCTGGGATAACTTGGAAAGAGTATTGGTTGGACCTGAATTGGTTCAGGAAGCAATTGACAAGGTCTCAGTAATAAAGCGAAGAATGAAAGAAGCTCAAAATAGACAAAAGAGCTGGGCAGACTTGAAAAGAAGAGAATTAGAATTTAATGAAGGAGAACATGTTTACTTAAAGTAAATATAATCAAAAGTCTTCTAAGCAAACAAACAAAAAGAAAGTTAGGTCCTAGATATGTCGGACCATTTGAGATATTGGATCGAGTTGGAAACCTGGCATACTATCTTGCATTGCCACCCAATTTATCTAGCATACATAATGTTTTTCATGTGTCGGTACTAAGAAAATATGTACTAAATCCAGATAAGATAGTTGAGCTAGAACCAATTGATCTAAAGGAGAATTTAACTTACAAAAAGCATCCTATTAGAATATTGGGCAAAAAAGTGCAAGTTCTCAGAAATAAAGAAATCCGCTATGTCAAAGTATTGTAGGATCTCCGAACTGAAGAGATGACATGGGAGCTGGAAGAGGAAATCAAGAAAAACTATCCACATCTGTTTGAGAATTCAAGTACGCACACAAGCTTTAAGGACAAAGCTTATTTTAAAGGGGGGAGAATGTAAAACCCAAAAATTTTACACATTAGTAAGTGACTTTAAAATATAAAGTATGAACTAGTTAGTAAACCTAGAATCCAACAAAAACCTAAGAATAGATCAATAACTTGAATTTTGATTGGGTTAGGATCTAAAAGCCGAATAAAGAACTTCTTTAAACCTAATTGACACCAAAAACGAGATTTCATATCTTAAGCTGACAATTCAAGATATAATTAAAGGTAACCCAAATTTTGAAACCCCGAAACTTATCATACGAAATGAATAGATATAAAAATATAAATACGGAGATTAAATTACAACTATTGAACTCAACAAAGACTTGAGACTAGAACAATGAGTAGTAATGAGCCTATACATGGATTTAAACCTTAAATTCAAGATTCTTAGATAGTATTAAACACTATTAATAAGATTTTATAGTAGGTATTGAAAACCTAAGATATATAGATAACTTAGCTAATATATCAAATGCGATAAGAGTAGTTAACCAACTACGCTTATAGATGGGAAATGTAACCTAAATATAAATCGTTAGGATTATAAATATACAATAAAAACATAAATAGATGCATAACTAAAGATATAGACTCCAAATAAATATTTGAATCACACCATTGTTCTAATTAGGGTTTTCTTAAGTTATTGGAGCCTAAAACAAAAATTGATCTAATAAACTTAGGAAACCTTAATCGCGGGAGATAAAATTTTAAAAACAATTAATCGTGTAAATTCAAAACTTGAAGTTGTATCGTTTGATAACCTAAACATTTTGTAGAACCTTATAAAAATACTTTGGACAAAAGCTCTCAAATATTCACTAAATTGTACCCGATTAACTAAATAAACTACCCAAAAATATAGATAGATATTGTCTAATTATTAGTAATATAAATACATATCAGGATCGGTTCCAAGTTGTGTTAAACATAGGGTTTGGATTTTCTTGAAAAATGAGAACTGAAATTGCTTGAAAAATCATCCAAATTGTGCACAAAAGGTCAACAAATTCAACACACCAACAAATCATGTATTGCTACCTCAACTCCCTCATTAATGATAGCCAAAACAACTGATAAAACAGTGCTTGAATGCGGAACAATCGGATGCATCCATCGAAGGAAAATCGTCCTTATCTTCCAATATATATAGATGTTTATAGCTCATAATGGACAAGCAAACAACCCTCACTTCTTCCCAAAATTTCCAGATCAAAACAACTCCTAATTAGCAGCCAAAACGACTTAAGAACAGATTTCAACTCGTCCAAAACATCTCGGTTTGAATCAAAGAAGAAAATAATACTAAAAATGCTTAAGTTGGCAACGAGGTAAGTTGTTGTAATTCGATTTATTATTTGTTGAGAACAATGATTGGAATTGACTTCTGATGATCATAGGATCATCACCAACCCAAGAACAAGCCTTGAATTTCATCAAATAGGCTCGAGCAAGGTAAAATTCGAAAACCCTAGTTATACTACTTTGATCCGAAAACCATGAATCATGTAGGTGTTTTGATGTTTTGAGTTGATATTTGTGTAGAAAAACTTTATAGAAACTCATATGAATCATTAGAGAGCCATGGAATGTCGGGTATCGGCCGAAAATGGCCGAGTTCATCGGGGAAGATGATGAACAGTGTCTTCCCTAGATGAGCACGGGAGAACACGGGCGTGTTCCACCCCGTGTACCTCTCGGCTTCTTATTTTATAAAAAAATTTAAACCATAATAATTAAACTAAATAATATAATAATTAATATTATAAATATTTTAGTACTGTTATTACTTTTATTTATTTATTATAATTATTAAGAGTATTATTACTTAGTATTATAATATTGAAATTTTGGATATTGAATTTAAAACTAAAAATTTTCTATATTATCAAATATATAACATTTAAGTTAATAATATGATATTATGTGGTGATATTGATATAGTTACTATGTATTATTAGTATTAACAAATTTCATGAAAGGATTGTTAATGATATAAAATCACTATCATTAATTTAAATTAAAACCATAAAGTTTTACAAATTAAGTTGTTAATATTTCTAATACCATTAAAAATACTTAAATTAATATATTTTGGAATTACATTTTTAGATATTATTATATTTTAATATTCATAATTAAAACCCAAAACTAAGCTTAAAACTATTTTGGTAATATTACTACAAATATTTACTTTAATGGGTAACGATTTGTGAATTAGTATTAATTTAAATTAAAGGATTTGTGAATTAGTATTAATTTAAATTATATGATGAATATTTCAAGTATTTATTATATTATTATTAAAATCATTATTATTATTTCATTAAACTTGATTGTTATTATTATCATTACCGTTATTATATTATTATTATTATTATTATTATTATTATTATTATTATTATTATTATTATTCAGCCAAAAGATAATATTATTGATATTTTTTTTAAAATAATTTTTTTAAAGTTGTCAAATCTTAATGTTACTAATTGTATTATTAAGAATTTAATATATTTTACAAGAAAAGTTAGAAATATAGTAATTATCAAGTATATATTTAAATACGAACCTATAGATTTTGGATAACAATGGAAATTTAAATAATCTAAATTTATGAATATAGGGATATCATGAGAAAATTACATCAAATAAATCAAAATAAAACCGATAGTTCTAAGCAATAATAAATAAATACGAGTTGCTACACTAAGTCAAATAAGAAACAATACAAAACATAACAATAATAACTATAAATATAAACTAATACTTGACTATCATAAGATCTCTAAAGAACTAATATAGTAATGGAACGAAAACCCAACAGCAATATATGACACTTAGACACTCATAGGAGTTTAATCATATAGTTTATGTGACATTGATGAATATATTAATCATCACAATAGGTGACTTGGGTACTTGTGATGATTTTCCTGACGACTACTACGATTGACCAACATGAATAGGTGAGTAACTTAGTCTTATACATTGTATGCGCTTGTAACTTAGCGAACCTTAAATAAAAGATAATAACTTGAGTGTACTTGTAAGCCCCGGAAAATTTCAGTAAATAATTCTAAGATGAAATTAGAAAATAAACACTAAAATCACTCCAAATTAAAACTGAATTTCAACTAGTCCAAAAACACGAGCGAATCCAGAAATTTCCGAATCTTGAGAAAATAAGCATTCTTAAAAACAAAATAAGAACTCAACATACTTCAATTCCAAAACCACAACGAACGACAAATTCTATACGTAACTTCGACTTATAAAATCGGGTAATATAAAACCCAAAAACAAATTATTAAAAAGTAAATAACGATTAACTTTTGGAAATGAAACCCAATTCAAGAATTCTGAAAACGTTAAAAGATATTAAATACTTACAAAAATGAAATGTAAAATAAATTTCTCAAATTAAATATGTTGTATAAACATAAAATATCAGTTTCCAAATTGGCAAAGATCTAAACCAGAAAATCATCTGGAAACCCTAAGTGGTATATATATAGTTTAAGTCCGGCAATTTAGCGCCCCTACCCTAGAGGCCAAGATGTAGTTTAAGTATGTAGAATAGCTCATAGTAATATAAGTTGTTTAAAAATATTAGATTAGTAAATTTTTGACTTATTTCGAATCAGTTCGGATACAGACTTCGAAAAGCGTGTTTCGAGGCTCGAGATATCAAAAACATACCATTAGTACTGTTAGACTCGTAATTTCATAAGATTTCCAAATATATCAATTATATAATTTTTCGGATTATAAAAGTTACAGTTATAACGTTTTTATCGTATTTTCATTACTACGTAATTAATTAGTCTTTTATACTATTCACTTTTATTTTATTAAATAATTTTATTATTCTTATAAAGCCTTATATTTTTAGATAAATATTTTATAATATAAAAAATTTTGTTTTTCTAAAATTTAGTTCGTTTCGGGTCTTTACGGGATCGGATTCTGTTTAAGAACCAATACTAAAAATAAAATAAATTAATTTAATAATTGAAAAATATTTGAAAAATATTTATATTTTCATAAAATAATTTTTTAGAATTTTTCGGGTTATAAAAATATCATTTATAGCCCATATTCTCATATTTTGATCATACCGGCAACATATTTGTTAAAATACTAAAATAATTCAAATAATTATATTAATTTTAATTATGAAAAAATCTGCTACAAATATTTGGAATAAATTTTCTAATTTTATTTTATTTTATTAAGAAAGTACTTTTACAACCCATACTTTCAAGTACACCTTTCACACATCACTTCTTTTTCACTTCAATATTTTTACACTTTATTAATCACTTCATGGCAGCCTTGGCAGATTTTTCTTTCTTTTGGATGCCATTTTCCTTTAATTTACTTCTATTTTGACTAAAAATAAATATATTTCAATCCTTCTTCAAAAAGTTACATTACACATTAATTACACAATTTAATTTCAAGTCAAATTCAAACAAATTCACTCCCTCTCTCTCTTCCAAGTTCACGTGAACCCTCTACCCCCAAAATCTGCTTTGTTTTATTTTTTTACTCCTTCAATTAATTAAAACACATTTAATACACTCATTTTCTCTCTCATCTTCATTTACTAACTTTTCATTTTCATTCTTAGCTTTTCTCTCTCTTTTTTTCCTCTCTTTTCTTCTTCTTCTTGCTCTTGTTCTTCAAGAAACAAGCTGCCCTAAGAAACAAGCTTTCTTTTATTAGCTCCCACCCATATTTCTTGAAGATTTCTAAGCAAATCTTTTTCTCAAAACTTCCATAGGTGATATAGGTAAACTGTAATAAAGGTTTCATGCATCAATTGACCTTCCATAAGCTTAAAAGCTTAGGATGATGATGCCAAAAATGAAACACTCCTCTTCTCCATTATTATTATCTTGTATCATATTATTTTCTTATTTAAAGTTGTTATATTTTGTAGATCTAACTTTTTATAGCTTTGATTTCATTTATGCCATAGATCTTGTTATTTAAGTTGTATTTTTGTTATTTCTTATGATTTATGCATAGATCCATCATCCACATGTCTATCTTAGTGATTCATGTATTTAAAACTAGTGTAGTAAACTAGATCTAGTGTTTTGAGTTCATAAATGCATTAGACTTTGTTTTGTTCATGAGCAACTTGTAGTAGCATGATGATAGAAAGTTTTAGAAAACTCAAGATCTATTTTATTTTCAACAAAAATAATTTTTGGAAATTCGGATGAAAATGGAATCATATTTAGAAAAGTTGTTTTTCAACTTCAAAATGTGTATTTTTCATTTAAAATGAAGAGCTTAGGGTATAGATAACATAAATGAAAGATTTTGATGAGTAAAGTTTAGATCTATGAGTTTATTGTGCACTACCATGGGTTTCATTTAGATGTATGTTCATATTATGTGTAAATCTTAAATTTGAACTTGAACAAAATTGTGAAATTCGTATTTTGGCAAGACCCCTATTTAAAAACCACTTTCCAAGTGTCAAAAGGAAATTTTTACTTGAGAAAATAAAGGCTTAATGTATGTATATTATCAAGACTTCTTTTTTTAAGAATCAAAGGTGATTATCAAAAGTCATTTTCAAAATAAAAATTCTATTTTCGGATTTTAGCCAAGGCATATTTTAAAAACATGTTTTCCAACTCAAAAATGAAGTTTTTATTTAAGAAATGAAAGGCTCTTAGGATAGAACATGTAAGGAATGGATTTTCATAAGTTTAGATAGATTTTATCAAAAGATATGTCCAAAAATAAATTTTGTAAATTCGGATCTCAACAAAGACCAATTTTGAAAATCCATTTTTCAACTTCAAAACAAGACTTCTATTAAAGAAATGGAAACCTTAAGGTATATGTTTGATTAGGAAATGGTTTTTGAAAGACTAAATGAGTTTTACCAAAAAAACAAGTTTAAATGAATTTCCCAAAATTCGGATTTGGAAATAGCCACAATTTAAACACCTACTTCCAAATGCCAAAATGATAATTTTTATAGGAAAATGGAAGTCCTAAGGAATATATATAACAAAGACCAAGTTTTGATAAGGATAAAAGAAGTTTATCAAGTATAATCTTAGAATAACAAATGGTTTCCAAGTATAGGTTAAACAATGTTTACATTTTTTAAAATTTTGTAAAATTCGTACTTAGGCAAACCACCTATGTAAACACCTATTTTCTAACCTTAAAATGAAGGTTTTATTGAAATAATGAAGGTGATGGTTATATAGATCATCAAGATTGAGTTTTGATAAAATAAAGTATGATTTTGCAAGAAGAAAAACTATTTTTCTTAAGTCTAGTATAATTCAAAGTTTTGCAGAGTAAAAGTTTTCAAAAAGAATTCTTGATACTATATGTATACATATAGGAAGATCATCTCATAATCTTCATGACAATAGCTTGTAGGTAGTACATATATGCATGATGCATTGTAGAAATAAAGTATAAAAATAGAGTTTATCCAAAATTTGTAAATTCGGATGATTTCAAGGCCATGCCTTAAAAACTCATTTATCAACTCCAAAACTTGTGTTTTATATGAAAAATGAGGAGTTTAGGTCATAGGTATCATCAAGTGATTATTTTGATAAATTAAGATAGGATTTGCTAAGAAAAATATATAGAACAAGGAGTAGAAACAAAGTAGGAAAAATTGAGTTATTGTCATTTTTAAGAAATTCATCATAATGAAGTAATGGCATGAAAACCCATAGTTTCCAAACTCAAATTTGAAGTTTTATCAAAGAAATGAAGTCCTTAGCGGCTAGGCATGGTTGAGCCTTAATTTTCTAAGTATCAAATGATTTTCAATTAAAGGAATTACCACAAAAAAAATTTTGCAAAATTCGGATTTTGGGATGAGCCAATTTTTTGAAAACATGTTTACAAAATGTAAAATGGAAATTTTTATGTAGAAATGAAGGTCATAAGTAATATATATAATGAAGACTCAATTTTAACAAAAATAATTATATTTTCTTAAGTAATAAATCCAAAACAAATGGAAATGATCAAAGTTAGAAAATTAGATTTTTCATAAGTAGTTGTTATTATGGTCTTGCAAAATAAAAAGTTATAAAATTTCCTTTTAGCAAAAATAATCAAGATCATGCATACATTAAGCTCATCTCATGTCATTCATGTTAGGAAATCATTCATATTGCATGTATGGCTAATTTATATAGTAGGAACATTACAAACATTTACAAAACTATTTTTCAGGATTGGAACTTGTTACTGCCCTAATCTGATCCGAACTTTACGAAGCTTCAAAGTTTTCAAAACTTGAAAATAATATTATAATTAGATAGATATTTCGAAGTAGATAGAAATCGATATATAATTTGTGAAATTCCAAGTTAAAATGACCAAGTTATGGCCGTTTTAAGTTGGAATTTCTGCTTAGGACAAAAATTGTGAATTTGATAGTTTGTATAAGATAGTTTGGATTAGTTAAGTGATGAAATACTTATTAGAGATTTCTTCCTTTTTAGGTGATTCCGAATTTGACGATTCCCTACCACCGGATTGCTTGTACTAAGAGATCGGTGATCCAATGGCCGAGTGAGTATTACTTCCGATTTCATTTATTGTATGTGATTGTAATAATAGTTGCACTAGATATTTGGTAAAGATAAAATGGATATGCATGATGGGGACGACTGGGAACTATGTATGCTTGTTGTTGACATGAGAAATGAAATGTAAGAATATCGAAGCCAAGTGATTAACTATTGCTTGTATAGATGAATTAGAATTGATTGTCTGCGATTATTGATTGATCACTTAAAAAAATTGGTATAATTGATTATTCGGAATTGAAGATGAAATTGAATTCATTCATATCACGATGGGGATGGAGCATTAGCATTTGTTGGTTTATCGTTGTACCTTAAACGATTTTATAGTTTATAGTTGTCCGTAAGTTGAAACGGTCTTGGTTTGTACTACAGGATTCGTTAATCTGCTAACCCGGGATGGAGGGCGTAAGTCCATTCACATATGATTTCCGGCAGGTCATATGTTTATTGAAGTCACGTGTTTGATGCATATCACTTGTCTGACTAATCACTTGATTGTATGATGTGTTATAAATGTAATCTTGGGAGTTCTTACTCACTAAGCTAGTGTAGCTTATACCCTAATAGATGTTTGATTAAACAGGTTATCTCAAGAATGCTAAGTGGGGATCATGATGGTTGGAGCCGAGAATGACTTCCGGATTCCAGCAAGGAATAAGATTGCTTGAAGTTATTAGCTAGGTTTTATAATTCCCCTTGTAATAGTTTTATGTAGTGAAATCTTTTGATGAACTGTAATGGAAGTGTAATGTTTTGTATTTGGATTATAGTAAACTGTATTTCCTTTACATTGTTACTCAAGTGTATCAATATAAAATGTATCTCTCCAATGTGTCTCCTCTATGTGTTAGACGCCTAGTACATAGTATGGAAGCCTAGGCATGACTGAGGCGATCATTTCTAGGCTTTAATATTGTGTACGACGGACTGCGACATTTAGGATACCCTTCGGGGCATGACAGTACTATATGGATTTATGGGAACTGTTTGTTGTATGAGACATTGATTGTCAATCACTCTAATAATAATGACAACAGAATTATGTATGATTATATTGTTTATGTAACATGATTAAATGTCTGTGCATTGGTTGGTCGCCTTCAACTTAAACTAAACTATTGGTACCATAAAGGAAATTATACATACATTGCATATTTTGCATAAAGTAGCATTTGAGTAAGTGGTAGCCTACCACGTGTTAGTATTTCGGATCTCTGATAATGCTTACTTATCTAGGCAGGAAAGCTATTAGTTAATCGCAAGATTACCTTTGTTCTGTTGTACCATAGGAACTAAATGGTAAATGAAGGATGTCGCTTATGGTATTGCTTGGAAAAGACTAACACTTAGTGGAGTTTCCAAAGCTAAAATAGGAAATGAATGTTAAGACACAATAAATTCAAAGAGACAATTAAATTAAGCATTGTTGTTTCCTGAAAGCTTAGTCTCTCCTAGGTAGGTAGGCTTTAGATTGTGATCGTTCAACCCTAATGAGAGGATGTAAATCTCTAGGCTTGTATTTGTACATATGTTTGATCGATACATTTCATATAATTGTTAAATAACTTATAAGTTATGTAATAAGTTCTGGTTATTCACTGAGCTCGTGGTTTAGCTCACACTCCAACAGTCCTTTTAGGTTCACATTGCAACCTTAGCTCATTACTTCCAGGAGCATGGTCCTTGTAAGAATTTAGAAGCTGAAAGCTTAAGAAGTAGTATATGATAAGAATATATATTTCTATCTTGGTTGCAAGCACCTTGCATTAGAAACTTTAGTTCTATAATTGGAGGATTTTATAGAAATGTTATGGTCTATAATATTTTTATTATTCACAAACTTGGGATGACAGGTATTTACTAATTTATGTTTTATAGATACTTGTCCTTCTTATCAAAGCAACTAAAAGATCCTGTTTATAGAAAATATGTCATTCTCAGAAGGTAAACTAGTGACAGTTTTCAAGTATATCTTGTTTACTACTACTAGGGTACCCTCAAAGCATGACAGGTGATTTTGGAATGGGGGAAAATTTTGTGTTTCTGGATCACTACCATTAGAGGCTGGAGACCATGGCTGAGTGAGTTCACTATCTTTAAATTATATGCTTGTGCTTGTGCTTGTAATGTTAATGGCATTAGAATTAGGAAAAGATAAATTTGACTAGGCATTTATGATTTCAACATATGTGAATTCATGAAAGAATATCGTAATAGGCTTATTGTACATATTTGTATGCCCTAGCATAGAATTGATATGTTTGAAATATTTATGATCATCCATAAATTATTGAATTAATATGTCATGTTCTTCTAATCAAATTGGCCATGCATACTATATGTGAGTCACATTGCATAGGTTATTATACCTTTGTGGGAAGAAGGCATAATAGTTGGGCAACGAGGGGCCTGTAAACTTGAATGTCGACGTAATAGCCGGAAATTTAAATGTTGGCGTATAGGCCGAAATTGGAAATGTGTGTAGGTGGGCACCTGTATCAATCACAATATAAATTAAAAATGTGTGTGGCTAGGCACTTGTATCAACCACAATAAAAAGTGAGAAAAATTGAAATCGTTGGTCATATGGGCCTGAAACACCTAACCCCGAATGGATGGCATAAATCCATTCAACATAAGACTTCCGGTTGGTCTTATGTATTATATGCTTACTTGTTTGTGCATTCATATGATTGTTAATAACTTGTATGTTATATATTACTATTGAGCATTTAATTTTGGAAGTGGAACTCACTAAGCCGTAGCTTACACCCCCACAGTTTCTTTCTAATGCAGTTCCCGTACTTATGGCTGGTCCTCGGACCTGGCTAAATCAGGTAATGAGAGACTAGGAGTTATCTCTCTAGAAGTTCACAATTGATTTGCATAGTTTTCAGTAGTGAACCTAGAAAGATCAATGGTTACCAAAAAAAGATAACACTCAATCTTATGCGTAGCAGGGGAATGCCCCTTAATGCTTTGTAACTGATCCTGAGATACCTGTGATTTATATTTTTATGCTTACCCTACCAAATGAAACTATTTGTCTCCAATTGTTTATGTATTCTATTTTCGTAAAGGAATGCCTTGCATACTAACACAAGACTTATGAATGACTGTGGTAGTGATTCTTAAGCCTTGATTAGTATGCGGTAGACTGTTACATTTAAGGTACCTTTTGAGGTGTGACACCATTTCTCTATAAATACCACATCTCTCTCCATTTCTTTCACACATCTCATTTACATAACAAAACTCTCTCAAAATCTCACAATAACTTTTCTCTCCAAAATTTTCTTCCCAACACTCTCTTCTTCTTGTATAATAATCATCTCCACACAATAACCAACACACCATTTATTCTTCCATCCACACTTAACCTTAGGTAAAAGTTCTAAACCCTTCCTTGTATTCATGTAAACATAACATGAACATATTGTGTGCTTGATTTCTAAAACCCCATGAACATTATGCTAAGGATGAAATGATGAAAACAACAATTTGTTCATGTCTTGTTCGACACTATATTCATTTATAATTATTGTTGTTATGTTGTTTTTACTTTCATGTTACTAATCTAACTTCTTATGTGTATTATGTATATGTATATATATGATCTTAGAGCCAAATGATCACTAATCTAATTTTTTATTTATGCTCTTATATTTCTTGTAATTTATTTATTTATTTCATGCTAAATAATCAAGACTAGTCATTCTAGTCTTGGACTTGTCCTCATCAAGTCAAAAACATTTTATTTTCTTTTCTTTAGCACTTATCCATAATTTAAGTCCAGGAAGCCTTGATATAAATCTAAGACTCTCATGTTTTTCTTATTATTTCCTTGTTTTTCTTTATGAAACTTGTACATTTCTAATTCTTAGGAAGACTTGCATAAAAGTCTAAGACTTTCACAATTTTCTTCTTTTTATTTTTCTGCTTATGTCTAGCGTTGATGTAAGCTAAGGCTTCCAAAATTTATTCTTATATGCTTATCTAATTTTCTATGTCCTTTATTTTCTATATGTATTATTTTTTTTACATAACTACAAGTTCATATTCATACATGGTCATAACGTTGTTGTCTTGATAAAATTTTCAAAGAATAAAGTAGTTGATTTCTTCAACTTAAAAATAAGAACTAGACTTCCAAGAAATATGATTTTTAATACTTAGGAAAGATTTCCACGAAAATGCAGGATAATTGGAAAGTTGTTAAAGTAAATCTTTATAAATTTTTATATTGATAATTCTTTGTTAAACAAAATTTTCTTAAAAACTTATTCATAGGATTTATACCAACACTTTGAAAAACATTAAAAACCAAACAATTTTTCTAAACCAAGTTTAAGAGTAACTTACTAGATAAAAAAAAAATCACTAACGAAATAAAATTAATGGATAACTTAAGAACCAGATTTTGAGAAGTAAAAATTATTTTTAAGAAGTTAAGTAAATATAAAGAGAATAGATAGGCACTCTTTTGTAGCAAAATTAAGATTTTTAACTTTCTTTCCGACAATTTAAAAGGAGATTTTGCAAACTTCGTTTTCTAAACTCTTAGAATAAATTGTTTTATAAAAAGTTATTATTGAGACAACACCTCTAGAATCATGCATATAATATATCTAAATTATAGGATTTTCAACTATATAAATAACTATGTATTTGCTATGGGATGTTGTTGATATAAAACTTAGGAAATTTTCGATTTAAGGGCTGGAATTTTCGTGATTAATCTGTACTGACCCATTTTAGAACCCAAATAGCTTTTTATGTTAATAATAACCTTAGAAATAGATAAATCTTTTTGATCATGTAGAAAACGACATCTAATATGCAAAATTCTCATTTAAAATGAGCAAATTATGGCCGTTTTATGTTAAAATTTCACATAACCCTATTTTTTACGAAAATGGCAAAATAGAATTAGAAATTTAAGTAGAACTTTCATATAATACTCATTTTGGATATTTCTTTAAGTTAGGTGACGAGGAAGGAATAGTCCCCTATCCCGACGATTGTTTCGATTAGTGGGTTATTGCACCATGGATGAGTGAGTTTATTTCCTAAATTTCGTACTTATATTTTTCTTATAGACTAGTGGCACTAGAATTAGGGAAAGATAAAAATGGAAAGTGCATGTACTTTATATAAGTGGTTGAAATTATACTAAGTATATCGAGGCTTGAATTGTCTATAATCAAATGGTTGATTTGGTATAGTATTTATGTGTTTGCCAATTCTATGATCACCTCTAAGATATATAAAATTATGATATGAGTACCTAAATAAATGAATTTATACATAATATGAAGTGAGTCACATTGCATTCATTACTATACGCTTAGTGGGATAAGAGTATAGTACTGAGATAAGCAGAGGCTCGAAAATCTGCATTAATATTAACGACGAATAGTAACCCATATGAACTATATTTTAACAGTGAGTAGTAGCCTGAATGAACTACAAAAATTCTATTTGTGAACTAAGGTCGTATGAGGCCTAGAACGCCTAACCCCAAATGAAGGGCATAAATATATTCAACATATGATTTTCGGTTAATCATGTGTATTGTTTTCTCACGTATATGTTGCATCTCATTTGCTTGTATAATTGACTTGTTTGATTTTTTTTGTATGAGTATTTTATTATGGAAATATTTCTCACTAAGTAAGTAAAGCTTACACTATCTTAGATATTTGTTGTAATTTTCTTTTTTGTGGTAGAAGCCCCGAGGGCATTATACGCAAGTATCAACTTTTGACTCGGGAGCTTTTGAAAAAAGTCTTGGTTTAGAGTAGAGCTCGACTTTCATAGAAATCTCCTATGCACTTCCTATTTTGAAGATTAGACTCGGAGCTTATGTAATCATTTGATGAGATATCCCCCCTTATTTTTTGTAAGACTCCCTTTATATTTTAGTTAAGTTATTATGTTATGATTTCCATTTCTTGAATGCTATGTCTATAACTTCTTAAACTACTTGTTTCAAAGATCAGTCCTCTATATTCGTGCTAGGACGCCTTACACCAGGTATTGAAGCTTTTACGTGACTAAGGTAGTCATCCTAAGCTTGACGGGCTGTCACTTTTAGGGTACCCTTTGAGGCATGATAGGAGTCCTTGAAGACATGCAGGTTAGCTTAGAAAGTAACTTATATGTTTAGTGTCAAGTTTAAGTTGTGTAATGTAAGAAGAATTAGAGCTTTTGTGTGATAGTTGGAGATTTTGAAAAATATATACGATCTATTCTATTTTACTATTTGGTGGGAGATATCGATTCTCTATGATTTTGGAGAACCGTAGGAATCCATATTTCCTTATCTATCAAAATGTTTTTATGAAATTAAAAGTTGTTTAGTCAATAATAAGTAAAGTTTTGCAATCTTTAACTTGCAAAACGATTCTTACATATTGGATGCATACTTGATATGATAACTACAAGTTGATCCTCCTAGATCCTTTTAGGGTTGTGACAGGACCACTAAACAAATACAATTATTTCACAATACATATAAGTTTTTCTCATTAAGTGTAACTTAACTTTAACAAAAGAATAATTATGCAATGTATTTCCTTCTAAAAATCACATTGCACCCACAAGGATAGTAGTATAGATTTAAAGCACAAGTGTCGATCCCACAAGAACTAATGAGTACTAATACTTACTATTCTTCTATTGTTCAACCTACAGAGGATAATCAAAATTGCAAAAGCCGTTTAGATCTTGAATCTCCACTATGTGATATGTGGTTACGCAAAAGATAATTTTAATATCATTGTTAATTTTCTTAAACAGTAGAGATTCATAAGGCAATTCAATATCCCTATTGACATTATTGAAATTCTATCCTTGGTTAATTAATTGGAATTTCTTCCTAATTAAAGATCCTAAGATAGTAATTATTGATCTAGAATCCTCTTATTAAGTTTCACCATAATCCTGAAAAATCATGTCATCCTAAGTTTAGGATCACATTCAACTCCTTCTAATTGTGTAGATTTAATCATACAAACAATTTCTCAATTAATTTGCGTGAATATCAAATTTGTATCACTAGACCTCTCCTTTCTATACCCCTACCACTCTTGGATCTTGCCTTTTTACAGATGTTCTTCAAGCCCAAAAGAGGAAATTTCCTTTTCACAAAAGAGGAAAGTTGGAATCTTGAAGATTAAGATAATTGCATGCACTTGATGAGTAAGAAAGGGTTTTGATAGGGAAGTTTCCTTTTTAGGAATGGAAAGTTCTTGGGTTTCTTAGTTGTAAGAAGTGGAGCCTTTAAGACTTTTAATTTTAAGTATAGATGCTTTTATTTCGAAGTCCAAGTGGTCAACTTTCCTTTTCTAAGTCGTTTCTAAAAAATAACTCGTTGTTAGATTGACATGACTAGCGACAGGCCATGTCTTCCAGCCATGTTCAGGTTTTTCATGATGTAGGAAACAACATGACTTAGACATGACCTATCCCTGAGTCATGTCCTTTTCTGTGGTCACTTCCTTGAAAAGACAAGACTTGTGATAGGTCGTGTCACAATCATGTCCCTTGTTAAACCAATTCTCCATATTGACACAACTTGCGATAGGTCATATTGCAATTGTGTCATGCTAAAACTTGGAATTTAACCCATAGGAGTGCTTTCAATAGCGTGGCTTGAAGACACGACATGTCATTCACATTTTAGTTCCAAATTTTTTATTTTGACCCGTTTAACTTACTTTTTTTTTAAATATCTCCTTTAAAGACATTAAAGCATGATGTAATGATTTCAAGTGCTAAATCCATAGTAATTACCAATAAAATAATCCATAAAAGTCTATTTGAGTACTTATAAAATAGGAATAAATTTGGTTTATCACACTCGATCATAAATGTATTGGAAAAGAAGCTACTAAGATTCTTTCAAGGGAAAATTTAGAATATTGTCAATTAGCTATGGGATTGGTGGAGCCTTCCATGTAATCAAGAGGAGGAGAATAATTGGTAGGTTCCTCCTGCATCCAGACCTACAACATTATTAAATAAATAAATAATTTGAATGCAATTAGGAAGACTTGGTCTTCTCAAGTTTCCCATTTCCTTCATAGCCACTAAAAAGACTAGGTCTTTCAGTTTTCTATTTACTTGATGAACCAGTCGTTAAGCTATGTAAAAAGCCATATTAGAGAAGCTGTGGTAAGTGATGAGCTGGTGTATGACCAAAGCAAGGATCATATTTTGATGAAATTTTGAGTATTTAGAGAGAGAGAGGGAGATAATTATTAGGAGTAATATAATAGTAAGGCTTATTTTGGGTGTTTGGGAAGCAATTGAATACTATTATTATGAGTTTATCTCAATTATTTGTATTGAACTTCTTTTTTTTTTTTTTTTTTTTTCTATAGAAGGCTGCTCTGTAAGCTACTATTTGGTTAGCAGAAGAAATTTTTTGAGTTTGTCTCATGCGTGTAGACTAAATTAAAGGTGGACCATGTAAAATTTTTAATACTATTATTATTCTTGCTTGCTTTGTTCATAACTATTTATTGGTTATCTCCCTTGTATTCACTATTTCGATTGTGCAAGTCTCAACAATTTTGCCATTTATCCGCTATATAACTCTAGATGGGTTTTTTATTTTTGTTTTCTTGTCTTTTTTTTCTTCCAAACTCTACGTTGGGTTGATTGCCTGCGTAACACATTATTATTTAAGAGGAACATGCGTTTTAGGAGATAATTGCCTCCTAAAAAAAATCTCGTGGCAAGTTAAAATTTCATGCAACATTTGTCCACCAAGTGCTTCTATGGTCTCGCTGATAAGATTATTCAATCAATCATCTAACTAGTTAAATAAATATAATAATTGAAATATTAATTGTTTTAATGATTTGATTACAGTTGATTATGATGTAAATTATTAAATAGTAAAATGACTAATTTTATTAAAATTAATGATCAGACCGTAAAATTTCTCGTATCCATGATAGTACAAAACATTCCCACGGTAGAAAGTAGAGTAAGGACAATAGCTGGTACCAAAAAAAATTATCAGAGGATATGAAATTGTATTTCAACCTTTTTTACTTTTTAAAGAATTTCAAGTTATTTGATGTCTGCAAGGACACGTTACAGTCTGCTAAATATAAGCTGTAGCACAGCTAGTTTTGCCTGTCCATGTGGGCGTTTCTGGTCCTCCGTATGTTTTTTCTTCACATTTCACAAGGAAAAGAGGTCCCATATATCATAATTTTGGGATTTATTGCCCCACCAGGAAGCTGGGTCTCTTGCGGTGGCGAGATTTAAGCCTGTTTAAAGTTGGTCAATAAAGGGCAGGCAAAAAGGAGGTGACATTTAAAGAAAAGAATCAGAATCAGCAACGTGACAATGTTATTGTCTGATGAACAAGAGGCCTATGAATGATAAAGCACGTCTTGTGCCTTTTGACATGCTCTTCTTTATACTGAATAAAGGGTCCTCTTCAACCTTAAACCGGGTAACTGCAATTATCACACTCAATTGGTCAATGTCGGATCAGTATTCACTTACGCTCTATTTTTATTATATTTTTCTAAATATATAATTCGTACTTCTCAACTCAAGTACATTCCTTCCGATCTATACATATATTTGATCAGATAAAACAAACTTTTTCTAATAATGTGTTAATTTTTTATCCATATACATGAATGTGATTCACTTGAAATAGGGAGTTTGAATAAGTAGATATATCTGTCTATATATGTCTATTGCGTGCAACTCTTAATTGCTCTTGTAATCATCACTGGTGCCCATCATCAAGCACGCTTATGTTTTAGCAATCAGTGTGCTTGCGCCGATCTTGAATCGTTATGATCATTTCGACTGTCGCATTTGCTTTTGAAGAAGTAATAAGTGGTGAAACTTTCGTAATTGGAGAATAGAATATATATTGATTTGGGAAATGGTTCTTAATAAAGCAAAATCAGGTAAAAATATTAAAAAGTTCACCTCGATTTACATTATACAAATACAGAGTGGTCTTTTTAGAAAGCTTTTGTTGCTTTTATTATGGGAAAATACATGATATTATAGGTCTTCTATATTTGTTTAAAAATCCGAACACTTTTTATATTGTTAGTGAGGCCATTTTTACCAAATGGAGTCTATAAGAAGATCTTAAAGCTCCGATATCAGCATTTTTAAAAGCTCTTTCTATCGAGGAATTCTAGTTTTAATTGTAAGTCTATTAATACAACTTGTTCAATCTAGTTTTTCACTAATAGAGGGGCGTTAAGGAGATAGTAAAAAATAGTCTAGATTTATGCTGATAAACTTGCAAGTAAAAAGAAAGTTTGATAGACTGGTGTGTTATTCAATATAGTTACTCTGATGCTTGAGTGAGTAACGAATTTGAGAGTACAAATGAGTAGATTGTACGAAAGATGAATGTAGTCTGTCTATACCTAGCCTCCTAATTAGAGGTTATATATAGAGGAGAGCTAGAGCAATTATCATGAGTATTTACCATAAATACTAACAATTATTGTCGGTTGTTATCTCGAGCCCTAATGTTTATTACATATGGTCTTTCTTAATAAGACCATCATCCATGAGAAGTTCGAAGGTAGAAACTCCCAATTAAAGCATTTTGTTTTCATATCTTTGGAGGTGTGATAATAGAAATGATAAGTATTTTAGTTTGATAATTTTATAAAAGGCCAACCTGCTGGATCATGTCAAATAAGTTGACATGTCATGTGGCCAAAAATGTTCTTGGCTCCTTCAAATGTTTCCAAGAGATCGGATGTGGGTATTGATAGGTTGGCCAATAATTAATAGGTTGGATTGGGCATAAAAAGTCCATTTCTAAAATTTCCTATTAGCATGGTTTCTTAAAATTGTTTAAATCTTTTGTGAGTCTTGTAATTTTACTAGAAGTCAACCTTTATCACAATATAAAAAGAATATATGTGTGCGAGCGCACTAAGCAAAATTTCTTCCCAAAAAAATTCATATATTGTTAAGAACTTACTTTGTTGGTATTGTGGGTTATCTAGCTTAAGTCTTTGTGCTAAACAACCCCTTATTATTAGTTCTCTAGATTTATATGAAAAACCATATTTATGAGTCATTTGAATTCTCTATTTATGCCCATATTAGTCAATTAGTAATCCCTATGACCATAAATGTAGAAGACTTAGTACATAGTCTTAATAAATTTAATTTAGTTGGATTTGAATTTATTAAATATTATTTCAAGATAAGCTTAAATTTATAGTTTAAAATTTGATCAAGTTGGACAAAAATTTAAACTTGAAATCAGTAGTATATCATCGAAGCTTGACTAAGGTCCCTTTAACCTAGATGATGTGCAGTGTGATCTCCTTTAAAAGGTTTTATGCAAAATAGCATTCTAATTGAGGTAGAGAACCTTGTTTTCCGTAGATTACATTTGTCCTATCATATGAAGGTACAAGGAGGTGAAATAAAATAAGTAAAACAAATCATTTGATTTAGTGCTTGTCTGAATTTATTTTAAGTGAATAAATCCGTTCATGAGTCGATTGTGAATTTCACCACCATCTGCTGCCCTTTGGGGAGGCATCATCATTAATCATTATCATCATAGGCAATTACCCTAACAACTGGAATAATTATTGTAGATCCCCCTAATATGATACTTATTTTTAATTAATAAGTTGGGCCACTAATCATGGACAATGTTTAGGATATTAATCCCTAAAAGGTAATGAAAATGGCAATTACATTGTTTCCGGCAGCTAGAAACGCTATTTCATATTATAAAAGTGTCATATAATTTATATAGTTACAGAACGGATACGAAGATTTAATTATTTTTTTTTCATCTGATGGACATAATCTCATTGCATAATCACGATTTTCGATTCAATACAATTTTTTTTCTTTTTGAAGTACATATATTTAATTATTAAAGTTTACTTACTTTCCTATTTTAATCTTTAAACTTTCATTTATTTATTTAAATCCTTAATTTTTTATAATTTTTTCAGTCTATACTTTTGTTAATAAATTTATTTATAGTAAAGACATGTGAGCTTCTCATAGGCTCGTATTTAATCAATTTAATAAAATAATATTATTAAATGTATCAGAATTATCTATAAAATTATGAACACCATACGCAATAGAACATTTGAGTAGAGAAGTAAAAAGTAACATCGCAATTAGCTCTGACCATCTTTTACCGGGAAAGGATATACATATGCTCTCATGGACTCATCTACTCCTCTCTCTTTCTCTTCTTTTTACTTTTTTTTTTTTTTTCATTCTTACAATAGTGGAAGGGGATTTAAACGTAGACCTATCACTTGAGAATATAAAAAAATACCACTAGATAACAATGCTATAGACGACTCTCGACTCCTTTTAAAACGCACAAATCCACCATAACCGTTGGAGCTTCTGATGGCTTTTTTAGTAACTACACTTACCTCACCAAACCCCGGCCCTAATATCAGCAGTCCATACTTTCTGTAAAATTTGTAGATATATATCAATGCAAATATTCTTGATTGGTGAGTTATCGGGATGTGATCTTCTCTCCCTCCCTCACTCTGATTTCCAGATTTGATGTCAGTAGTTTTTTGTGATCATCAAATCCGCATTGGGTTTTCAAATTCTTTTATTATTTTTTTTTTTTTTGGGGGGATGGGAGGAGAGTGGTTTGTGATTTCTTTCACTTTTCTGTAATATTTGATTATATGGCATATAATTTAATATAACTGATAATATTATGTTATTAAATTAGATATTACCAGCCTATCAAAAGTGGATATAGGTCAACTGGTAATGAACCTTTTAATGGAGTTACTAAGATTGACTGAAATGAAAAGGTTTTAAAATTTTGAGTACTTAAAACAGAAAAAGGACAAAGTTGGGTATTCAATTAGGAGATCAAGCACATAGTAATAGCTAAATGTATACTTTTCCTTTTTTCCAATTACAAAGTTCGTAAATGAAGGATTGGGAAAATGGATTTATTTCATCCTAGTCAAAACCTGAAGTCATACTCATCAAATACCAAGTGCTTAGCATACTTGATTCAACCACTTAAAATCATAAATCTATAATACCTTTTGTCTATAAAACCTTATCATGCAGGTATCTAGCTACTTCTCTTTGTACCCCCTACAACCTCCCAATCTCATCCCCTTCCCCCCCACCCACCCCCCCCCGCGGCGGTGCCAACAATGCTCGCTTACTTTTAGATAATTATGTAAAAATGAGTGAGAGTGGAATGAAAAGCAATTACTATATTTGTACAATGTAGATAATTATCTTTACAACTTAGGGATATTTCCCGTGATTACTAATCTATTACAAAAATATTTATACGTCAATACTAATATTACACTTCATCTAAAATTTTCTTTATCCAAAAAGAAATTACATGCCCGCAGGTCCTCGTGGCCATAACCATAAATAGGGAAACTGCAAAAGATATATATGGGGGTATAAGCTAACAGGCTTAGTGAGAATTATTTCCATAAATAACTTCTTGTAACAAAGTTTCAAAAAAGTTAATTAAGCAAACAAATGGGATGCAACATACACGTGGGCAAACAAGGCATATAGTTTTTCTGAAACTATATGTTGAATGGATTTGCGCCCTTCATTCGGGGTTTAGTGATACATAACCTCAAACAAGTAGTTTTTAATAAAAAGTTTTACACTTTCGATCAATATCGCCAAACACATGAAGTCTACTTGAATTGAGCCTTGCTTTCGGATCTCCCGCCAAGCATTTCCCTTTTTTCCATAACGCCGCCAAGTAATCGCTTTCGGATTTTCCACCAAGTGTTGCTTTTGACATGAGCTTACTATCCTTCTCACCCAAAGATAATAACCCAAAATGCAATGTGACTCACTTCGTGATATTCATGAATCCATTTATTTATAATATCGTAACATTATTATTAACAAGTTCATGGTGATCAAGCATCTCATACAAAGCAAATATATATATACTAAAACACCCATCTTAAATTAATTCCGGCCTCGGTATTCTTAGAGTTCTTTTAAAGAATTATTTACATACATATCTATTTATCTTTTCCTAGCTTCTAGTGTAACTAAATTACAAGCACAATGTAGCTTAGACATAGTAACAATAATATGAATAAAATAATAACATAAACATAAATAGATTTTTATGAACAAGAACAACACATGAACATAATGTAGCTTCCATAACATTTAGTCTTTGGAAACTCACACTATGATCATGTAAAGTTATATGACATGAGAATAAAGAAAATAATAGAAGGTGATTACCTAAAGAAGATTTTGGTAGTAGTATGTGGTTATGGGTTTTTGTTGTAGGTAGAAGTTGTTTTTGAATGATTTTGAGAGAGTTTTGGGATGGTAGTTGGAGAGAGTTTTGAGAGGAGAATTTGAGAGAGTTTTAGTAAGAAATTTGTAGATAGTAAATGTGTGAAAGAAGTGAAAGAGGAAGGGGGTATTTATAGGAAAATGTGGAGTGATTTTTGTGTGATTAAAATAAATAAAAATTGAAACAAAATTGAGGAGAGAGGGGAGGGGGTAGCATCGACCATAGGGATATGGGGGAGGAAGAGACTTTATTTATTTATTTTTTTGTTAAATAAAAGATGTAATATATAAAGTAGATATGAAATAAAGTTATGGGAAATGTAAAAAGTAAAGGTTACAGGTTATGGAGTGTGTAAGAATAGGTGTAAGAAAAAGTAGAGATAGAAAAATAGTGTTGAATAGTAATGAATGGTGTAGTGTAAAGTAGATATGACTAATAAAGTACTGGTAGTAAGAAAATACCCGTATAAATGCGATATCTGTTATTTTTACTTACCGAAAAATTTCAAAATTGATATTTTTGAAAACCTTGTATTTTTACGAGTCTAACGGTATATTCGGAATATTTTTACTATTCCGGGATTCCGGACACGTTTTTCAAGAATCATGTCCGATCGGATTCGAAACGAGTTGCGGTTTCACTAATCTAATTTTTTTATGTTGCTTTAGATAATTCCGCACTATCCTACATTCTAAGCTTCTACTTATCCTCACCGAATTTCTTATTCTGGAGTGCCGGACTTTGAGCTATTACGTCTAACTAGGGTTTTGTTGACCATAGAGCTCCGGTTGACTTCCGGTTAAGGTTTTAGGCTTAAACTAATTCCAAAAATTTGGGGGTTTATAGAGCATATGGATAATAACTCTAGGGTGTTTAGATGATAGTTCTAATTTTCATCGATAAAAAGTTGAGCAATTATATAAGGGAAATAACATCTAGACAATAGTATTGAGTGTCTAACCACTGGTTATTTGACAAACTTTTTATTATCTCCTAATTTAGCCTTATTTTATATAAGAATTTATTTTTAATAAAATTTTACCCTTAGTTGATATGTGTTAGAGGTTTGAGTCTTGTAAAAGCTTATTGGTTTGATATTGAATATTGCATATTCGTGAGAGCTTTCTTCAAATTCTTATTCTTTAAATCTTGCCTTAGATTGTTTATGCATGTTATTTTGCTTTATCATGCATTATATAAATAAAACGAATCAACAAATTATATTTTTTCTTAGTTCACAATATCTACAAAAAGTTGCTCAAATCTTTATTTCATAGTTTTCCTTAAATTGCAATAAAGTTCTAATCGTTAGTGAATATAACAAAGCGATTCTTTGATCATAAATCAAATAAAGGTTCCATCAGCATCACCTTAGTATCCAAGCTTCAGTTTCCCATAACGATATTATGAGACTTTTGGATTTTAAAGACCTAGGGTTTGTAAATGTATTGCAACAATTGTAATCAATTCTATTTACTCTTATATTTATTGTTGAATTTCTATTATGAGAAGATTGCGAAGGATTTGGGTAGTGGAAATTCGACAAATATATTGTAAACCCCTGAATTTTTTCAAGAATGGTTTTAGAATACCAAATCGAAACCCTAAAGATTAACCCAAGTTGAAACCAAACCTTAAACAATTTCGATCACGGGACTTCATAAGAGAATCTTCAAAAATAAAAATAGAAAATTCAATAATCGTTTGATTCAAAAATCCAAGCATGGGACAATCCATCTATCTGTTCCCTAATATAAACCCCTCAATTTCTAGATTAAAGTTGGATTAAACCCTAACCTTAGTCAAACCGGAGTTTCAAAAACTAATAAAGATTAAGACAATCAAACAATTTCAACTCCGGCAAACCCGCGCTCTCAAACCCTAGAAAATGAAATGGAGTTAATGGCTTATAATAGTTTGTAATAATATAGGGAAGTATAAAATATTAGATTCGTAATTTTCTACCGTCTTTCGAATCCGAATGAGGTCAGTTTTCAACAATCGTGCCTCGGTGCATCAGATAGTAAAAATATTTCGACAATATCATTAGACTCGTAAAAATACAAGGATTTCAAAAATATCAGTTTCACAATTTTTCTGTAACTAAAAAATCAGATATAGCTCGTTTACGCATATTTTTATTACTACCGGTATTTTATTTGTCTAGTTTACTATTTATAGCACTATTCCTACTATTTATTACTATTTTACTATCTCTACTTTTTCTTGCACCTATTTCTTACTACCTACATACATATTTTCTTACTTTTATCTTTCTAATATATCTTATATCAAATCATATCTTATATATTAATTATTTTCTTACAAAATACAAACAAAATCAACTCACTCTCTCTCCTTTTCCCCCTATAGCCGGTGCAAATCATCTCCCTCACCCTCTCATTTATTTTCTTTTTCAATTATTTTATTACACCTAACTTTCACTCCGAAATTCTATAAATGCCCCATCCCTCCTTCATGCTTTCACATATTCATTTTACATAACAAAACTCTACTAAAACTCTCTCTCCAACAATCCCCTCTCAAAACACTCTCTATCATCTACTACTCTTCAAGAAAATTAACAAACACACTACCCAATTCATTCCTTTTCAAATCCTCCATTAAACCTTAGGTAAAATCTTACCTATATCTTTTTATTATGTTCATACAACTTAGCATGAGCTTAGTGTATGTTTTTTAGACTCATGTGAGTTAAAGAAGCAATAATATGTTCATGTTTTATTTTTGTTCTTGTTCATATTTTAAATAGTGTTATTAAGTTGTTGTTGTTATTGTTATTATTATTTTTGCTCTAATCTAACTTCTATATAGTACTATGTATATTATGTATATATATTTCTTTAGAGCATATAAGCTCACTTATTATTTATTTATTTTCATGCTTCGCAATTTATTTATTTAATTCATGCAATTTATTAAGACTAGTCTTTCTAGTCTTAGACTTGTCCATATCAAGTCAAAACGATTTTCTTTCTTTTCCTTTTGGGACTAGTTTATTCTTAGTCCCAGGTTGCCTTGATGAAGCGAAGGCTCCCAATACATGATCGGGTTGCCTTGATGAAGCTAAGGTTCCCAATACTGGACCATATTATTATTACGTTTATTTGCTTATGAGTATTTCTTTCTATCTTATTATGTATTATTTTTACCTTTTCATTGTTATATAATCATATTCATGCATGATTAGAATGTTGTTGTCATAAATAAAAATAAAAAGGGTTCTTTCTTAAATAAGGAAAAGTGAACTAAATTTCTCAACAAAAAGGAGTAAACTAGATTTCTTAATAAAGGAATTTTCAACTAAAGATCTAAGTTTTGTTTTTAATAAACTCATTTCGTTTAGGATTGATTAGTAATTCCATTCTATATAATGGCCCCCAACATCATCCCCATTATAAGTATGACCATAATCATCATAGCCAAAGCTTAAAACAAACTAAATAGTGCACATCCACATATATGTCTTTAGTGCTTGTATTAGCAAAGAATGAGTCGTGAAGCCTAGTATGATAGCAATAGCAAGCATATATACACATCACACATGCCTAATTCAAAAGCAACATCTAATATATTAAATTATTTAAATAAACGCTTGACAAGTAACATGTTCTCCATGTCCTAGAAACATGCAGCATAGAAGTAATCATAATTCTAGGTAGCTAATGTATCAAGAAACAAAAGGGGTCCAACTCGTCGTACACTAGTAAGGGGTTGATGAAGTCTCTAATACTGTGTCTAAAAGAAAAGGAAACAATTAATCTCATATAGAGATATTTATTGAATATAGACATCAAAGAGCATTGTCCATTGTGACATTTTATTTAAGGGCCTACACGCCTGGATAAATTAATCATAGTTTCTTATAAGCTCAAGGTTGTTGCACCTACCATGAACTCCTCCTATGGAGAACCCATTGAGCTTACTCACACCTTTTTAAGGGCCTAGGCACCTAGAACTATCATATTCTCTTGAAGTTGTTATTGAACTCCCAACCCAATCTATGTGTGTCACTTGTTGGATTAAGCAACCAACATCCAATTAAATAGTTAAGTTTAAGTGTTAGTCGAATTTAAATTCTATCCTAGCAACTAACACACAATTACTATGTTTGCATAATAGGTTATTTGCTAACAAGTAATCTAATACTCAATAGGTATTGCATACTTGTTCATGATCATATTACCTCATTAGTACCTAGTTCATTCCCTATTTCCAATTTTAAGTTTGAAGGTTATCTAACTAGGATCCATAGGGCTATGGATCCTCTTGATAGGACTTAATCAAGCTTTGAGACATTAAGTGCTATTAGGTATTAGTAAGAATCTATATTATATTTCTAGGCTAGTCGTTTTTTGGTTATATACCATAAAAAGTACATGAACTTTAGTAAAATATGTAATTAGGTACCTGAATTTGAAAATCGATCGATCTAGTACCTCATATTCAACACTGATTAATTTAGTATTTAAAAGAACGTTTTATGTTCACCGACAATGCCTCCATCATATTTATTAAAAATACAACATAGGAAGATAGTGTTAGCCAATTTAAAGAATGTACTATTGTTGTATATGAAAAGGTTCTTTTGAGTACTAAATTGATCAATTTCAAGGTTTAAGTACCTAATTGTATATTTTGATAATGTTTAGATATCATTCGCTATATTAACCCTTATTTTTATTATAATCAACTTGTCTAGTTCCTTATTTTGGTTAACATTAGTTTTTGAGGTTTTAGTTTTATCAAGGCAGGGATGGGGGCATGAGTTGTGTTTGACAACAAAATTTTCCCTTTTTTAAATTTAATGTCGAAGTAATACAATTTAACTAATGGATAACAACAATAAATAAAGAGATAAGAAAAAAGGAAATAAGCCTAAATTTTTGAGGTAAAGTTATGTCTGCCTCCTAGTCTTCACAGTCCACACAAACACCTCTCTCAATAAGGGACTTCACATATTTTATTTCATGCACACAAAATGCTCCAGAGTAGCTACAACAATGTTAGACAAGAGTTATGCCTTTACAAATATTACATTCACACTAGGCACAATTCAAATCACTACAGTAGTGTATTACAATGATTGCAAACTTATTTTCATGTTGCACTACTCACTATCTTTCACATAAACAAGAAAATACAGCACTAAAAGGATTAAGATAATTTATACAAGTGTTTCCAAGCAAATAATGAGCACTTGTAAGTGAATTAAATATGTCAAGCAACTCCTATCTATAAGCTTAAAAAAAAGAAGAAACTAGTCATTACTTCATTTTTTTTTTCTCTCTTTTCATCATTGGAATAAATGCTCCCAACAACTAGTTTCTACTAACTAGCACTCAGACACCACCTGTAAAAGTAAGCACATAGAAGGTTATAGACACTGCTAGCATCCAAGCGCTATATCCTGGCATTTGAATGCTAAGATAAACCATGATAAAAAACATTCTAGTCATTTTGAAACATGTCTGGTGTCCAGACATTAGTTGCATTATAGATGCATCTTGCAACTTCATACACATACTTGATCCAAACTGTCAAGCCCTAGAGGGTATTCTAAACGTGGCAGTCCACCGAACATAATATTAAAGCTAATGAATGACAATCTTAGTCATGTAGAAGCTTCAATATCACGTATAAGGCGTGCTTCCAAGATAGTAGGAGACTCAAAGGGGTATTATGTTTAAATAGATAATAAAGCATGCAAGAACTTATAAAGGTAAACATGTAATAATCATTAAGATAAAATTTTTACAACTTCTTAGGGGCATTCCCTCGTACTTAAAGTCTTGCTAGTTTAAGCCATCTTAAAAACATACATGAATATAATAAAAGTCTACTATAGAGATTTCTCTTGGAAGTCTACATCTAAAACTAAATATCTAAACTTCTTCCAAAAAGTCCTAGTAGCTTTGGCTCATACTTGACAAAAGGGGCTCCTTGGTGCCAACCACAAGTAATCAAAATGTAACAAAAAGCTATAGGGGTATAAGCAAAACTAGCTTAGTGAGATAACTCCCTTCTTCAAACATTTCCATAAAAAAAATACAAGTATTTTAGACAATTATATGGGAATGCATTAATCACATTAGCAAACAAAATACACACGATTAATTGGGAGCCATGTGTAGCATGGATTTTATGCCCTCCATGTGGGGGTTGGGTGGTTACCGGCCTATATGACCATTAATGATTGTAGAGTTATTGGCTCCTACTTGCCCATGTAGACTTTCCGGCTTCTACTAGCCCATGTAGACTTTTCGGCTCCTACTAGCCACTACTACAACTCCTCGTTTCCCACATGAAGAATAGTAGTGAAAAATTTAAATGTGACGCACAATATGTTATGCATGAATTATTTTTAATATTGTTCTTTCCAATTTATTGACAGTTTCAAGTTAAAAAATAACCAAAACAATATTCATCGTACTATTGAGAAAAGACATAAATTACCCATCAAATCTTCTTTCGATATACTTAGATTTTATTTAACAACCACATCTTTCAATCATGAATCCAATTCACAAAACATTTATTCATTTATCTTTTTCCTTACTCTCTAGTGCTACTACTTACAAGCACAATCAAGGAAACGTAATTAGTAAGGGATTAACTCACTCCATGTCGATCGCTCCTAGTCTAAATAATCTTCCGGGAAGGCGATGTCGGTTCCTTCTTCACCTAAACAAGATGAAATACCCAAAATGTGTCTTTCATAGAATTTCTACTTTAAAGATTCTAAATCTATCTCTAAATTACGGTAAAATCGGATTAAAGGAAGTTCCAACTTAAAATGGCCATAACCTGCTTATTTTAACTAGGAATTTCGCATATTATATGTCATTTTCTACCTACTTGAAAAGATCTATTCATTTCTAAGGTTAATTTCACTATAAAAGGTCATTTGGGTCATGGTTTAGAAGGGTACAGATCTAACATGAAAATTCTTTTCTTGAAAAACAACATTTTCTAATTCTTCCTTTATTAAGACTTGTTTAAGTAAAACCCAAATATGTATATACTTGAAAATATTTCCTTATGTATATAAATAGAGTCATAATTTATGCGTGAAGCTATAGGTGTTGTCTTATTTAATTAATTTCCTTAAAACAACATTTTCTAGTGTTTTGAAAAATTTGGATTTGTTAAACCTTACTTTATGTGGTTGAAGTAACTTATAAATTTTTGTTTGATCAAAATCTAATATTCTATATATTGATTCTTTAGTTTATCAAAAGTGAGTCGAAAATAAGATTTGATCTTTTGAGGTTATCTATCAATTTTATTTCTAGGGATTGAAAAATAGAGCTTCCAAAAGTTTTCTTTAGTAGTATTTGATGAGTTTATTTATTTTCATTTTCCTTGTAAGTTGATTTTTCTTGAAAACTCATTTAGCTGTTGGTTTGGTAAAAATAGTATCAATTTATTATCAAGATTTCTTTTGTCATTTGAAAAGGAAGTATCTTTAGACTTTGGTGAAACTTTTTTTATTATTAGTTTGAAATTTCATGATGAGTTTATATAAACCTTTAAAAGAAATTTTTTTTGAAAATATTTTTCTAAGCCTTTAGGAAAAACATTTATCTAGTGATCAAATTTTTATTCTTTTATAAAAAAGATTCATTTTTATTTGAACAATAACTTATTAGTCATGCATGAATATGATCATGTAGTTTATAAAAACTAAAAAAAACTATCGTAAGATAAGATAGTAAAGAATATAAGAAATAAATAATTGTCAAGTATTGGGAGCCTTAACTTCTTCAAGGCTTCTTGAGACTAAGAATAAACTAGTCCCAAAAGAAAAAGAAAATTGTTTTGACTTGATGAGGACAAGTCTAAGACTAGAAAGACTAGTCTTAAAACAACTTGAAAGTAAATAAATTGCAAGATAAATAAATAAAATGCAAGGAAAGTAAATAAACTGCAATAACAAATGAGCCTATATGCTCTAAAAGATATATATAACTACATATATATTTAGTTAGATATACATAAAAACAACATATAGGAAAATAGATTCATGAACAAGAACAAAGTATGAACATATTGTTACTTTCCTAATCTCCATGGGTTTAGAAAATACACACTATGCTCATACTAAGCAAATGAACATAAGGAAAGCTTAAGAGTATTATCTATAAAAGAAGAAAAACTATAGAAACTTTAAGAGAGCTTTTGGAGAGATTTTGAGAGAGTAACGGTAGTGTATGAAAGGTGTGAAGGAAATAGAAGGAGGATGTGGTATTTATAGGAAAAAGTGGAGGGTAAATTATGTTAATAAAATAAATGAAAAATAAAATAGATTTAGGGAAAAAGGGAAGGGGAACAGCGCAAATTTGAGAAGGAGAGAGGAGAGAAATTTTTCTTTTTTTTTTGTATTTTTGTTAATGAAAAGTAAGATGTGAGGGATGTGAGGTTGTATTGGAAATGAAAATTGTAAGAAAATAGGTATATAGGTTGTAAGAGTAGGTTGTAAGGAAAAGTAGAGATAGATTAATAGTGTAGAATAGTAACGAATAGTGTAATGTAAAGTAGATATGACAAATAAAGTACCGGTAGTAAGAAAATACGTATATAATTGCGATATATGATATTTTTAGTTATCGAAAAATTATAAAACCAATATTTTTTAAAACCTTATATCTTTACAAGTCTAATGGTATATCCGAAATATTTTTACTATTCCGAGCCCCAAGACACGCTTTTCGAAAACTGTATCTGATCGGGCTCAAAACGAATCTCGATTTAACTAATTTGATATTTTTAAGCTTTCTCATGTTATTACGAACTATTCTACATATTAATCTCTTACTTACTCACTTAGGGTTACGAACACGAGTTTGCCGGACTTAAAACGATTGTGTCTGACTAGGGTTTTGTTGACTTTAAGGTTTTCAGTTGACTTTCTAATTAAGGTTTAAGCTCAATCGATCGTAAAACTTTGGAGGTTTACACAAACACATCAAAAGCATAGATATAATAATATCAAGTCACACATTTATTTGCTAATTCAGCGTAACTTAACTCTAAAATGTGAGCAATTGAGCACATTGAACCCATCCTTTCAATAATATCTCCTTTTTTTATGAGGATAATCATTGTACAATTTACTTCCTCTCAACATAATACTCGCCCTTAATTAAGCATATGTGTGTCAATGGAGTTTTGCAAATAAGTTCAAGAAGTGATACTTGAGGAAATTCAAGTTACACTTAACAAAAACAACCAAAACATTCCTGCAAGTTAGTTATATACTATAACTAGGTTCAACCAATAAACATAATGAACAAATTTAAACTCAAATGCACACATACTCAAGATTTAATACTAAAAGATAGTTTATATAGCTATTTCATACTTATGTATTCTTTTCAAACATATCAATTGCAACAAGTTACAAATGTGTGCACATTTTAGCAAAAATGAGAATGAAATTTTCCTTAAGAGGGCACAAATTTGTCAAAAATCATTTTTATGAAGGTTTAATCAATCACACAACCTTGTTAAGCTCCACTAAGCACATAAAAGAATTATTTGTGCACCAAACTCATGAGAATCCAAAAGAGAGAATTTAAAACTTCATTTTGATTAACTCATAGGTGAGTTAAAGATTTTGATTAATCTCATTTTGCTTTACTCAGTTGATTTGCGGTGAGTGTAAGTGTTATAAAATCATCCAGCTTAAGTTCTCTATATAATTTGTTAAGGAACTAGACTTTTAATTTAATCAAGTATAATTTAAATTTAGTTCATAATTATATAGTAACGTATATCTTTTGCTATGAAACTTAAAAAAAATAATGAAATGAAGTAACCTGAGGTGATCTTAAGAAGTGGATGGAGCTTTAGTGGGTTTAGGTGACTTTGATTTCAACTCTTTCACTAACATTCCTAGATTTAATATATAATTATTAAATTTAGTATATCTACAAATTTAGATCATAGAATCAATATAAATTTTATGTCAAATGTAAGAATTGGATTGAAGGAGCATGGATCAAGTGAACTGAAGTTTGTCTTTAAAAGGAGTCCATTATACTAAACTAGATTGACACTCATGATGTCTACTTTGATATTTGATTTGATGAAAGTTGAAGTTGTGTAATGAATTCCGATATGGAATGTTGGCACTAAAAATCAAGGATGGCTCAGGGTTAATTTGATGTTTCATGTATTACTTAACTTAGTTGTTGTCAAATAGAGTAGTTAGGTACCTTTATGAATGAGAATTACATACACTTATGTGTGAAAGTGTTACATTGTCCTTCTAGTAGGAATTGAAGTGTGATTTTGGTGTTTACATGTTAATTGATAAAATAATTTGATGCGTTGATGATTTAATAATATTTGTGTAATTAGAGAGGATTAAGATTTGATAAGACAAGGTTATGAGCTAGAGATGGGCATTAAGTGTTTGTGGATATATTTAAGGTAAGATTCTTAAGAAATAAGCATGTTTATTCTTTAGTAAATTGATTGTAGGTATTTCAATAGTTACCCAATATTTTTAATGAAGTATGAAGTTGATGGATGTGAAGTTGAATGCGATATGATTTTAGGAGTTTAAGATGGTTTAGGAGAAGTTTAGATATAATTTTGTTTTTTGTGGAAATTGTTTAGCAATTTTGATTTTATTAACTTGAAGATCTTATAGGCTAATGCTCTCTTGAGTATGTTCTAAGTAGATTACATGAGTTATTGATATTGTTATATATGATTTTTTTAAGTGAATATATAAGTCATATATTGTTATACAATAGCACGTGATAATAAAAACTTTAATATGATCTTAATAATAACTAGATGTACGGTGTAAGGTGATCATCAATTTATCAGAGGGCATTTGATTTATTGCTAGAAAGGATGTACATATATCAAGGTACATATGCAAAATGGGATAATGGATATTGCCCTAGGAACCTTAAGAAACCTAACAAATGTTAAATGAATGTTGCTTGTTGTGAAGTATTTTGAGGTAATATATGAGATCTAACTAAGATGTGCAATATGTTGTTGACATTATTAAATGTACTTATGCATGTCATGATTAGATCTCCCCAATATTCCATGTTCTCACATAATTATTTATATTAATTTTAAACCTTATGCACTGAGCAACACATTGACTCATGGTATCAATGGAGTACATAATCGGTGCCTTTGCTAACATGCCTAAAACCTATTAGTGGTTCAATTTTGTACCAAGTCATTTGTAAAGAATCAAAATCATTTCCACTAAGATGGAAAGTGAAAGACAGAAGAAAATATAAGAAGAAAGACTTAAGATGGCGAGTGAGACACGAGTGTCAAGTAAGGGCTAAGTGAAGATGTGTAGTTGATGTAGGGGGGAAAGCATGAAAGATATGATGCCCTTTGAAGTTAGGAAACCTTCAAAATGCAAGCAAAAGGTATTATCTTCCTTTTTTTCACTATGTAATCATGGTGCAATTATTTTTTGGGGAATTTGCAAATTACCCCTTGCGTTTATAATGTGTGAATTCATCCTCTCAACATTCAAAGTGAGCTTTTTGGCCCTTAAATTTCAAAAATTAGTATAATTAAAGATAGTTAAAATTTTCTATGAACTTAGGTAGGGGGATGTAAATCTACCCATAGGTAAAAGCTTAGAAAGTGAATCCACACATAGGTGAAAATTCAAAGGGAGATTTTACAACTTCCCTCATTTTGTTTAATGGAAAGTATTAAGTGTCCTTAACCTTGCTAATTTTTTTAAATTTATGAGGTAAAAAAACTCACTTTCAAAAGTTCTAGAGGTGAATCTACATATGGGTAAAAGTTTAAGGGGGTAATTTGTAATTTCACCTAATTTTTTTTTTCATTGTAGTTATGTGTCAGTTCTTTGCACCTATTGTGCAAAGTAGGGCAGCTAAACACATTTATAGCCTAAGGATCTACATGCACTCTACAACTATACCATGTTCAAATGCTATCTACCCAAACTTCATTTAATTCATAATGATTTAGACTTATATGGATAAAAGTTCTTACATTTTTTTGTCAAATAATAATTGTTCAGTTTGAGCATGTAATAGAACTTGTGCTTTTATTAATGGCAATGTAAAGTTGATGGTTAAGCTACATAGCTGTAGTTTTTTTTTTAGTTAAATGCTTGTTAGTGTTAGTGTTGTCATTTGAATGTATAATTGATAGACATTGTAATTTGTTATCAATATTGGTTAATTAGAAAATTGCGCAAAATAAATTATTATTTGAGAGAAAGTTCAAATAAAAGATTGAAGTTTTAAGTGGTTTTAAAAAATGATCAAGTTTAAATAAAAAAAATCTCTCTCTCTCTCTCTCTCTCTCTATTTGTTTGTTACCCACTTAAAACATTGATTTTTTTTTTTTTTACAATTTAAAATGTTGATAGTTTATTTATACACATGTAATCTTGATCCCTTTAAAAATAAAAAATAAAAACCTTACATGCTAGTCCCACATTTGAATTTACTTCCAAATGTTGACATTTTCCAATGTAATTTTTTCTTTGTAATTTATTACAATTTGATGAAATTTTACGATTTTTAAAAGTGATTTTAGTGAGTTAATTTCTTTTAAATGTTGGGATTACTAGAATTTTAATATTTTTTATGTTCAATATCTATGGCCTTTTTCATTCATTTTAAATAAGCTACATAATCATTAATTGATGCACAAAATAATATACTCTTCACTTTCTACCAATAATATCGCTCTCATTAGAAGGTAGAATGATTATGTAATCTTTTAATTTAAGTTTTTTGGACATGAATATTTTTATCTGACTTCAAAGATTTTGTGAAACATTTTTTTTCTATAAACAAGCTCCAGTTCATTCTTAGTATTGTCTTTTGAATGACCTTAAAAGTGCAAAAGAAAATCATTAATTTTTTAATTTTGTTCAGTTATTAATAAAAAGAGGCCTTTTGGATATAATTGATCAAATCTTAGTTATGGTAAAGTAAATATCATCAAACTAAAAATTGATGATGCACTAAAAGTAATGAAGATGACAGAGTAACAAGATATGAAAAAAAATGTTAACATGTTGTTAAGTCAAAGAAATAAAAAGGGTTTTTTTTTTTAAGGTAAAGTTAGTCAAATAAAACTAAGTGAATATCTACAATTGTATCAGGGGTCATTCTTCCCATGTTTTCATATTGAATTAATTATAGATTTTAATACAAAAGGTATTTTAATGGTTTAATTATCATAATTGAACATGATTTCAACGGTTCAATAGCTTAAGGAACTAGTCATATGAAAAAAGAAAATAAAGTACAAGATGATAGAATTTCTTGAAATTGAGTAGCAGTGACATGCACGCACTTTTCCGTTAAAACTCTTTTTAAAGCGTGAAACTATAAGCCAATGTACTGGCTGTGTGTATAGTAACAAAACCGGTGAGAACCATGTCATGATTCACAAGGAGCTAATTAACTAAATACCAGAATGTAATGACCTCCTATCACGCCCCAAAAGGTACCCTAGATGTGGCAGTTCGCCACATACGATATTAAAACTTAAGAATGACTTCTCTAAGTCATGCGAAAGCTTCAACACTATGTGTAAGGTGTTTATCATAGCAATAGGAGACACCAGTGGGATATATAGTTCGAGATAGCAAATATAGCATATAAGAAATCTAGATAAATATCTAACTTTAACATTTAGAATTTGGTCTTTATATTATCTTAGGGGCATTCCCCCGATAAATCTCCAAAGATCATAATATCATTTCAGTCTTACACCAACAAGAAACAATAATAGAACTAAAAGATTTTAAAGGGAATCTATTCTAAGATATTCAAAAGGATTTCTCTCAAAAGATTCCCAAAAACATGATTCCACCTAAATATATAGAGTCATTGGGCAAAAGAGATATCGGTCCTGTTTCAACAAAAGTCTAATGGGGTGTAGGCTCAACTAGCTTAGTGAGAATATTCTTTGATTAACATACTTGTATCAATAGATTTAAACAAGTTATTAAATAAGCATAAAATGTATCAAGCAAGTGAACAAGCAATACATATGATCTACAGGAAACTATATGTTTGAATGGATTTACCCCTCCAGTTAGGATTAGATGTTTCGAGCTTTTTAAAACCTATCTTTGAAATTCGATGATGTAGTTTATTTCGAGCTCCTACTTGCTCTTCCTAAATAGTTTTTTCGGGCTCCTATTCACCCATCCTTGAAAAGTTCTTTTGAGCTCCTATTCACCCATCTTGCAGACTTATGAGTTCCCACAAACCCCACTACTATACTCTTGTCCTATCAAGTATAGTAGCTAATGAAATAAGACTAACTACGTGATATGCATAAATCAATTTATATAACTTATAATATGTGTTCATGGTAATTTAAAGGCGATCATAAAATTTGCAGTCACTTGATTATGATAGTAAAAACACAATTCATGTTTCGATATGCTTAGTATAATTTCAACCAATATTATCAAGCATATTCCGTTTTCATCTTTTTCCTATTTCTAGTGCCTCTAGCTATAAGCACAAACAAGTATGTAAAAGTAGGAGATAAACTCACTTGGCCATCCTTACTAAAACTCTTTACTCATAATAGTCTTCCGAATACGGATCCTCCCAAGCTTCGTTATCTAAACGAAAGAAATACTTGGATTAAGTATTTCATGGAAGTTCTACTTGAACTTTCCAACTCTATTCTAGTATTTGTGTTAAAATTCGAATAGGAGGAAATTCCAACTTAAAATGGCCATAACTTGCTCATTTTAACTCGAAATTTCACATATTTATATTGTTTTCTACCTATACAAAAAGATATATCAATTTATAAGGTTATTTTTGTCATAAAAAACCTTTTGGGTTGCAAAACACCACAGTATAGAATAGCCACGAAATTCTCAACTCTAAGAATATAATTTTTCCAACTTTCTTTCATCTAAAAACCTTTAAACAAATACATAGATATTCCTATAGTTGAAAAATCCTTTGAACATATATATATATATATATACTCATATTGTATGCATTATTTTTGTAGTGTTGTCTCAACATTAATTTTTCACAAACAATTTGTCTCTAAGAGTTTTAAAAGATGAGAACTTTGAAAAATTTTCCTTGTTAAATTGCGAGAAGGAAAACAAAAAAATAAAAAGATTCTTGGGTTGTTATAAGTGAGTGTTTTCCTATTATAATTTCATTTCCTAACTTTTCAAAGATAAATTAATTTCCAAAAATTTAGTCCTTTAAGTTATCTACCAAATTTATTTCTAGTGATTGAAAAATAAGGTTTTCAAAATTTTTCTTAAGTTATTAATGTTGTCTAATATTTGGAGTTGTATTAAATGTATGTTTTCCTCTCATTTTTATATTCTTCTACTTTTTTAGAAAATAAGTTTACCCTTTTAAAACTTCACTTACTTGGCAAATTTTATTTCTCTAAGTTGGTTTCTAAAATAGTAAATTGATTTTACCTTGATTTGAAAAACTTGCTTTATTCTTAATATTTATCAAGTGGAGGCATAATCCTTTTGGATAAATTTATAAGAAAAGCTTTCATAATAAAGAATTATCAACATTAGAACTTATCAAAAATTTCATTTTAACTTTGAAAAGGGAATAACAATATTAAAATCAAGTCTTGTAGAAGCTTACTTAGTAATTGATTTTCAAAGTCTATGATGAACTTATTTAAGTTTTATAAAAGATATATCTTGAGTTTAATGCTAAAATTTATATTTTATGGAGTATTTAGTTTCAATTTATAAAAAGAATGAGTTCGTTTTATTAATTGAAGAAATCTTCATTACTAATATTATAAAATTTATGATTAGCTTGTCTGAGCTTTTGAAAAGAATGTATTAAAAACAATACTTAGGTCTTTTGTTGAAAAATCCTTTGTTAAGTGATAAGAAATTTAGTTTACCTTTCTTTATTAACGAAAGAACTCATTTTTATTTTTATTAAAACAACAACATTCTAATCATGCATGAATATGATTATGTAGCAATGAAAAAGGGTAAGAATAATACATAATAGGATAGAAAGAAATATATTAAGCAAATAAGCATAATAATATGGTCAAGTATTGAGAACCTCAACTTCATCAAGGTTTTTCGGGACTATGAATAGACTAGTCCCAAAAAAAAAAGAAAAGAAAAGAAAATCGTTTTAATTTAATAAAGATAAGTCTAAGTGTAATAACCCAAATTCATAAAAATTAGAAATAATAATCATTAAGAAAATAACGTAAAATTATTGAAAAAGTTTTAAGAAAAGTCATGGAAGATATTTCAAATTTCTCGCTTTAAATATATTGAAATTTAAATAATTTGATGATTGTTTACAAATTATGAATTATTTTGTTTTGAGATAAAATTCTATAAAAATAACAAGGACGAAATTAATATATATATATATATATATATATAGATCCAAATAAATGGAAATGAGATTCAAGCTAGTAGCAATAATGACTAAAGTTATAAAACAAAACATTAAGAATAATTTAAGAAGTGAATGATGAAGAAATAATAATTATAAAGGAATGGTACTAAATTTACATAACTTGAATATTAAGACATTTTGTTGAGATAAAAGTGTTAGAACAAACCCCAAATTAATATAGCAAGAAAGTATAACTTAAGTAAAAATATTAGATAGATTAAATAATGGATTTTTCGATAATTTAGAATTGCAATGAAAGTGGAAACAATATCAAATTTCAATCTAAATTAATTGGAATAAAACAATGAAAAGTGAGTGGGAGAATAAAATCTTAAATCGATCAAAAGCCTTTAAATCACGAAAATTAAAGTTAATTTGTTGTCAAATATCAATGGATGATTAATCTTGAAGTTGATTAGGGTGTAATTAATAATTGAGTTTGGATAGTTTAATTAAAATAAGTAATGTGAATTATAGGTTATAAATGGATAGATTGATATAATCAACTAGTAATAGACTTAATTGAAATTGAGATTCAAAATACTCCTTTTCAATCTTTCATCTTTCACATATCCAATTCATGAACCAAATTTCTTAAATCACTTTTAGTTAACAAATTTGAACTCTATTTATTTCAACTTGTTTAATTACTTTAATTATTTTTCTATCGAACCAAATTTCACTATTTTGTCAACTAATTTTAATTTGGATTTCCATTTCTCTTAATCTACAAATGATATAAGATTTTCTTGAGCTTGATATTTAAATTTCTAAAATACTCAAAGGTAGTCTCTATGATCTAAATTCTATACTTTCAATTTTTATGAATTCTGAGATTACCTATTTATCTAAAAATATCAGTTTCTAAGCTTAAATTTAACTAAATATCAATTCTACAAAATTGAATTGCTAGACTTGGTTTGTAAGTCAAGTTAGTGATTTTGCTTATTTATATTCTAAAATTTTCTTCTAATTGTTTTTAATGCTCAATATAATGATTTGACAAGTTTGAATCAAGGTCTTTAGTCTTTAATTAGCTTTATTCTTATCCTATTTAGGGTCTATTTGGATGGTCTGTTTTTCATCTGTATCTGTATCTTTTTCAAAATGATATGTATAAACATGTCCAATTTGCATCTATATTTTATATATATTTTATTCATTTGATCTTTTGATGAGAACTGTCAACTTTGTTTTATCTATATCTATTTCATGATAAATAATTTGTTAGGAAAAGTTTGAAAAAAGTGTCTGTATCTACCGGAAAAAACTAAACAAATAGACCCTTAATCTCTCTCTCTCTCTCTCTCTCTCTCTCCATTGGCTGCCACAATTTCTTCCTACTTCACTCCTTTTATACGTTTCTTTTCTCTCCCTCTATTTCTCCTCTTCTTCAATTCAAATTCCAATCTAAAATTTCAATTTCAAAGAAGAATTAAAGGGGAATGAGATAGTAAGCAAGATAGAAGAAGGAGACTAAATAGGAAGAAGCTTCAACAATGGAGGAGGAGTAGTAGTGATGAAGAAAAGAAATTAAAATGTATCAAACATGTAAGTATGCTGTTGTCTTTTGTTTTTAGTTATTGTGATTGTTGTTATATGATGATTTAATGTTAGTTATGAGTAAAGCTTGAGTATGAACTTGTAAATTTGTGAGATATGAGTATATGCTAGAACTTAAGTTTGTTTGGGCATGAATAGATAAAAGGAATGGATGATATGAATTGATTAAATGAGGAGAAGAAATATGAGTAAAAGTGTTATGGGTTATGTGGCTGAGTTGATATGGTGTGGGGGATGGTATTTGATGATTAAAACATGTGGAAAAGTGGCTTGAAGAAGTGAAAGAAAAACAGGAGACGCATTTCTGGGCTGGCATACCCCTCACCATGGGTCATGGCAGGGGCGTGGCAGCTATTGTGCCCCACTTTTGGGCCACCATGAGGTGGTGGCAAGGGGTGTGGTGGCCTCTGCCCCTTTGTGAATTTCCACATGCTCCTTGATATGGGGTGTGATGGGGGGCGTGGTGATCACCACCACCCTCAGCACGGCCTATATGGATCCAAAACTCCTTTGTTCTTCTTTCCTTTGTCAAGTTAACTTAATTTTATCATGATTTCATCATCCGAACTTGAATTAAAGTGATTTCAAATGCTATGAAAAGCTTATAAAGAGTCCTATAATTGTTATGTTGTAAGTTCTAAGAAATTCTAGAAATAACAAAGCTTAAGATGGATTTGTTTTATTAATTGATTATAAGTACTTAAACTTAATAATATCATGATTTCTTCAAGACCATTAGAGTAAGGAGTTAATATAACAAGTTTAGACTTTGTAGACATAAAATGAACTTAGTTAACAAATCTAAGTCTCACTTGGCTTAATCTAATTTATTGACTAAATGAGACTTAGTATAGTCTGTACATGTCAAATGAATGAGTTAAAGGACTTGAGTTAACATGATTCTTATAAATAAAATGAAATAGTAATATAACTAAAGTTAGTTGATCTAATGAACTTAACTAAGATAAAATGAGTTAGATAATTAAGTTAGGTTAACATGAATCCTTTGAGTAAATGATTTATATGTGATTGAAATATGTTAGGCCTTAAGTGATAAGGAGAATATGTTGTTTTAAGTATAAGATTGTTATAACATAATTTCAAGTTCTTAAATAGATGTTTGCTTTAGTTATATATTTTCTTTTATAGCCTTTAGCCAACTTTCTATTCTTGTTTGGATTTCATATGAAGGATGATGATGATTTGATGATGATGCTAATGTTGTTGATGATTGGATGGTTGTTGGGGGTGATGCTTTGGTCTTCCTAGAGAATAGTTAAGGCTTAGCTTGGATGCCAGGTGAGTAACAACAATCTCATCACCTTGCTTGTTTTTCTATTATAGTTGCACTTAAGTTAATATTAATATAACCTATTATACATAGGGTTTGGGATTTGTTTATTGTTTGATGATTGAATTGAGTGATAACCTTTGTTTTGTGTGAATTGTGCATTATGAATTGTTAAGTGTTTAAAATTCATATGGTCATCATCTAATATGATATAACCCTTAGTTGACCCTAAATGAATTGGTCATGCATTGCATTGCATCACATCACATTTGCATTGGTCGGGGTTAACGTCATGTATTAATATTCTGATTCTATAGTAGTGCATGTTGGGACAAGTAGGTCTGCTTGTTGGCTACTAGTAAGGTTGTCGGCTTCACGGGAACTAAGCAGGCATCGAAGGACGTCGTCCGTGTCAGAGTCGGCTTAAGGGATTAATACTTAGGGAAGGTCTTGAGGTTCTAAAGGAGTGGGCCGTTCTCCAAAAGACTGCTCGTATCTTGTGGGTCTATGGTGTGGGCTATTCGCCCAGGCGGGTTAGGTGAGGAGACGGGGCTTAAAAAGAAAATTGATTAGTGAAGTAAATGTTGGTTTTTATGCACATAATTATTTCAAAAAGGAGTCCTCACTTCTTAGTCTTGTCTAGCGAGTAGATAGAGACTATGTTTCAATAAAATGAGTTTTAAAGAAAATCCTTCATCCTGAGCTAAGTCTAAGGAGAAGTTAGAGGTTATCTTTCAATAAAAAGTATTCAAAATGAAATCCTCCCTCCTTAGCGATATCTAAGGGGCAGTTGACGGTTATATCTGTGGTATAAAGAAATGATTTTTGTGCTAAGAAATATATGAGCTGAAGGCTCAAGTTGAGCATATACCCCTTCCTTAGTTCACAGTTCTCCTGGGCGTGAATGGCCTGTATTCAATCCTTCAACCCCCAAGAGAGGGCGTAAATCTCTATTAGTTTGAGTTCCTGTCATCCAAACTGTGCATATCATATGGTTGAGTGAGCATTACATATGTTTGTTAAATAAAACTTGTTTGACTTTTGATTATGTTGTGATTTGATTTTGTTATCCACTGAGCTATGTTTGAGCTCACACCCCTACAGTGATGTTGCAGGAATTGTTGAGGCTTTGGTTTAGGGATAGATCGGTGTGGAGAAGAACCCTTGATGATAGAAGACAATTTTGTTATGAGAAATAGATAGAGATATGGTTTGTTAAGATTCTATCTTTTGGATATTAAAGTTTGTAAAATGTACATGTTTTATTCTATTTTACTATTTGGTAGGGGATACCGACTCTTGCAGTTTGTGGTGGACTTTAGGAAATCGGATTTCCTTTATTATCACAAATATAATTTTATATTAGATGTTTACACATTTATTTTTCAGGTAGAACCTTGCAAACTCAGACTTGCAAAACGGTTCTCATATTACGGGTGCACATGTAATATGATAACTTTAAGTTATCCGTCTAGGCCTGTTTTTAGGGTGTGATACTAAGACTAGAAAGACTAATCTTAATTTAATAGCCTAAAACAAGTAGATAAATAGATTGCAATGCATAAATAAATAAATAAATGTTATGTCAGTGAGCTCATATGCTCTAGGAAATATATATATATATACATAAATATTTTACTAACATATAGGAGTTAGATTAGAAATAATAACAACATAATAATAATAAAACAATACAATTATAAAATGAGATGTGTTCATGAACAAGAACAAAATATGAACATAGAGTTGCTTCCATAATAGTTATTTTTTTAGGAAACATACACCATTATCATGTTAAGTTACATGACATGGTAAAAAAATATAGATAGGATTTTACCTAAGGTATAATGGAGAATTTGAAAAGAGATAAATAGGTAGTGTAATTGTTATTTTGTTTTCTTGAAGAGTGGTGAATAGTAAAGAGTGTTTGAGAGAGAAGTTAAAAGGAAAATTTGGTAGAGTTTTATTAAGGATTGAGAAGTATGTGTAAAGTATGAAGGAGGGAAGGGATATTTATAGAGTTTTGGAGTGATAATTAGATGTAATAAAATAAATTAAAAAAGAAAAATATTGGGTAAGAGAGGGTAGGGGTCGGCGTGATTAGAGAGAGAGGGGGGGAGAGTTTTGTTTTGTTTTGTAATTTTGTAATGAAAGTAATAATATGTAAGGTGTGATGTGAATAAAGTTGTATTAAAAATTTAAAAGTGTAAGAATAGATGTGTAGATTGTAAGAAGTAGGTTGTAAGAAAAAGTAGAGATAGTGAAATAATAATAAATAGTAGAAATTGTATAATGAATAGTAGACTAGACAAATAAAATACTGGTAGTAATAAAAATACGTATAAACGAGCTATATCTGATATTTTTAGTTATCGAAAAATTACGAAACTGATTTTTTGAAATCCTTGTATAATTACAAGTCTTTTGGTGTTATAAGAATATTTTTACTATTTTTGGCAATGGGGCAATTGATCATATTCAGGTTCAAAACGAATCGAATTTTGACAAATATAATCTTTAAGCTATCTTATATTATTTCAAACTATAATCTATCATTAACTTATTTCTATTATTCTCATATTTCGAGCACGGGATTGCCGATTTGGAACTGTTAGACTGTCTTGATCTTGGTTGACTTTTGAAACTCCGGTTTGAATATGGTTAGGGTTTATTCCAATTTTTCCTTAGAAATTGAGGGGTTTACACCTCCTTTAAGCTAAGTAAGATGATACCAGATTTTTTTTTCATCCAGTGTAATTAATCTACTTTGAAGGTTTATTACTAAAATTATAACTAAGTTAACACTAAGCTCTACTAAAAATTACTTTTTAACTCCTTCAAATCACAAGTGTGGGATTATGCAATGGTAAAAACAAGATTTTCTTTCATTGCCTTGTAATTATAATTGGGTTTGTTTAATTAGATTTTGATTAAGTTCACGAGCAATTTCTCCCTTCATGAGCAGCAAAATTTTAATTGTAGCATAGATATGCTTTTTAAGTAATCTATCTATAATCACTTGCTAAATAACACATTTCTCTTACAAATAATGTTACTTGAATTGCAATTGTGACTAAAGCATGTATCCATGTCCTAAACCACAACTTTAATAGCATTAAGACTGCGTGTTACGCCTCAAAGGATACCCAAAACGCGATAGTCCACCACACTCAATATTTAAATTTAAGTATGACAACCTTAGTCATCCCATAAGTTTACATACCGGGTGTAAGGTATACTTGCATAACTTTTAGGATCACACTTTGAATCGAATAGTCTTAAGAAGGCATACAATAGCATTAAGAATAGAAATCACAACAAGATAAATAAGTTAAGTCTTTACAAAAGTCAAAGGGGCATACCCCCGCTAAAATAATAATAGAAGTTTATTCAGTCTAAAACCATATTACAAATATTAGGGTTTATGTTAAAGAGATTTTTCTAGAAGTCCACGTCTCTAGCTAGGTCCCGACTTCTTCAAAAGATCCTTCATCCAAAAGATAACCCTGGGAAAAGTGTTCTCTTGGAACAACCAAAAATAGGAACACCACAACAAAACTATCGGGGTGTAAGCTAACAAGCTTAGTGAGATTCATTTCCAAATATTTAATACTCAACAACAGTATATAACAAACAAGTTATTAGCAGCCATATGAAATGCACAAGTACATGAGCATATAATACATAAGACCGTCCGAAAATCTTATGTTGAATGGATTTACGCCCTCCATTCGGGGTTAGGTGTTTCAGGCCTATACGACCAACATTTAAATTCTTCTCACTTCTTATTGTGGTTGATACGGGTGCTCAGCTACCACTTTTAAATTTTACTGTGGTTAATACAAGTCCCTACCCACACACATTTTCAATTCCGACCTATACACCATCATTCGAGTTTACAGGCTCCTCGTTGCCCAATTATTATGCCTTCTTCCCACAAAGGTATAATAACCTATGTAATGTGAGTCACTACGTGATATGCATGTACAGTTTATTCATATAATCGTGGCATGTTAATTAAGTAGATTAAGTGCGATCATAGAGAATTTTGGACAATCCAAGTTTATAGTAGCTAATACAATAATTTTTCAACAAGTCTTGTCTCGATATACTTATCATTCATTCAACCAAGATTATATCACAAATCATCATAATTTTATCCTTTCCTAATTCTAATATCACTACGATTATAAGCACATACATGAGCACAACTATTTAAGAAATGAACTCACTCGGCCATAAAGAGAAATCCACTAGTCGTAGTAGTCCTCGGGGAGTGGAAATCCATCCTCCAAATCACCTAAGTACAAGGAATACCCAAAATGAGTATTTCTTATAAAGTTCTAATAACTTAACAATTCTAGCTACTAAGTTTGTCAATTTTCGCATAAGCTAAAGTCCTAACTTCAATTAAGCATATCTAACTCATTTTAACTTGGAATTGAGCATATAATATACCGATTTCTATCTACTTTGAAAGATCTATATATTCCTAAAATTATTTTTAGGTTTTGAAAATATTTAGGTCACGAAACAGAGGGATCAGATCTGATCCGAAGGACTTTCCAATTCCGAAAAAGAAAAATTTTGTGAATGTTTGTGAGATTCCTAGCATATAGATTAACCATACATGCAATATTGATGATTTCCTATTATGAATGGCATGTTATGAACTTGTTGCATGCATGCTCTTGACATTATTACAAAAAGGAAATTTAAGAAATTTTATTTGTAAAACTCCATGACTAATCACTTTCAAGAGAACTAGTTTCTTAACTTTGACCATTCCATTTGTTTTGGAGTTATTTTCTTAAGAAAATTAAATTATCCTTGTCTAAATTGAGTCTTCATCATATCTATTACTTACGCCTTCATTTCTACATAAAAATTTGCATCTTACACTTTGTAAATATATTTTCAAATAGGATTTATTCAAAAATCCGAATTTTTAGAAATTAAATTCTTGAATGATTCTTTTGGGAAAAACTTGTTTAATGCATCAAAATTTAAGACTTTAAGATACCTATTACTTAAGGACTCCATTTAATACATAAAACTTCTATTTTGAGCTTAGATGATAGGTGTTCTTATGGCCTACATTCAAAATTACGAATTTCACATGTTGACCAATAACTCAAAATTTTCTATCTTGTTTCCACTCTTTGTTTTACACATTAATTTCATCAAAACTCATTTCAACTTATGAAAATCACTACTTAATGATACTTATTACCTATATCCTTCATTTTTCACATAAAACATGAGTTTTAAAGTTGATAAAAAGGTTTTTAAAATAGGGCTTTGAAATCATACGAATTTGTCTTTGAACATTTCAAATAAAAAATTTTCCTTTGTAAGTTCCTTGTTTTATTTGCCTAAGGATCTACCAACTACAACATCTATATACACAAAACAAAGCCTTTATGAGCATTAATGCATGAAAACATAAATCATCCATAAGATCATAAATGTCAAGCATGGTATAAGCATCTAAAAGCTAGATCTAATACTTATGATGTATGAAATGAAGTTTAAAAGCACGAACATGGGTTTTTATGCTAGATCTCTACTTTACCCTACTTTTACATGCATAACCATGAAAACACTTCAACAAAAACTTCATCAAACACAAGATCTACTCTTGTGATGGCTTGATATTCATGTAGTAGCATTTTCTTGTCCCTAGCAAGTGCTCATGGGGACTTAGAGTGAAAACACTCATGAATAATCTTGTCATTACAAGATTAAATGGTAGAGAGGCTTAAGAATCATCACCTAAGGTTGGATTTAGTGAAGAAATGAAGAAGAATGAAGCTTGTTGTGTGTGTGTGTTGGGGATAAGGGCTCACGACAACAAGGGGAATGGAGAGAGGATTTTTGTGATTTTAGAACAAATGAAGTAAAGTGAAAGAGAGAGAAAGTAAAAGATTATTTATATTAAGTGAAATTAGGGTTTGTTTGTATTATAAAAAGAAATAAAATAAAGCAAATTGGAGTTAAAGAGGGGAGGGGGCACCGGTTCAAGAGTGAGGAAGAGAGGGAGAGAGTTTGATTTTATTTGTTTTGTAATTTATGTAATAATATATCTTAAATTGTAATAATTCTTAAGAGACAAACTTTTCTTGGCAAAGAAAATGTAATAGAGTGTTTGTAAGGATGTAAGACTAGGGTATGGGTGTGTGTGTAGTAGGCTGTACTTGTGAATAGTAATAAATAGTAGACAAGACATTTACTTTACCGGTAGTAAAGAAAATACGGGAAAAAAGCTATAACTGTAATTTTTATAACTCGAAAAATTATAAAACGTATATTTTGAAATCCTTATAAAATTTCGGTTCTAAAGAATATTCCGAAATATTTTTCTGAGTTTCTAGTTCCGGGGCTCGCTTTTTCGTAATGGAGCTCGGGAAAGCCCGGAATAGAAAATTTTTTGAAATCAAAACTTTTTATGGTTTAAAATATACCTTAAAACAATAATCCACATTAAATTATTCTATAGAGGTTCTTTTAAATTGAAATCGAAGAAAAGCCGGATCTAGGATTCCTAGGTTGCTCATACTAATCCTGTTTAGGGTTTTGGTTTCTGATTTCCGAAATTTACTTAGTTACTAAGAAAACCGGGGTTTACACTGTGCATTCTAAGATTTAAACCAAAATAGCATGTGTCAATGTCAACTTTGAGAGCTTATTTTCTATTTTAGTTGGATTATCAAATCCCTTTCAAATATCTCAAATCCTAATTTATAAGAAAATTCATAGACAATTTTTTATCTCATGAATATTGAAATTGAAATGACGATAGTTCAATTCAACAAATCCTATTATAAAAACAATTTAACTACATAGAAAATTCAATAGCCCATCACATGATCTCACTCAAACAAATCAGCCCATACTCAAAAACATACTTTCATTCATAACAAAATATAATAGAGAGAATATACCTGAAATATTATAAATGCCTTTCTAATGATTCTGGGTCCAACTCTACTTTGAAGGTTTGTAATGATTAGTGCCAAAAGATGAGGAATGGTCGATGGATGAGGTCGAGGTTGGGAAATGAGGTAAGGTGGATGGATGGAATGAGTATGAATGGAAAATGGAGAATGTAGTGTAAATGAATGATGAATGGAATGTTGGATAGTAGCTGTAAACCCCGGAAATTCTTAGTAGCTAGAAAACCCCAGGAGTTGGAAACGAAGCCCTAATCCGATCATATTGAGTTTAGTGAATGGAGCCTAGGAACCCTAAATCCGGCTTTCCTTCGGTTTCATAGTAAAATAAATATTATGGAGTAAATGAATTTGAATTACTGTTCCAAAGTACATTTCAAACCTTTGAAAGTTTTAAATTCGGAAATTTCTCAGTTCCGGGCCTTCCCGAGCCCAATTACGGAAAAGCGTGCCCCGGGCCATGGATTCAGAAAAATATTCCGGAATATTCATTAGAACCGTAATTTTATAAGGATTCAAAAAATATCAATTTCATAATTTTCCGAGCTATAAAAATTACAGTTATAGCTTTTCCCGTGTTTTCGGAACAACCGGTAAAGTAGATGTCTTGTCTACTATTCACAAGTACAACCTATACTACACACTACCCATACCCTATTCTTACATCCTTACAACTACTCATTTCAATTTTCTTTTCCAAGAAATTTTGTCTTTTAAATAATTATTACATTTATTACATTTTCATTTACTAAATTACAAATTCTTTTTTTAAACTCACACACACACACACACACACCATGGAGGCCGGCGCCCCTCCCTCTCATTTTCCCCCTCAAATGAAGTATTTTTACTTCATTTTATTAACTAAACCCTAAATCATTTGATATATATACTTATTTTTCTCTCTCTCTCTTCATTTCTTCTCATTTCAAAAATTGAAAAGAGAAAACCTCTCTTCTTTTTCCCTTCCCTTGTGCCGAGCACCTCCCTCCTCCTTCCTCTTGTAATTTTAACCTTGTTTCTTCTTCTTTCCTCCTTCAAGACTCCTTTGGTATGTTGATTCAAGCCTTGTTTTTCCTAGTTCTTATCATGGCAAGACCATATCTTGTGTATTTCCTCATTAAAACCCCATGATGCTCATGCTAGGGACATGGAAATGCATGAACAAGAATGTCAAGCCATCATAAGACATGGATCTAGTGTTTAGATGTGTTTTGTTAAGATTCCATAATGTTCATGCATATAAAGTAGTGATCTTGTATTTATATTGTTGTTCATGCCATGAGATCCATGTTATATACATCATATGTAGTAGATCTAAGGCTTAGACATTCACCACTTTATGTACATGCATGATCATAGGTTCATTTTGCTTTACATGCTTGGATGATCATAAGAATGAAGTCTTGTTCATGTATAGAGATGTTAGATAGTATATCTTCACATATAGAAGGCAAGAACATTGAAAAAGGAAGGGCTTTGCTAGATATGAAAAGTTGAAAATTCGGATGAAGTGAAAACCCTACCTTAAAGACCCCCAAAATCAACTTTAAACTTATATTTCATAAGAAAAATGAAGGGTATGTGTAAAAGACATGTTGAAGGAATTATTTTCATGAGTTTAGATGAGTTTAGGCATAATAAAAACAAGAAAACAAGAGGTGAAGTTAGAATGAAGAATGTTGACTTTAAATGTGTAGTCAAATTCGTAACTTTGTGTAATGCCTAAATGAACACTTAGTATTTAAGTCTAAAATAGATGTTTTATAAGCTAAATGAAGTCCTTAGATAATGTATACATTGAAGCTCCGATTTTTAATGCATTAGACAAGATTTCCCTTAAGAAAATGTAAGAAAAGGAAATTTGGAAAATTCGGATTTTCACAAATAGCTTATTTAAAAACATGTTTACCAAATGAAAAATGTGAATTTCTATGCATGAATGGAGGCCATGACTATTATAGACTTTGAGAACCTATTTTTTAGCTAAATAATAAGTAGATTACAAGATTAAAAACCAAAGAAACCCTAAGGAGTATAATGTAGGAAAATAGCTTCTTAGAATTAGTCTTTATGAGACTTTCCCCAACACTTAGGAGTTCCTAAGGGTTTATTACTACAAAAATCATCATGACCATGCACATATTGAGTTCATTACATGGCATACACATTAGTAATTCATTCCTAAATCATTCATGCATGAATCACCAACTAGGAACATCTCTTATCAAAAGCAAAGCACATTTTCAAAATTGGATCAATGGAGGAACAGAACTGATCCCACTGTTCCGTGACCCTATTATTTTCAAAACTTGGATTTAATACTTGAAATAGATAGATCTTTCGAAGTAGATGAAGATCGATATAAAGTTTGTGAAATTCCGAGTTAAAATGACCAAGTTATGGCCATTTTAAGTCGGAACTTCCAAAAATAGCGAGAAATCCGAATTCAACTAGTCTAGATATATAGTTTGATTTAATTACATGGTGAGAATCTCATTAGGATTATTCTTGTTTGGTAGGTGATCCCGAGCAGGACGACACACTACCTCCCGATTATTATTATTAAGAAGTTTGGTGTCCAATGGCCGAGTGAGTTTACTTCCATTCTCAAGTGATGCATGTGAATGTAATGTAGTGGCACTAGTGATGTAGGCAAAGATAAAAGAAATTGTATAAGCATGTTGGCGTATATGGGAATTATTTATGTTGTTGATTGTTGATATGTGAAATGGAGCTTAAGGTATATCGAAACCGGGTGTTAAGATATTGACCGCTTTACTAGAATCCTTGATGAATGTCTGCGAATACTTGTTGGTCACTTAAAAGAATTGAATTAATGACTATTCGACTCCGACTATAAAATGAATTCATTCATGTCACGATGGGGTTGGAGCATTCGCATTGTTGGTTAATCGTGATCCATAAAACGACTTGTTGGTTAATCGTGATTCATAAAATGAATTATTATTATTAGTTGACCGTGAGCTTAAACGGCGTCGTACCGCAGGATTCGTTAATCTGCTAACCCGGGATGGAGGGCGTAAGTCCATCCATATATGATTTTCGGATGGTCATATGTTTGATAATCACATTTGTTTGATGCATACACTTGCCTGAATAATTACTTGTTTGACTGGATTATGTTAAATTGCGACATGGAAGTATTGCTCACTAAGCTAGTTAGCTTACGCCCCTATAGTTTCTATCTTTTGCAGCACGACTTTATATGGCTTAGGCCAAGACAGGCTACAGCGCAGGTACCGGAGATAGGAGTTTCCCGTAGAAGTTTAATTCATTCCTTTTTGTATAGACTTCCATTGGAAACTAAGGACTCTGGATGACTGTAATAGACTGTTATTCTTTTGCGGGGGAATGCCCCTTAGATTTTGTAAACTTTAACATTATGCGTTTTGATTTATTATCTATGGCTAATGCATGCCTCATTAAACTGTTTAACTCCATTTGTTGAAGTATTCTATTGTCGTAAAGGAACGCTTTACATCTATTTAAGACCTTCGAAGGCCCCGGGTAGGGAACTCGAAAGTCTTACTTAGTATGTGGCGGACTGTTACGTTTAGGATACCCTACGGGGCGTGACAGTAGCGAATGAAAGGTTTCCATGTATTGTGTCTGAAGGTATCTTAGATGATGTCTTCTCTAGAAATGATTGCAATCCCTAACTTTTTCACTTATTTAAGATAGAGTTTAGAAATTGAAATCAATATAGATTTAATATAAAAGTTGGAATGAATAGTATAGTTTGTAAATTTAATTATAATAGCATTCATAAAATGGGTTAAGTAGAAATAGGAACTCAAAAGTTTCAATTGATCTATTTCAAAATTTTATTGCTTTCAAAATTTTCTTAGGAACTAGTATTCCTAAAGCTCAACCTTTAAATTATAAGGAATTGTTATAAATGATTTCAAGAAAATTTCTTATTTATAAAAATTCTAATTTAAATTGATCAAACTTTACAAAGATTTTTAAATTCTTGTTTCTTGATGCATTAGGCTTTAATAAGCCCAATTTATGCGTGAAAACCAAGCGCAATTCTTTCTATGTGAATTAAGCCCATTTACCCCACCATATTTAGCATGTGCACATGCACAACCAATAACTATTAATGCCTCAAAAGTCAAACCTTGCTTTAGCTGGTATCCAGAAGATAAATATCAACTAAAATTTGGCAAAATTCATTTCCTACTTTTCCTAAAGCAAGTGCCATTTTCCTTTAAAAAAGAATCCAACATTTTATTCATCAAAATTTCTTTTAAAATCCTCCAAAAATTCATTTCATGTTCTATCATCAAGTTAAGGCTAAATTAGGTAAGTTATTACTTCTCCTTTATTTTCTTAATTTTGTTAGATGAGTTTATTTAGGATTCATGTTGTAAGTAGTAAATGGAGTTGATAAGGATATAGGTGATAGATAGGTAAAGATAGGTAACGAAATTGATGGTTTAAAACCTAAATCATACATATGATGGACTTTGGTTGGTTAGTTAAAGTTAATGTTGGCATATGGATAAGTATAATGTAAGTGTATATGTATAATGCTGATTTGAAGTTGTCAGAGGAACATATGGGTCTTATAAGTTGATGTTGAAGTGTTGATGGAAGCAAGATCTTCATACTTCATTAAAAAGTGTAAAAATTTCAAAGTTGAAATTACAACTTAGGGTTAGCTGGTTGCGGTCGTATCAAAGGAGGTAATCTTCTTATATCACATTATTTTGGTTGACCACAGGCGTAATCTACCCTATGATTGTCTTGGATCAAAATTTTCTAGCTTGTCATGGTCGTGATGGACCCCATGATCTCCTAAGAGTTTTGAATAAAAGTTATAATGCTCTTGATCATGTGCATAATGGTGATCATGATGGTGATCACGGCCGCGATTTGTTCCCTTATTTCATTATGTTAAACAAATAAAATAAAATAAATTAATAGTATATTTACTAGTTTATGATCTTTATGGATTCTTGCTCAAGCTAGACCATAGGATCCTTAAACAATGACAAGTTTAATTCTATAATGCTTAGACTTAAGTAACTAGTTAGTTAAATGTATGAATTTGAATGGTACATATGTATAGCATCTTATGATTTCCTAATAACCAAGGTCTCAGGGATATGATGACATGAAATTAGAACACTTAGGCGTAAATATAAATTCTTATATATTTATATATTTAGTAATATATGTTATTGTTTTATAGGAGTCATAAATTAAGACTTAACTTTCCAATACACTATTATGACGATTAAGACAAGATGCATTGGTGAGCAGCTAAAATCTTCTCACTCTATTTATGGGTGTAATGTAGTAGCACATATTCCAAATAATAATTGGAATTGGTGAAATGGATGGAGATTAGGGAATATTGCATGTTAAGTGTTGTTTGATTGAATGATAATCTTTAATGTTAAAACTGACAACTAATTGCTTGATATTCTTATTAGTATAGTGTGTATTGTTGATTGTCTAAAATTAATTGGTTACCAAGAAAGTGAACCTAACTTTCATTTAACCACTAATTAAACTGGACATGCATTTCAAGACATTATAACTTGCATTGGCATGGCATTAATGTCATGTACTAATATTTTGATTCTGTGGTAATGCTTTGGTAAATCTAGTAAATCTGATTAAGGTTACCATTGGGTTGTTAGCTTCATAGGAACTAAGAAGACACCGAAGCATGTCGTCTGTGTTAGAGTTGGCTTTAGGATATTAATGCTTAGTGAAGTTTATGAATTCTAAATGAAGTTGAGAGTAAATATTTATATTTATTTCTAAATAATAAATGGGTTTACAAAGGATTTCTCCTTCATTAGCTTTTGGACTCTCCTAGGTATATATTACTTGAATTGATCCCTCAAACCCCATAAGAGGGCATAAATCTTCATAAATTTCGATTTCGGTTATACAAACTATGTTTATTACATATAGTTGATTGTTGCATTAAATATGATTGTTAAATAAAGATTGATTTTAACTAAATTGTGTTAAGATTTTATTATTCACTAAGCTTATTATGCTCACATTCCAATAGTACTGTTGCTTATAGGTTTTAAGGGGGAAGACCTAGATCAAGACCAAGGAAATGAAGTCAGTTTAGGTATTAGAGTCATCTATTTGCACACTGGAAAGAGGATAATAGTTTTTGTAGTGAATCCTTTTGAGACTAATGTTTGTAATAATTTGAACAAATATGTTGTAAAATCTTGGAGATCCTTTATTGTAAGGTTGTAATGTTGAAGTCTTTTGGAGACAATAGTTGCAAAGTTGAATTATAATGATCATAGATTTTATAATGTTTTTCTTGTATAGGACTTATATGTAGGCAATATCTTTTTCATTCTAATCAACCTTCGATCTGTTATATTTGTTCATACCATAGAGTATTCTAGTTAATACTATTGAGGTACCCTATGGAGGCATGACAATGATGATGGGTATTTATAATGTATGGGATATGTGACATGGAAAGCATGGAGTAGACTATAGAGTGGTCCCCTATTGTAAAATATAGCAGAAAGCAAGATGAAAATAAGTCTAAGTATTACAAAAGAAAATAAATTGAGATGTTGCTCAATGATAGGATTAAATTGGTTAACTTGCTTTATGGGTACTCAGTTGTTAATAAGACCATCTCGAGCTCGAATATGCTCAGTTCGACTGTTAACAACAAGAGGTCAATTTGGGTTCTTCATTGTTGTTGCACTTTGGAGCTCGGTTGATGAACTTGGTTTGTTGTTGAAGTAGCTCAGGTTTGTAGATGTGATTTAAGCTCCTTGAACACTCACTCTTGATGTGTTCTACAACACCATCTGTTTTGATTAGTAGAGAATGAAGTCTCGGTCTTGGTGACATGAAATTTGATACAAACCAATTCTAGCTTTAGCAACTTAATGACATGTCATCATGTCGACATAATTTTGGTAGTGTGGAGATCAAACAGAACAGGCCAGTAACTCGTCATGCTCAGAGAATGAAGCTCGTTACTTGTATTCCTATAAAGAGTGCTCTTGCTAGCCTTTGTGTTGCTATGGGAAGCTCGATGTTGAGTGTGTATAGCAGCTCATCATTAACAAAAGCTCAAATAATCTATAGATTAGGCCGGTATATGTCTCGGTTTGATATTGCAAGCTCATTCACTATTAGTCAATCCTTGGCGTACATCATAGTAGCTCAAATCAAACTTTGTTCCCACCTAATAGCTTGGATTTCACTCTGCTTTATGTTCATTTGATATGTCTTGGTTGCCAACTCGCATCTATTCGACCAAATTAGAAATGGGTCAATTTAGAGATCTGATTCGTGGCAAAGTTTGACTTAGGCTATTGTAGGTGCTCGACATCTTTATCTATTGGTTTGTAAAACTTCAATTGCTCAAGATTGGAGTTCTTAGTGCTTATAGCTCGATGGTTGAACTCTCAAATCAGCACATATCAACGATAGTAGCTTAATCCTTTAGCGATCTTAGCTGGACACTTGATGTTGGTAACTTGGTATTTGTGTTGTGCATTCTCTAACTCGGTATTGAGGAAGGATAGAGAGATCAGGTTGGTAGGTACTTGTGTTGGGGAGCTCCATGTGCACTTATTGGGTGCTTAAGTGCTCAGTGATGTTTGAAGTAGGTCAGTATATGGCTCGAACTTGCTGCTTACTCAAGCTCTAATATTGCAACAACTACTCAGTTGTCTTGCTACATTGAGATGAGGATTGTGTGCTGCTTTCTCCTTGCTTGAATCTGGTCATGTTGCACTCTATGATATGTTCTGATCAGTTTAAAGCACTTCAAGGTATGTTATGGCGGCAGGTCGGTATTTGCACCAGCTCATTGTGAACATAACTAAGGTGCTCAAGTGCCGGCTTTGTTCTGTTAAGGAAGCCTAATTTGAGTAGCTTGGAATGTATGATCTAGTCTAATGTTGATGTATGTGATAGGGCAGCTCGATGCTTGAGCTCGATAGTAAGTTAGGTTAGGGCTTCTTGTTATATTGCTAGATAGCCAATCTGATGCATTTTTCTTGGTCCAAGCATGATGTTTGGTGGAGTTCTAATCAATTGGTGCTTAGAATATACAAGAATCTAGAAATAAAGTTAAGCATAAATGATGATTAATAGTCCATTACATAATGCATAGGGGTATTCCCCCGCTAAATTCCCATGGATCACATAAAGTTACTAGTCTTTACAAATAACTTAAACACTTCATCAAAAGATTTTAAAGGAAGTCTATTCTAATCTTCGAGTAGATTTTCCCCAAAAACTTCCCAAAAAGAAGACTTACGCGGATATGATGAGACTTCGGGTATAAAAACAAATGGTTCTGCGTATACAAAAATCTATAGGGATGTAAGCTTGAGCTAAGTGAGAATAAACCTGATGATCATACTTAAGACAAGACAACAACCAAGTTTATTAAACAAGCAACTGGAATGCAACAAACACGTGAGCATACAAGACATATGATTTTCTAGGAATCATATGTTGAATAAATTTATGCCCTTTATTCGGGGTTAGGTATTTCGCCAATAACAACACTTCTTAAAACCATTTTTGTAGATCTTATCGGCTACTATTCGCCATAAAAAAACACGTAGTTCTTACCAGCTCTTACTCGCCACATATAAAAACTATCGGTTATGCCAACCACTACTATCATATACAGATATACTTATCCTACCAATTGTAAAATGGAAAATGTAATGTTACTTAACAAATGGAGTGCATGTATAAACTTTTTAATTAAAGTCTAGCCATCTTAATTTCAGTTTCTTATAAGTGATCATTCATTTTCAAACACTTCAACATTCTAGTAGAACATATAGTCATTATAAGCAATTCATGGCTTGAAATGCTTAAAGTTCTTTCATCAACATTATAATCACATGCAACTTCAATTTTATCTTTTCTTAAGTCTAGTGCTACTACGCTACAAGCACAATCATAAGTATGAAAATAAGGGAAATAGACCCACTCGGCCATAGTTTGACGATACTCCCTTAATCATAATAATCATTGGGGTAGTGCACATCTTCCTCCTCGTTTCATAGACAAAGGAAATACCCAAAATGAGTATTCCATGGAATCTCTAGTCAAAATTTATAATTATATTGTCTAGTTGCGGTAAAATTCATACAGGTGAAAATTCCAACTTTAAATGGTCATAACTTGCTCATTTTAACTCAGAATTTTGCATATTATATTTAATTTTTTACCTACTTGAAAAGATCTATCTATTTCTAAGGTTATTTTTATTATAAGAATTCATTTGGATCCCAAAACAATGAGGTACAGATTCATTACGAAAATTCTAGTTTTCAAAACACAAGTTTGCAAAATTTTCTTTATCTAAAAATACTTGTACCAAAATGTAAATATTAGTATAGTTGGAAAATTCTTCGAATATATATATATATATATATACTCATATTTTATGCATGAATTTAGTGATGTTGTCTCAACAAAAAATTTTTGTAAAATAATGTGCCTGAAAAGTTGGAAAAGCAAAACTTGGAAAATTATCACTTTAGTTTGTTGGAAAATTTCTTAAACCATTATAACTGAGTATTTCCTTTTTATAGTTTTTTCTTAACCTTTGGAAATAATTAAATTTTTCCCAAAATAATTTTAGTCTTTTTAAGATTCTTATAACTTAAGTTCTAGGCGTTGAAAATGTAGCTCCTACGTATTACTTGATAGTGGTTAAGATTCATTAAGTTTACATAATCTTAGCTTTTTCTAAAGTTCATTTTACTTTACTAAATAATAATGATTTCTTAAGTTGTTTACTAATTTTATTTCCTAAGAAAATTTTATTTCTAGAAAAGAAACTTTCTTGATAATTTTACAAAACTTGTCTGATCCTTAATATTTTAGAGTATTACTGAAAATTTCACAAGAAAGTTTAAGGAAACCTTTGCTAATCAAGAATTTGAAATCTTAAGTTTTTAAAGAAAACTTTTCCATTTTATTGTTTTGAAAGAGTATGTGTGATATATCTACTTTATGTATCATTTGTTGAAATTCTAATATTCCATTGTTACTAAAAACATGTGATGAGTTTATCTAGATTTTAGAAAAGATTTGTTAAGATAGAACCCCACGTTTTTATGGAAGATCATTTCTTAAGTGACAAAATTTTATTTTTGAAAAGAGTTCACATCTTCCTTTATTTAAGAAAATTCTCTTTTTATTTTTGTTGAAACAATATCAATATGCTCATGCATGAACATGAGTATGTAGTCATGAGAAATAGAATAATATATCACAATAAGATAAGTATCTATAAGAACCAATAAGAGCATAATATTAAGATCAAGTATTGGGAACTTAGCTTCATCAAGGTAACCGGATTAAGTATTGAGAGCTTTAGCTTCATCAAGGCAACCCAGGACTAAGAATAGCTAATCCTAAAAGAAAAGAAAAGGCAATGATAATAATAGGAGCAAGTGAGAGGATGTTAGTGAACATTTAGGCTCTAAAAATATATAGGTATACATATACTTAATAATGTATATAAGATTAGATTAGGAGCATAATAACAATAATAATAACATGATATCATAATATCAAAATAACAAAATCAAATTCCTGGCATGTGCAAGAATAAAACATGAATATGTTATTGCTTCTACAACTCATGTAAGTTTCAAGAAACAACACCATGGTCATGCTAAGTTACATGACATGGAAATAATAGTAGTAAACAATTTTTACCTAAGAGTGTTTTTGTTGAAGGAGGAAGATGATGAGTAGTGTTATTATGTAGGTAGTCATGGATGGTAGATGGTTTATGTATAGAGAAGAATTTTGGGAAAATTGATAGAAGAGAGTTTTAGTAAAGAGAATTTATGGAGAAATTTTGAGAGAGGTTTGCTATGTAAAATAAGTGTGTGAAAAAAAATGGAGAGAGAGGGGGTATTTATAGAGTTTTGTGGAGGGATATTAGATATAAAAAATAAATTGATAAAGAAAATAAAATAAAGAGAGGAGAGGGAAAGGGATGGTCAGTGCATGAGAGGGGAGAAAAGAGAGAGATTTTATTTTATTTTTTTGTTTTGTAAAAAAAAAGTAATTAAGATGTGAAGTTATATTGAAAATGTAAAAAGTAGAAAATAAGTATATAGGTAGCAAGAATTGTCACGCCCAGAGGGGTACCCTAAACGTGGCAGTCCGCCGTACACAATACTAAAGCCTAGGAATGACTACCTTAGTCACGCAAAGACTTCCATATCATGTACAAGGCGTACATCACAACCAAGGGAACACATCGGAGTAGCGCAATTTATATTGATAATAAATAAGTAACAAGGCAAAGAGAATACTTATAATAAAACAGAAACATATTAAATTACAAATCTTAGGGGCATATCCCTCTATTGTCTTTAAATAAATATACATTACTAATCATATGAGTCATTACATATAAAGAACCTTACAAAATTACTTCATCTTATGATTCCATTCCCTTCATAGAGCTTAACATCCCTCCATGACTTCCTTAATGTCATGATCCTCAATTTTAAGCCACGGGTATACCTGTTTCAACAAAATGGGGTATAAGCTACAACTAGCTTAGTAAGATATTCCTTATCATTTACCATTTTCAAACAAGTTTATTTAGATTTTCACGCATATGCTATGCAAACAATGCAACAATCACATGATTACGCAAATATATATAGTTATCCGGAAACCATATATAGAACGGATTTACCCCTCTATATAAAAGGTTAGGCAATTAGGGTTGAAGGTCCTCGACCTTCTACTGCTAGTCCCCAGGTCCTTACCCACAGCGTTCAGTTGGCTCGGCTCCGAACCTAAAGTCGCTTTCCCTAAGCGATTTGGATTCTCCAGGAAGGAACATGGCTCGTGGCACCGCACGATCACAGCCAATCCAACTCTAGGCGTATGAGTAGCAGCCTTCCGAAATAGATGTGACTCGATGGATGCTATGCGTGAGCGTTTTATTTTTCTTAAGCCAAACCTTATTAAGGTTTATTAGGGGTGATCAACCAATTTAGCAAACAATAAACAGTCATACAAGTAAGTAAACAAAATTATTTAAACAAGCAGTTCGAAGTTGCGATATTCTTAATTCTTATTTCATACATAAACATAGAATCACATATACATAATCCCGAATTCCCCAAATATATATCCATTTTTATCTTTTCTTAGTATACTAATGCCGCTACTTTACAAGCATAAGCAAGGTAACGAAATTAGGAGGAATAACTCACTCGTCCATTTTGCCATCTTCTTAGTCGTAGTAATCCTCGGGTAGGGTAATCTCGTATCTTTCGTCACCTAAACAAAAGAAATACCCAGGATAAATCTTTCATGAAATTTCTATTCTTGGAGATTCTAATCTTTTCTCAAAATCGCGGTAAAATTGTATAAGAGGAAATTCCAACTTAAAATGGCCATAACTTGCTCATTTTAACTCGGAATTTCGCATATAATATACCGTTTTCTACCTATTCGAAAAGATCTATCCATTTCTAAGGTTATCTTTGTCATATAAGGTCATTTGGGTTCTGAAAAAAATTGGGTACAGATTTAAAACGAATTTTTCTAAACTTTTACAAATCCGTTTTCTAACTCAACTTTATTTTAAAGAAAAATCCTTTTGTAACTATATATATATATATATAATTATGAACATATATTTGATAAATACTTTGAGTATATAGATAAGCTCACTTTATATACAAAATTTCTAATGGTAGTGTCTCAACAATTTTTTTCATAAAACAATTCTTTTTAAAGTGTTAAAACTTATCTTGATAAATTCCTTTTCAAGTTTTTGGAAGAAACTTTATATTTTCATTATAAATGAGTATTCTTATTTTATTTCCTTCATTCCTTTTTCCAAAACAAGTAAATTTTCCTTTAACCTTAGTCCTTCATAAATTTCGCTTCTAGTGATAAAAGATCAATTTTATCAAAAAGTATATTTAGGTTGTTGAAAACTTTTTATAATTTTGTATTTAAGATGGTTTTAGAAAATAAATCTTATCTTCTTATATCTATTTCTAAAATATAAGTTTTTGCTTTCTAAAACTTGTTCTTTTATTTCTTTTGAAAAGAATCATCTTTATTGATAAAATCCATTATTGTTAATCTTACTTTATTTATATTCTTTTGAAAATGAGTTCCTTCTTTTTAGAAATTTGAAAATCATTACTTTTCCTAAGTGGGTTCATAACTTTATGAGTTGATTTTTATCTTAACTTTGAAAACTGGTTTGTTTTCTTAGTTTTATTATGAAGTTTAAAAGAGTTTAAATCTTAAGCTTTTTGTAAAAACTTTTAATATTAATAAATTATTTTACTAAAGCTTAGGTTAACATAATATACAAAGAAAATATTTACTTCTTATGTTTCCTTGGTAATTTATCTTTGTTATTTAAGAAAAGGTTGAGAAAACTCTATTTTTATATTGTTGATAATAACTTTATTATTTTATGACAAATCACATAATAGAAAATCTAGTTTTGGGTTCCTTTAATAATAAAAAAAAATGAAATTCTACTTTTAGATTAGTTGAGACATTAACATTATGTAGATGCAAGTATCATGAGCATATAAAACATAAGAAAATACTAGAAACAAATAATAAGCAAGAAAGTAAAATATCAAGTATTGGGAACCTTAGCTTCATCAAGGTATCCTGGTCAAGTATTGGAGCCTTAGCTTCATCAAGGCATCCCGGGACTAAGAATGGACTAGTCCCGAAAGATTAAAGAAAATAAACAAAAGATTGTTTTGACTTGATATGGACAAGCCTAAGACTAGAAAGACTAGTCTTAAAGAAAAGCATGAAATAAATAAATAATAAGTGAGCTTATATGCTCTAAAGATTTTATATAAATGCATAAATATATTTAGTAGATATTATAACATTAATAAAATCAACATAACATTAATAAAATCAACATAACATAAAATAAGAAGTTTATGTACAAGAACAAAATATGAACATGTTGTTGCTTTTACTACTCATATGAGTTTCAAAACAACACCATAGTCATGCTAAGTTACATGACATAGATAACTCAATGGTTGAAAGAAATTTTTACCTAAGGTATTTATGTGGTATGAAGATGGTAGTGAATGTATGGTTGTGTGGTTATTGAGAGATGGTAGTTGTATTGCATAAAGAGAAATTCTTGTGGGTATTTGGTGAAAGAGAGTTTTGGTAGAAGAAAAGTTTATGGATAGTGTTTGTGTAGAGAATTTGAGAGAGTTTTGGTAGTGAAATGAATTGTGTGAAGGAATGAAAAAGGAAAGGGGTATTTATAGAATTTTTGGAGTGAATTTTAGATGTAATAAAATAAATTGAAAAAGAAAAATAATTGAGAGGGAATGGGGGAGGGTTGCACCGGCCATAGGGTATAGAGGGAGAGTGAGTTGATTTTTGAGTGAATTTTGTAAGAAAATAATTAATATGTAAGGTGTGATTTGATATAAGGTGTATTGGAAATATAAAAAGTAAGAAAATAGGCATGTAGGTAGTAAGAAATAGATGTAAGAAAAAGTAGAGATAGTGAAATAGTAATGAATAGTAGGAAAGTACTATGAATAGTAGACTAGACAATTAAAGTACCGTAGTAATAAAAATACGTATAATCGAGCTATATTTGTAATTTTTAGCTACCGAAAAATTCTAAAACTGATATTTTTGACATCCTTGTTTAATTACGAGTCTATTGATATAAATGGAATATTTTTAATATTTCGAGCTCTGGGACACGCTTTTCGAGCACTGATCCCCTTTGAGTCTGAAGGACACTCGAAATTCGCGAATCTGATATTTTTGTGTTACCCTATGTTATTATGAACTATTTTAAGCTATTGGCTTAATTTCATTTTCTAGGGTTTGAAAACGCGGGATTGCCAGATCTTAAACACTAGGGTTCGTTATAGGCTTTGTTGACTTTAGGGTTCCGGTTTGACTTCTCGTTTCGTCGAGATTTTCGTAAGATCGTATAATTTTCGAGTTTTGATCGTTTTATATTTTTAGATCGACATCTTATCTTATTTTTTATTATTTAATAGTTTTTAGTTCTCGGGATCGTTTAACTGAGTCTAGGGTTATGAGTTGACTCAGTTTGACTATTGGTGAAAATTGAAAATTGTGATTCTAAAATTTTACCGAAGGATTTAAGATTTTATCATTTCGTTATTAAGCGGTATTTGGATCTATTGTTTTGATTTGCGTTTTAGGAATTAGGCAGATGATTTGATTGGCATACGGGCGTTGATTATACCGGTAGTTGGACTTTATATTTTGTTTCAAGGGTTCTCGTTTTCTCAAGATTCAGAAAACTCGTTTTTTATTTTATTTGGAATTAAGTTTTAACTTGATTCGATTTTTAAGGTTTCGTTTCTGATGTTTTGACTCGGTCTAGAATTTGGTTTTTTATCTTGAGTCGATTTTCGGGATTTAAATTTTGATACTTACACCTCCAGGATTATTTTTTAAGAATTATGAAAATTTTTGGGGGTTTACAAGAATAGGTTGCAAGATAAAGTAAAGATAGTTAAATAGTAATGAATAGTACATTAAGACAATGAATAGTAAACAAGACTAATAATATATCGGTAGTAAAAAAAATACGCGTATAAATACGATATCTATTATTTTTAGCTATAAAAAAATTACGAAACTTATATTTTTGAAATCCTTGTATTATTACGGACCTAACGGTGTTATCAGAATATTTTTACTATTCAAGCCCCGGGACACACTTTTCAAGGGCTGATCCCATTTGGATCCGAAATATACTAAAAATTAGCGAATCCGATATTTTAAACTTTCTTATATTATTGTGAACCATTATCCATATTAATTAAATTCTGTTATTTAGGGTTTAAGAATACGAGATTGCTAGATCTAAACACTAGGGTTTGTTATAGCCTTTTGTTGACTTTTAGGGTTTCCGGTTGACCTTTAATTATAAGATTTAAGCATAAACTTAACAAAATTTTAAGGGTTTACAACCCTAAATGTGATAGTTGTCGTGCACAATACTGAAACCTAGGAATGATGCCCTTTATCATTCGATGGCCTCCATATTATGCACAAGGCGTACGTCACAAAAAAAGAAAGACTAGAGGAGTAGTACAATTCAAGAAAATAACAGTATATTTGCATGCAAAAGAACTAAATATGGTTGAACTTAAATATTCATAGATTACAATGTCTTAGGGGCATACCCTCACTAAATCCTCAAATATAATATTACAATCATTTATAAGTCTCTAATGATAAAAATAAAGCATCACGTGTCCATCATTAAGGGTTTCCAAGAGAAACTTTGCTCTATGCTTTCAAGTCTTCCATTAAGGCTTCAAAAGTCCACTAGTGATTACCTTGAGCATTTTGTCTTTCAAGTAAAGCCATGAGTATTTTTGTTTCATCAAAAATCTATATAGGTGTAACATACAACATGGTTAGTGAGATTTTTTCTCATCATTCGCACCAACAATCATAGACAAGTAAGGTTATCGAATTCAAACATATGTTATGCATGCTATGCGACAAACACATGAGCGCACAAGTATATATGGTTATCCAAAAACCATATATATAATAGATTTATGCCTTTCATGACAAGTGTCACGCCCTAATGGGTACCCTAAACGTGACAGCCCACCATACATAATATTAAAACTTAAGAAAAACTATCTCAGTCACTCGAAAGCTTCCATATCGATACAAGGCATACATTCACATTAAAGGGAGACCGGTGGAGTTATGCATTTTAAGATACTTGCAATAGAACAGTTAAAATAACACTTAATATATTTCATTGAAATATAATGTCTTACAACTTCTATGGGGCATTCCGCTGATAATTTCTATAACAACATAGTCTTAATATGAAGATTAACTAAACCTAAAAAATTTTAAGGGAAATCTAGTCTATGACTTCAAAACAGAATTCCTCCAAAAACTTCCCAAAAGCATAAGTTCTACTCGAATGACAGGGGGTCTCGGGTGCAAAACGAAGATCCTGCAATATCAAAAATCTATTGGGGAATAAGCATAACTAGCTTAGTGAGATAATCCTTATGCAAAAGTACTCATAACAAGCATTCAAACAAGTTCATTAACCAAGCATGTGAAATGCAAGCAATCATATGATCAAACATTACATACGACTATCCGGTTTCGTATGTATGATGGATTTACCCCTCCATCGGTGGTTAGGGAATGATTTGAATTGGGCCCTAAACGACCTCCTTGAAATTTTGGTGGCATCTTGAGGGGCTTTTCTTACCCAAAGCAATCGATCCAGATTTGCTACAAGTTGAGGTTGTATTCCCCGAACGTCCTAAATCCTTAAGAAGTAGCTAGACAGCTTACCTTTCCGGTCACACGCTGAGGAGAAGTAGCAAAAATGCGAAATGATATTCAAAGTGATATGCATGAACAATTTAGTTCATGGGGATTCCAATCCGACATTAATTCATTTAAGGCAATCAATCAATATGTGCACACATAATAAAATATATAGAAACAATTATAACAATCACAGATTGGGTTTCGATATACTTATCGTTCATTGATCGCACATAACAATTCACATACATAATTCCCATGATATCCCATATGCATATTAATTTTATCTTTTCCTAACATTTAGTGCTCTATTCTACAAGCAGATGTGCGAATACATAAACGTAAAAGAATCTCACTCGTCCATAGCGATCTTCTGTCAATTGAAGTAATCTTCGAGGAAGAGAAGATCTTCGTCCGCATCAGCTAAACAAGAGAAATACCCGAAATGAGTATTTCATCCAAGATCTTCTTAAATTTTCTAACTCTATCTTATTAGGTTCGTCAAAATTCGCATGAATAGAAATTCCAACTTAAAATGGCCATAACTTGCTCATTTTAACTCGAATTTTCGCATATTATATACCATTTTCTACCCACTCGAAAAGATCTATCCATTTCTAAGGTTAGTTCTATCAAAAGAAGCCATTTGAATCTTGGAACAGTGACGTACAAAACTGTTACAAAAATACCAGCTTTCAAAACATAATTTTTCAAACTTTTATCCATCTAAAAATTATTGTACAAAAATATAGATATTTGTATAATTGAAATTCTTTTTGAATATATATATACATATATAGAGAGAGATAGAGAGACTCAAATTATATGCATAAATTTAGTGGTGTTGTCTCAATAATAATTTTTATAAAAAAAATGTGTCTTAAAAGTGAGAAAATGCTAACACTTGAAAAATTCCTTTTTAATTTTGTTGGGAAATTTTCTTATATTATTATAAGTGAGTAATTCCTTCTTTTAACTCCATTTCTTAACTTTGAGAATAATTAAATTTTCAAAATGTAATTTTTGTCTTCTAACTTCCTACAACTTTATTTCTATTAGTTGAAAAATGTAGTTTTTCTAAGAATCTCTAGGTAGTGACTAAAGTTTCTTAAAGTAGTCATGTTCATGTGTTCTAAAGTTTTCTTAAAGTTAGATCCACTTTAAAAAAATAATATCAATAATCTTCTAAATTATTTACTATTTTTATTTCCTAAGTAAGGCTTATTTTTAAAAAGATTATTCTTTGATAATTTTGTAAAATTTGTCTAGTCTTTAGTATTTTAGAGTGTTGGTAGAAAACTTTGATAAATGAGTTTAAGAAAAACCTTTATTGAACAATGATTTAGCAATATTAATTTTCAAAGAAACTTTCTTATTTCATTGGTTTAAAAGGAGAGTATGTGATAATTTTACTTTATGTATACTTGGATGAAATCTCATGTAATATTATTATTAGAAACTTGTGATGAACCTTTCTAACTTTGGAAAAGATTTGTTAAGATAAAACTTTATGTTTTTATGGAAAAATAATTTCTTACATGACAAAAGTTTATTTTAAAAAGAGTTCTTATTTTTATTACTTAAGAAAACTCTTTCTCATTATTGTTGAGACAATATCAACATGTTCATGCATGAACGAGATTATGCATGAATGAGATTGTGTAGATATGAGAAATATAACAATATCACATAATAAGATAAGATATGTATAATAATAATAAATAAGAGCATAATAATAAAGTCAAGTATTGAGAACCTTAGCTTAATCAAGGTATCCTGGGATTAAGAATAGACTAGTCTCAAAAAGAAAAGAAATAAAATTGTTTTGACTTGATGAGGACAAGTCTAAAACTAAAAAGACTAGTCTTAATAATAGCATGAAATAAATAAATAAATTGCAAAGCATATAAATAAATAAATAACAAGTGAGCTTATATGCTCTAAAGAAATATATATACATAATATACATAATACTATATAGAAGTTAGATTAGAGCAAATAATAATACCAATAATAATAACAACATAATAACAATAATGATATAATGGAAAATATAATATGACAAAAACAAAATATGAACATATTATTATTTCTTTAACTCTCATGAGTCTACGAAATATACACTAAGCTCATGTTAAGTCATATGAACATGATGAGTATAGGTGAGAAGTTTTACTTAAGGTTATGTGTTTGTTGAAGAGGAAAAAAGTGGTTATAGTAATATGTGGGAAATGGTTTTGTGGAGAGAAGAGAGAATTTTGGAGAGAATTTGAGAGAGACGTTTTGTGAAGTGATTTTGATTGAGTTTTGATATGGAAATGAGTCGTGTGAAAGAATGAAGGAGGAATGGGGTATTGATAGAGTTTTAGAGTGAAAATTAGATCTAATTAAATAAAATGAAAAAGAAAATAAATTGAGAATGAAGAGAGAGAGGGGATGGATGGCATGCTTGGGAAAAGGAGGGAAAATTTGATTAATTTTGTTGTTTTGTAATGAAAAAGTAATGCGTAAAGTGTGATGTGATTAAAGTTGTATGGGGAAGGTAAATTTTAAGGTATTGGTATGGTAGTGTGTAAGAGTATAATGTGAGAAAAAATAGAGATAGTGAAGTAGTAATGAATAGTAGAAATAATACTATGAATAGTAGACTAGACAATTAAAATATCCGTAGTAAAGAAAATACACATAAACGGCTTATATCTGATATTTTTAGTTACTGAAAAAATTCTAAAACTGATATTTTTGAAAACCTTATATTTTTACAAGTCTAATGGTATAAATGAAATATTTTCACTATCTAGTGTACCGAGCACGATTTTTAAAAACTGATCCCGTTCGGACCCAAAAGACACTAGAAAATTACGAATATAATATTTTTAAGCTTTTCTATATTATTAAGAACCATTATCCATAATTATCTCAATTTCGTTGTCTAGGGTTGTAAACCCCTAAATTTATGGAATCGGTTTAGCCTAAAACCCTAATTTGGAAGTCAACCGGAACTCTAAAGTCAACAAAACCCTAGTTAAACGTAATAGCTTGAGTCCAGCAATCCTGAATAGGAAATTCGAAGAAAGTAAGTAAGAGTTTAGAACATAGAATAGTGCGTAATTACTTGAGGAAGCTTAAAAAGATCAGATTAGTAAAACCGCAAATCGTCTTGGACCCCATCGGACACAGTTCTTGAAAAACATGTCCCGAGGCTCAAAATAGTAAAAATATTCCAAATATACCGTTAAACTTGTAAAAATATAAGGTTTTCAAAAATATTAGTTTTATAATTTTTCGGTAAGTAAAAATAACAGATATCGCAATTATACGCGTATTTTTTTACTATCGGTGCTTTATTAGTCATATTTACTTTACATTACACTATTCACTACTATTCTATACTATTCTTTTATCTCTACTTTTTCTTATACCTATTCTTACAAACACCATAACCTATAACCTTTACTTTTTATCTTTCCTATAACTTTATTTCACATCTGTCATACTTATTACTTCATTTAATTAATAAAATAAAAAATAAAAACTCTCTCTCCCCTCTCTATATGCATGGCCGCCGCGCCACCACCCCCCCCCCATCTCTCTCCTCAATTTGTTTCAATTTTTTTTTATTTAATCACACAAAAATCACTCCACATTTTTCTATAAATACCCCTCTCCTCTTTCACTTCTTTCACACAATTACTATCCATAAATTCCTTACAAAAACTCTCTCAAATTCTCCTCTCAAAACTCTCCAAATATCCTCCCAAAACTCTCTCAAAATAATTCCAAAACAACTTTCGACCTACACAAAACCAAAACCAAAACCACATAACACTTCAAAAACCTTCTTTAGGTAAACTTTTCTCCATATTTTCTTCTTCTCATGTCATGTAACTTTACATGACCATGGTGTAAGTTTCCAAAGACTAAGTGTTATGGAAGCTACACTATGTTCATGTATTGTTCTTGTTCATGAAACTCCATTTATGTTTATATTGTTTTATTTTGTTCTTGCTATTGTTATTATATCTAAGTATTATTATCTATATATATATATTATATATACATATTCTTTAGAGCATATAAGCTTACTTGCAATTTATTTATTTTCATGCAATTTATTTATTTATTTATTCCATTGCAATTTATTTATTCCTTGTTATTTTAAACTAGTCTCTAGTCTTAGACTTGTCCTCATCAAGCCAAAACAATTTTTTTTTCTTTTGGGACTAGTCTATTTCTTAGTCCCGAGAGCCTTGAAGAAGCTAAGACTCTCAATACTTGACTTTATTATTTATGTTATTTTTGTTTGCTATTATTCCTCGTAAATCATGTTCATTTATATTGTTGTCCAAAATTTCAAGTTATGAAAATAATTGACAAAAGAATATTTATCACTTAGGAATAAGTTTATATGAAATATAAAATCTATGATTTAACAAAATTAAAGTCATTCCTTTCCAAGTTACTAAAAGAACCCACTACAATTTTAGAAACTACTTTTGTTATGAAAAGCTTTTTAAATCATTTATTATCCCACTTTGTTTTTCAAAAAGAAAACGATTTTCGGTACAAAATGATTTCTATGAAAAACATAACATGAGGAAAGGATAAGAAATTTTCAAATAAAGATCTTTTTAAACAAAATGGACAAAGAAAAATTGTATAGAAAATAAATAGGAAACATAACACCAAATCAGGAGATTTAGAAAAGAAGAAAATTACTTTTCGAAAAAGGTCATCTAGAAAAAATATTAAGTCAAACATAAAGTGATTCTTTGAAAAACACAAAAAAGATCTACAAAAATAAATTTCTTGAAAACCATAGTTTTCTAAACTTTTAATTTCACATTGTTTTACTTAAGAAACATAAATGGACAACAAATACTTGAGCATGAATAAATATGAGCTAAGTAGCTAATAAAAAGATAAATTTTCAACTATATAGATAAGTAAGTAATTATTAAACAAATTTTGAATGATTAAAATATTTGAACCCAAAATTATTTTGAGTTGGAAAATTCGTGGTGAATTTTTTCGCCACTGTTTCGGAGCCTATATGATATTGTTTGTTAAAAAATAGTTTTAGAAATGGGTAGATCTTTTTGAGTAGGTAGAAATCGATATATTATATGCGCAATTCCGAGTTAAAATGATCAAGTTATGACCGTTTTAAAATTGGAATTCTTCTTTATACGAACTTTAACGTTCTCATGATACTATTTTGTCAAAATTCAAGAAAATCATCAAGAAATAATCATATTGGGTATTTTCTTTGGTTAGGTGATTCCGAGGAAGAATACCTATATCCCGAAGACTATTTCGATTAAGTGGAGTGCGTGAGTGACTCATCCACTAGAGAAATCGTCGTCATGGCATCGTGAGTTTATTTCCTTAAAAATCTTTACTTGTTTGTGCTTGTAATTTAGCTGCATTAGAATTAAAAAAAGATAAATGGATATGTTTATAAAGATAATTCTTTGAAAGAATCCTAAGAATATCAAGGCCAGAATTGATTTAATGTTTGTTTTAATATAACACTTGATTTGTATGAAATTCCTTGATCACCTTAAATCAGATAATAATAATGTTATGATATCATAAATAAATGGATTCATGCATACCATGAAGTGAGTCACATTGCATTGGGTTATTATCCTTGGGTGAGAAGGATTGTAGCTCAGGTCGAAAGCAGCATTTGGCGGAGTGACCGAAAGCGATTGCTTGGCGACATTAAGGAAATGCTTAGCAGAAGATCCGAAAGCAAGGCTCAATTCAAGTAGACTTCATATGCTTGGCGATATTGGTCGAAAGTATAAATCTTTTTAACTAAAACTACTTATTTTGATGTTATGTATCACTAAACCCCTAATGAAGGACATACATCCATTCAACATATAGTTCTCGGAAAACTATATGCTTTGTTTGCCCACGTGTATATTGCATTCCATTTGTTCGATTAATCAATTTGTTTGAAATTTTGTTATAAGAGGTTATTTATGGAAATAGTTCTCACTAAGCCTATTAGCTTATACCCCTATAGATATCTTTTGCAGTTCCCTTATTTGTGGTTGAGGCCACGAGGACCCTGCGGTTAGGTATTTTCTTTTGAATAAGAAATTGTTAGATGAAGTTTAGTGTTGGATAAGATCTACAAATATTCTTGTAATAGATTAGTGAATAAGGGAAATGTCTCTAAGTTTGTAAGATCATTGTTATAAGTAAATGTATATTATGAATCCTCTTTTCTTAACATGTCATTATATCTTCTTAAGCTTCATAATTCCATGTATGGTCCTCTAAATTTGTGAGAGCACGCCTTACACTTAATATCAAAGCTTTTGGGAGTGGCTAAGGTTGTCATACTTAAGCTTTAATATTTAGTGTTGCGGACTATTACTTTTTGGGTACCCCTTGGGGCGTGACAAGGGTTTAAGAATATGGGGTTGTCGAATCTAGATTCACTAGATTAAACATAGAACTAAGTTAACTTTAGGGTTCCAGTTTGATTTTCGGTTCTTAAGGTTTACTATATTTACCAAAAAATCTAGTGGATTACAACAAGGGTTGGGAATTGTTATGGCAGGTCCTTGTGACCTCCTCTACTAGTCCTCGGGCACTCGCCATCAGTGATTGGTACGGTCATATTCCCAAGCATATCACTTCATGCTTGGAGTAGGATTGCGTTCAAATTTGTCCATCTATTCCATCACTCGTGTAAGAGTAGTAGTCTTCTAAATGTGATGCGACGATATGCAATGCGTAAATGTTTCTTTTTGTTAAACCAATCCTTATTAAGGTTTATTAAGGGGTGATCAAATAATTTAACAACCACCAAACAACCATACATATAAGTAATCAAAGCAATTAAACAAACAATTCAAGGTTGCGATATACTTAACATCCTTTTTATCACATAAACATAGAATCACATACATAACCCATGAATTCCTCATACATATCCATTTTTATCTTTTCTTAGTATACTTATGCCACTATTTCTACATGCATAAACAAGGAACAAAATCATAAGCAAAATCTCACTCATTCACAGTGTAATTCACTCAATCGAATAATCTTCAAGAAAGGGCGCCTCACAGTCCTCATCACCTATATAAAAGAAATACCCAGAATGAGTATTTCACATTAGTTCTTCTAAATTTTCTAACTCTATTTATTCTATTCTCTTCATTTTTCCCCTTTATGAAAGTTCCAACTTAAAATAGCCATAACTTACTCATTTTAACTAGAAATTTCGCATGAATCCACTTTGAATACTCTATCTATTTATAAAGTTATTTTTAACATTTAAGTTCATTTAAGTGTTAGAATAGGATGGTATAGATTGCATCCAAACCATTCCGACCCTTGATTCTTTTTAATTTTTGAAGTTTTGCTTCATTTGGACCTTATAAGGTAAGCATAATATTCTCATTTTTAGGATTCATATAATAGTGGTAATAACTCATATCACATGCATAATCCTAGTGATGTTGTTCCAAAATAAAAATTTTGTAAAACAATCTTTTGTGGAAAGTAGTATTGTTGAGTTTTATGAAAAAGAAAGCATGGACGTCTTAGATTATTATCAAGACTTCCCGAGACTTGAATTACTCTAATCTTCTTTGGACTTGAATATGGACAAGTCCAAGACTAGAAATGGACTAGTCTTATAAAAAAATGGAACATGAGATAAAATATGTGCGTGCAATAAATAAATGTTAGGTTAGTGAGTAATAGGCTCTGAAAATTATAAATACTACATATACATATTAATATATAAAAATTTAAGTTAGCAACACGAATAATAAAAAAAAGAACATATTATGAACAAGAATATAACATTATGACATGAATAATATGAGTCTTACATTTCCATTCTCTAGCACATACATCATGGGGATTTGCAAATAATTGAAGATATAAACATTCATGCCACTTGCATAAACAATATATATGAGGAGGGTGTTTAGTGTTTTTACCTAAAACGAAAGATAGAATTTGTGTATGGATGAAAGAGGGAAGGAAGGCTTGAGAGGAATTTTAGAGAGAAATGTTGTGGAGAAAATTTGGTAGGGTTTTGTTATATATAAAAAAAAATGTGTAAGAAATGAAAGAACGATGTGGTATATATAGAGAGAAAGAAGAGGGAATTAATGAAGAAAAAATAAATGAAAGAAAATTGAAAATGAGTAAGAAAGGGGAGGGGGCAGTAGCTACACAAAAGAGAGAGAAAAAAATTAATGTAAGTAGAAAATGTAATGAAATATAAAGGATGTTAAGTAATAACGTATAGTAAAAGTTTTTGAGAAAAATAAATTGTAAGAAATATGTATGTAAGGATGTAAGACTAGGTGTAACGATGTAAGAAAAAGTAGAGAGACGTGAATAATAATGAATAGTAAAAAATAAGATGAAGTGACAAATTATTATCGATAGAGTTAAAATACATGTATAAAAACTATAACTGATGTTTTCATGAGTCAAAAATTATTTATTTGATATTATATGAGTATTATAAATTTTTCTAGTATATATTATTTATCGGGATATTTCATCTCGTTTTGCGTGTTGATGTCCTGATTTGGAAATTAATCCTGTTTGGGTTCAAAATAATTGAAATTTTGACAAATCTAATCATTTTCTGACTTATACTATATACTCAGTTCATAATATGAGCTTATCTCATTTTTGGATTTATTTACTATTTTTAGTGTTCTAGAAACTATCTAATCAAGTTTGAGGTTTCTAGTTTGACTTTGGGGCTTTAGTTCCATTCTCAATTCTAAGGTTCTATTTACGAGTTGGCTTTAATATTTAGATGTTTACAATTTCATTATTTATTGTTATATGATGATGTTATCGCGATTTGTGTGCTAGCGACTGGGTATGGAATCAGTCTGGTTTAACCGATAATTGATGAATTAATACTATATTATAGGGAACTATTTCTTATTATTTTATTATTGAATATTACTCGGATATGTTGCCTCGATTTGCATGTTAGAGGTCAGGTAGACCAATTGTTTAGCATAGGTTTTCTGAATTGAACGATTATCGGATTTTCGTTTTGCCCTCAAAGGTATTCATTTTCTTTTAGGGTTCGGTGTTTAAGATCTTCTAATCCCATTATACTCTTTAGACATTTAGGGTTATTTGACATGTCTAACATTGTCTAGGGTTTTTTGGTCTTGTGATTAGTCCGAGCTGGTTCTAAGGTTTCCAGGTTTTACCTAATCCATCTGACCCCTTAAGGTTATTAAATTTTTATCTGATTCCGTTTAGGGTTTTTAGACTTCGATTTTAACTTAGGTCAATTTTAGGGTTCTATTTTCAATAGTAGCTCTAGAGTTCCTATTTAAGAATACTGAGAAATCTAGGGGCTTATAGACATCAATCAATGAGAAACTTATTCACATTTATTAAATTTCATGTTAGGCGGGTTGGGTGATCGGTGATGTTTAGAGTAAGTCAATATGTGGCTTGAACTTACTACTTGCATGAACTCTGATATTACAGCAGCTTCTCGATTGTCTTGTAGCATGGAGATGAGGCTTGTCTACTACTTTCTACTTGCTTGAATCTGGTCATGCTGAGCTCTATGATCTATTCAAATTATTCTAGAGAGCTTCAGGGTCTGCTATGGTAGCAACTCAATGTCTGCACCAGCTCATTGTGAACATAGCTAAGGTGCTTAGGTGTTAGCTCTATTCTATTTAGGAAGGTCAGTTTGAGTAGCTTAGAATGTATGATCTAGTTTGATGCCAATGCATGTAACAGGGCTGCTCGATACTTGAGCTCAGTAGCAAGTTAGTTTGGGGCTGTTGGTTCTATTACTCGGTAGCCAATCTGATGCTTTTTTTTTTTCGGTCCTAACATGACTTGGTGGAGTTCTAATCAATTGGTGGTTAGATTGCTGCTTAATGCTTAGCCTAGTCTACTGTGACATCAATCAATAAGGAGCTTATTCACATTTGTTCAATTTCTACTCAAGCTTTAGCAGTTTAAATGCTATTACATCTTAAGGATAGATTGAACACTCCACTTGAGGCAATGTGTTTAATTTGCTCTGTGTCAGCTTCAAGCAAACATCACTAGTGTTTCAAATTGCATGAACTTGTAATCCTTTTTCCACCACTTGTCACTCACCAAAAAATTGCAAATAATTCAAAAATTGAGATATATGACCTCAACAATGTTATCTACAGTTCTAGTTTGACCCTTTTTCATCACTCATGCAAGTTTGATCCAAAACATGCAATTCATCCAGTTATGATAGAATTTCACATTAAAAGTGCTAGTATATTCATGGAAACGGGGTATAATTGAGAGATAAATGTGTAGAAATACATATTTTATCAAGCAGTTGTGTAGTAAAGACAAAATCTAGTTCAATTAGTGGAAATCTTGTATATTTATAGATATGAACGATTGATTTTAGCAAGTTTCAACCTAAACTAAACAAATACGCTAGTAAAGTTGCGTGTCCTAAGATTCCTCGAAGTTCTGTACATCTATACATTTATAGAAATGAACAATTGATTTTAACAATTTTTATACATTTTTGCATTTATACATGTCCTAAGATTCCTTGAAGTTTTCTAAACTAGAAAAATATGCTGGTAGAGTTGCTACTTTTGGTGATAACATAAATAAAAAATTATTGGAATTCACACTTGTAATTCTTACTCGCATTATAAATGATTTACTCTTATTTTGGAGACTTTGACATCATCCATGTAGTAACAGCAAATTTTACGACAAGGAATTTAAATTAATCTCCTAAAAGAATTTTTTCATTATTTCCTATATAGATGATGAAGTTAAATTGCTGCAAAATAACATAAAAATATTCAAATAATTAAGTCTAATAAATCAATTCATAAATTTGTTCCAAATTGATATATTAGGGCATTAAATTTTACTTCATACCAATTTTATCATCTTGCAAATATATATTAAAAGGATGTGAAAAGATTACCCAACTAATTTTTTATTGAGAATATATCATGTTTGGCATGTTCTTTTAGTAAAAAAAACCAATTTTTTTTTAACTAGAAAAAGAGATATGTACTCTAGAAAACCTCTTCAACTTGCACATATGGACTTATTTAGACCAACAAGCACTCAAAAGTGGAGTTTTTGCTTTTTTTGGTCAATTTGCCACTCCTATTAAAATTTTTATTGAAATATGATTCATTTGAGAATTATTACAAGAGTATTCGGTTTATATGAGGGTCGCATCTTCTATATGGGATTCTTTGTTAGCATAACTCGCATATCCAACAAGTGATTTATCCTTACCAAATTCAATTCCTCTTTTACAACAACAAATGCAACCAATACAATATGACTTATCAAAAAATAAATATAAAACAGTCAAGTAATAACCAAATCAACTTTAACATGTAACTCCAGCACAATCTCGATGCAAAACTCCAACAATTCTAAAACAATCTTTTCTGACAGCTCCAAAAATCTAATTGCAACATGTAATCTTCAACTCCATGGCAAATAATAATGAAGCAAAGTTCAAACATTTAATTTAGACATATTGAAATGAAAACTATACAAGCATATTTACATCAAATATTTTAAAAGAGTATATACATAAATATACAATATATAATCATAAACATGGGATAAAGAGGTGTTCATATCATGTCGGCATTGCCATTTTGATATTGTGCTTGCCCAAATCATGCTTCTCTAATCTAGAGAGTACTAGTCGACTTAATTACATCCATGAAATGTATCAAGGATTTACCTATGTGGCTCCCTCTCTTATATCTAATGGTATTGAAAGTCTTAAACTCATAAGAGCAAGTGGAGTAATCATGAATGAAGATGATAGAGAGGTGTATTATAATTGATCACTTTGAAGGAATGAAAGCTATGATTAGTTAGAGACAAATGGGCATTGTGTGAGGGAGAAGCATAAGGAGATGGTGACTTATGAGGAGCAATGGCATCTATAAGAGGATTTGGAGACAAATGTAGCTCTGCCTACCAGCAATGACTCCCACCATGACTCCATTTGATACTATAATAAAATTTGTATTTGAGTTGTGCTATGGAGCTTTTTATACTAAGATGAATAGGGATGGACTTTGTATACTTATCAACCATAAGGATTCCTCTATTAGCCTCTCGTAATGATGTATTTTTTTGTGTTTATAATCTTAAGTTATTGATGAAAACTAAAAGTAAAAGATATGAACAATCCATTTCTAGGAGATGACACATTAAGAAAACATTGAACGAGAAATTTTAATCAAATTATATGATGCACAATTGATAAAACAGGAAGGGTTTTCAATTAACATAAAGACTAAAAGAAAAGAAAACTTGAGAAAACTCTCAATTGTATTGAATGATTAAAAAATGGATGATAATAAATTTTCAAACAATGTATTGATAAATTACATAGAAAGATAAATTCATTTAAGGTATCAACGTTTCAAATTGTTAAGAAGATGTGTCAACGTTTTGCAAAGTGAATCAAATAAGATATTGATATTTGACCATTAATAAAAAACTAAGGAAAGTAATTCCCTTTTATATCCCACAAACTTGAGTAAGAGTAAAATAGTCGATCATTAAACTGAATTAATGGAATAAAAATAAGAAAATATGAGAAATGCATTTAACTAGCAAATAAGGTCATAATCAAGGGTGTGACTAGGGGTGTAGGCAAGGCTAATGCCTTGGCCAAGGGGTGTAGCCCTCTCAAGCTTCACCCATGTGGAACTTGGGTAAATAAAACCTTAAGCACAACCTTAGGAATTGACACGACCGTGGAGTGTTCTAGGTAATAACTATGGTCATGCTACTTCCCATGACCATGCCTAAGACTCTTGAGTGGAAGAGAGGAAAACATTTAGAGCTTAGTATGATATATCTTTTGATATGCCCATATCTAAGGTCATGATGGAATTTGATGAAAATCTAGTAGATTATTTTGATGGCCATGATAATAGCTACGACCTTGGATAAGAGCATATCAAAAGATGTGTCTTTTAATATACAAAGCTCCAAATTCTTTCTCTCTTCCACATAAGGGTAAAGTGAACTATATTCTCTTGCAAAATGGATCGAATAACCACAAAAGAAATCATGTTTATCTTTGAATGGATCCCCATATAATATCCACTAAACTAAGTTCTACAAACCCTTAACTTTAGCTCAAGTAGCAGGACCAATCAAGTCATGATTCTTATCACCATCGTCTATCACGAGCTAAAGGCATTTCTAATGACCAATGTGGTGATCTTGAGACAATAATATAACACCTCTATGGTCATGGAAGATATATATGTTGGCAATAGTTATGGCCCGCATCTCCTCCAAATTGTTAAATACTTCAAGGTAAGTGGCTGCATCTAACAATAATAAAAGGAGAATAAAATTATGTTAACACATATATTATATTGATCATTGCTTCTACAAGAACTATATACTGCCTAATCGCTTTGAGATACCATGAGGTAGTAATTTAGAGTGACTTAATTCAAAAATGCATCATCTTAATCAAGTAAAACACTAATCAATTGTTGCTATTACTACTACTGTAGTGGAATGCTAGTAGTGGAATGCATACCTCCTCCTCTAATACTCAACGGTCTTCCTCAAATGAATCTATAGAGAGAAGGTAAAGTCTCACACTCTGGTAGGATACTTTGTACGTAGAAAACTCTATTAATAAAGTACTTTTTCACGATGTAGAAGTAGATAAGGGGAACACAAGCTAGCTAAATATCTCTACCTTCTTAATACATAAGCGATACCAAATCTACAATGGCTAGAGTATAAGGCATCTAAAAACTTTGCAAATCATAAATCAATATAAATGTATAAAATATACATACGCAAATTCATGTAATCAAAAAATGGAAAGTGACATACTTACTCCGAAGTCTAATAGTCTAGAGAGTTATGATATTAAGAAACAATGTATGTGGGTATCTGCATAACACTAAATATATCGTGCCAACATTGTGTCAATGGGCTGACAAGCATGATCTAGGAATCGTGCTTGCATAATACAATATGTAGAAATTTGTCCTATACTCAAATTTGCATCAAATGCATGGCCCCTCCCATCTTAACTATTGATGCATCCATAACTCAACATAAAAAGCTGTATAGCTATGCTATGTTAGCAAATCCTCATCTATATTTTACCTACCCACTCAAAGTCTTCTAAAAAGATAAAGAACATCAAAATGGATAAGACTAAAGGACATATGTATGTCCATACATAACATATGATAGATAGGTTATATGTCTTATTTGGTAGCCACTTGAATGAGCGCTTTAGATAAGACATCTTAGCTTGTCCACTTGATGTGTTATAAACCTTAAGCCTGCCACTTAATAGATGTTTACACTCATTCATCCATCTTAGACTCGTACGACGTACAACAATATCCCTATTGATGGGGATAGCTAAATTGTACAACTAAATCCTACAAATTCAGGCAGACCTGCTCATGAAGATGTGGAAAGTGTATGTCTCTTGCATTCCTCTCTCTATAAAGGGTTGTAATGATAGTTTAGTATGATTATATGAAAGGTAGCCAAGATACCCTTACGAAAGCCCTCCTATGCTAGATATGGAGTAATGTACTCATCAAATTAGAGTCGCATATCACCTAGGTTTGTCAACAAGGCCTCGTATTGGCAACAACTAATGTTGTTGACTCCTGTCACCCTAAAAAATTATTTAGATAACAAGAAAAAGAATTGTAAAAAAGGCAAAAACTACTCATTAACTTGTCCCTACCACACAGCCTCTAAAAGATGACTATCCCATTGTGTGGGAAGTGATTTATTTGCTGGGCCTAGATCCATATGCATAAGAAATAGTAAAAATTTAAGATTTAATAAATTATGAAACATTTCAAATAGAATGCATAATATAAATATCATACATCATGATCATATTCAAATATTATATGACAAAAAGTAAACTTCATGCTCTCCTAAATTCTAAGCAGCTTAATTTGTTGTGTCCTTCTTTTATATAAACCCCACAACAGTTCTTTTGCGGTCTCTCCTAAAGATCCATCTCATTGTGATAACGCAAATATTGGTGTCGACCCACTTCCTGGCACTTTCATAATTAGATGAATGAAAGATATTTAACATTCTAGTCACTTGCTCTTATTATCGATAAGATGGAAGCTAGGTGACGGCACTAAAGTTAGTTTTTACAATAATAACACTTCATAATCTTTTAAAGGCCATCCATGTTAGCATTTGCAATTGCCGCAAACGCATGAGAGCAAAGGATTCTATAATACATTTATCTTTTTTTATGTTAACAGTATGTTGGTTCTCACCGTTAACACCATAACTTATCCTATATACACTTGTTTGAACCTTAAATACCCTAATCATTTATTGAAGGTTATAACACAATGACATGTAGCAGCATATATCCCCTTTTGTATTTTTAGCAACCCATTTGGTGAACTCTAGACCTTCCCTAATACCCTTGGGCTTCTTATCTCATTGTTCCTCAAAATACCCCACACAATTGTAAAAAATTCCAAAACATGGGATGACACAAGTAATGACCTTGCATTCTTCAACGCTTCGTGGCATCTCTCATTGAGATTGGTTACCATAAACCTATATTTGTATCCCCCATCGTATACCTATGTCGACCGCTCCTTTAGAATATTTGAAAATTAGTTTAGAGTATTTTGTTTTTGTTTTTTTTTTCTTTTTTTGACACCTCCTCTATATAAAATTGCAATCTTGCATCTTGTGTTTGGAAAGCAGTCACAATTACACACTTCTTCAATGCAATAATTTTGTATTTTTTATTAAAATTGATTGCAAATTGTCATATGCAAAATCACCATTGCATAAAGAAAGGCCACCGTCTAACTCTCTCATTCTTTATTACCATTATTATACTCATTTGTTGGTCTAATATAAGTCTTAATATCTCTTTATGCATGCAAATGCCAATAAGACATTTCTTCAGAAAAGATAGAAACAAAGATTAGGATGGATTGGATTTTGTGTGTATTAATGCAAAATCAAGAAGAGTATATAATTGACACCATCCATACTATATGCAATCAATTGGCTATAAGGATATTTCCCATATAAACAAGTACCATTGATATTAACACTCGGTCAACAATGTTAGAAGGCTTAAATACGTGGAGCAAAAGCCTAAAAAATTGTTCCAAAGGTCAACTCATGTTCTTTAGTGGTTAGCTAACACTACCAAAACACTTGTGTACCTACATTACTTGTTTGAATACTGTTCAACACCTTTGGTAATTCATTATATGACTAATTTCAATCACTAGAAATGTATTCAATTTTTTTTTTTTGGCTTATTGCCCTACATTCATCTCTTTTTCACTACATACCAAATATGTCTTTGATAGTATGTTTGAGGAAGAAAATATTGACATCAAGTTGATTCCTTACTTGACCTAGAAAACAATTCCCTAATAATTTTGATCTTACTATTGATTGTCTTGATTAAGCCTTTGATTAAGACATGTGTGCAAGTTTTTAACTATTGTAATAAAAAAATCAGTATCAATGTCCTTTTAGCATGCACAAAGTTTCATTTATAATCCCCTTTGTTCCTCTCCGTGCAAAAAAGAGACTCCACCTTCCTATTTAACTATTCAACATGATAGTTAGAGTAATGCTCAATGTAAAATGTTTTCACTACACGTATCAAGTCAAACTTCCTTAGAAGATGTACCCCTTTCTTTAAATCATCACCAGAACAAAGACCCTCCTAAGTAAAGAAGTTCTTCTCATAGAATATGTAATAATCACCAATATTTATCCTACTAAGAAGTGGAATTGGTTCCCTAAAAGTGATGTCGATCAGTTAGGTAACAAGAGCTCATCACTATTTTTCTACAGAATCAAGAGGTAAGGGCTCATCGAGTGTGGCTATCTCAACATTACACTAGTGGCCAACATTTGTATTCCCTTGTTTCACTAACTCATTGTTTGAATTTGTCTTCTCTTGTGCATCCTCTCTCTTTCTTTGCTTTGCTGTTGTTCCGCAAGAGCACTCATGGAACGATGCAGTCGAGAGGAATGGTATATATCAATTTAATCAAAAGCAATTTCCTCCTGAGACATGACATTATTGCCCTTTAACTTGACAAAGAGCTATTGAATAAACAAAATACCTGATGCTTGAGCAATATCAAAAAGTATTTATACATCATAATTGTTGTTGATGTGACACAAATTATGACAGCAACCCTGTGTTGTATATCATTAATTATCTACAAATTACTTCCACCTAATATGTGTTAGAATCCACTCTATTCATTGCACATGTATTAGTATCATATAAAATGTTGCCATGCATATACACTTCACATGTGACAAAATAACCAATTCCCACCACTAATCAACACCAATAATAAATAATCAATTCGATGAGGGTATATCTAAACGTAGTCTATCAAATCAAATGGACTCAGCAACATACATCTCACACTATAAAATTTCTTAAGCAGCACACTATATTCCCACTTTTCATCGTAATGAATACATTTACTTAGTCACTTAAAAAAAAACCAACAAAATGTAACATTCATGACAACTCAAAACTTCCCATTGCTTTCATCTATTAATATGTGTTGTTACCTAGCTCACATATAATCAAAGTTCAAATACTCTTTAGTATAGAGAACGATGAACATAAAAGGGAAACAAAAAAAGTCAATGACTAAACTAAAGTAACTAACAATGCCATCTCTATACTTTAATAAAATGATTAATAATACATGCTAATGCCATGCAATGCAAGTAGGTGTTTCTTGTTTAATTAACTAAAACTTGAAGCATAACACTTGCCATCATCCATTGGTGAGTCATTATATGTGCATAAGATAATTGATATATATCAATGTATAGACAATAATCCATACATGAGACCAAATATTGCTAAAATTAAAGAAAGATAAAAGTCATTCAAGTGACGTAGCAAAATGATGTTTTTAGGATCCTTGTTTGACACATTAAATTAAGAGACTTAGTTATCTTTTAATTATTTTCTCTATATCTATCATGCTGTAAAAAGCACTCTAAACGATTTAAATGCCATATCTAAGATGCCCTTGGTTTCAAGGTATTCAACAGATGCATGTGAGTTGGCAAAGTAAGTAAACAAGATATTTATTATAATATATAATTTATGGAGCCCTTCCCATTATTATATTGTATCTTTTTTGTTTCAATCATTGTAAAAGTATCATCTATTTAAATTTTTTAAATATTTTCATTTTAACCATTACATCTTTTCATTTCAATTATTTTAAAAGTTTCACCTCTTAAAATTTTTTTGATAATTGTTGCACTTCATGGACAAGTATGTCATACCTTTTTATTTTAACTATTATACTTTAGGTTTCGACCATTTTAAAAATAATGTATTGTCATAAATCTATTATCTATTCATAATATATAATTTACGAAGTTTCTTCCATCTTATACCTCTTTGTTAAGATTTTTTTGTATTATGCATTTTCGATATTCTTTTTTTTTTTTGTATTATGTATTAATATCTTTCATCATTTGTATCTCTTCACAATTACCTTTTTGTATTTTATTTTGATATTATGACTTCTTGAAATATCACCTCTTACCTTGGTACCTTTTAAGTATTATACCTCGTCTTTATTACCTCTTGTATTATGCCTTTTCAATATTGGTTTTTTTTTTTTTGTGTGTATTATTGCAATTTATGAAATATTACCAATTTGTATTAGTATCTTTCGTCTTTTGTATCTCTTCATTGTTACCTTTTTATATTGCACCCTATTAACATTACCGTTCTATGAAACATTATCTTACCTTTTCAGTATTACCATTTTGTGCTACTATTTTTTTTTCAAAAAAATACATTACTTTATTCCTATCTTTCAATAATACTTATAACTTATGAAAGAAGAATTTGATAAGTAAGCACTTGGTATATAAATTCCATAACTATAATATATAAAATTTATTGTAAGGATCTATATTATTTAATTTATCTTATGTTATGTTATTATAATATATAATTTTGGAAGTTTTATAATTGTGTACCTTTTCAAAATTAACTTTTCTTATCATAATTACAAATCACAAAAAATCACTAAGTTTTTCCTTTTTTGTTTTAGAGTTGCAAATTTTACACAACTATTATTCTCAAATTCAAAATATTATAACATTTTTAAATATGATAGTATTTTATATAATCATTAATAGTCGTATAAATTATTGTATTTATTATTGACAAATGTTATTTAAAAGTTTGCACATTACTGGGGTACTAACTAGTTATATATAGTATAGAAGGAGATATATCTATAAATTTGAAAAAAGAAGAACATGACTGATTATCTATAAAAAGAAAGAAAAAGCTAGTTGCCCAAGCTCAACAAAAATAGTTGTTACAAACCTACGTGTTGTTGAGAGAGATGGCAACTATAGAAGAGAATTGTGAAATAGATGAAAGGGGCCATGTGTGATTTTATAATTTGAAAAGCAAAAAGACATTGAAAAAAAAAATAATTAAGAAAGAAGAGAACTTATCAAAGCTTTATAAAGGATTCAATGCTAAATTGAAGAAAAATAATTCAAACTATGGATGAGTTGGCGTGAGAGAATGGAAGAAAGGAAATGAGAAAGTGCAGAAGGAGCATCTAAGACTAGATTAGGTGAGTGAGAAGGATAAATTGTGCACTATTGGAAAATTAGGGTTTATGTAGGTCAACTACATTGCAGGTCTCAACTACAATTTCACATTGTCAAATGCTGTATTTCATCAAAAGGGTAAAAATTACAAATTGCACCTTTGAAATCATGTTAAATCACATGTGTCATGTAGAGTTGTTACTAAATACTAAAAGTGCATATTCAAGATGTGCTTTAAAAATTGTACTTTAGTAATTATTTTTGCAAAGATCCTATTTCAAAAATTTTTGTCTATAGCAATGGCACTCTAACCTCAATCCCCTCATAAGTTAGAGATATGGATATAGTATAAATTTACTTAATGCTTATATAAGATATGATCTGTATTGCTTCTTGCTAATAAGAATAATAATCTTGCTTTATTGAGACATTTGGAAAATGTGTTAGACATAAAAGAGAATTTTACATGATTTTCTTAAGATTGATCATGATGATGAAAACTATAAAACATATGAAAGATTGTTGTAATTGTAAGCCTCGGAAAATTTCAGTAAATAATTCCAAAATAAACATCGAAAATAAACTCTAAAAATAACTCCAAATTAAAATTAAATTTGAACTAGTCCTAAATCAGAACGAATCTAGAAAATTCTTAATCTTGAGAAACCACTACATACGACAAATTCCATACTTAACTCTGAATTTTAAAATCGGTAATATAGAACCCAAAAACAAACTATTAAAAAGTAAATAACGATAAACTTTCGGAAATAAAACTTAATTCAAGAATTCTGAAAAAGTTAAGGGATGTTAAATACTTACAAAAATAAAATTTAGAATAATTATCTCCAACTAAATATATTGTATAAACATAAAACGTCAGTTTCCAAATTGGCAAATATCTAAACCGGAAAATCACCCGGGGACCCTAAGTGGAATACAGTAGATTAAGTCCGCAATCTTGTGCCCTTAACCCTGAGGCCGAGGTGTAGTTTAAGTGTGTAGAATAGCTCGTAGTAATATAAGGTCGCTTAAAAATATCATATTGGTAAATTTTTTTATCTATTTCGAACCCGTTTGGATACAGACTTTGAAAAGTGTGTCCTGGGGCTCGAGATATAAAAAACATACCATTAATACTGTTAGACTCGTATTTTCATAAGAATTTCCAAAACTTCAGTTTTATAATTTTTCGATAACTAAAAATATCTGATTTTGGCAATTATATTCGTACTTCATTACTACTAGTAAGTAACTAGTCTTTTGGTACTATTCACTGATATTCATTACACAATTTTATTATTCTTATAAACCCTTATATTTTAGATAAATATTTTATATATTATAGAAAATTCTGTTTTTCTAAAATTTAGTTAGTTTTGGGTTTTTACGAGATCAATTTCTATTTAAGACCCAATATTAAAAATAAAAAACATTAATTTAGTAATTGGAAAATATTTGAAAAATATTTTTTTTTTCATAAAATAATTTTTTAGAATCTCTCGAGTTATAAAAATATTATTTATAGCTCATATTTGCGTATTTTGATCATACCGATAACATATTTATTGAAATACTAAAATAATTCAAATAATTATGTAATTTTATTTATGAAAATTCTGCCATTCATTTAAAGATATTTTTCTTAATTTTATTTTATATATTTTCTTAATAAAAAGTATTTTTTTTAACCCATACTTCAAGTACACTTTAATTGTTACTTCTACACATTAATAAAGTTTTCTTTTACTCATTCTACACTTCATTCCCCACAAATGGCAGCTGACCATACTCCTAATAATAGCCTTTTCCTTTTATTTTAATGATTTATTTAATGAACTAAAATTTCTTTTAGTTAGCATATTAAGTAACATAAGTTACACTTTCAAAAATTTAAGTTACAAACTAACTAAACCTTCTCTCTCTCTCTCTCTTGAATTCACGTGCAGTGTAAACCTCGGTTTTCCTAGTAGTCAAGTAAACTTCGGAAACCGAAAAACAAAACCTTGAACCGAATTAGTTTAAGCTTTGTGAGAGAAACCTAGAAACCCTAGATTCGGCTTTCCTTCGGTTTCATATCAAAAGAAATTTTATAAAATAATTTAATGTGGAATATTGTTTTAAAGTATATTTCAAACCATAAAAAGTTTTGATTTCGAAAAAGTTTCTATTCCGGGCCTTCCCAAGCTCCATTATGGAAAAGCGAGCCCTGGAACTAGAAACTCAGAAAAATATTCCGAAATACTCTTTAGAATCGAAATTTTATAAGGATTTCAAAAATATAAGTTTTTAATTTTTTGGGTTATAAAAATTATAGTTATAGCCTTTTTCTCATATTTTCTTTACTACTAGTAAAGTAAATGTCTTGTCTACTATTTATTACTATTCACAAGTACAATCTATTACACACACAACCCATACCCTAGTCTTACATCCTTACAAACACTCATTATATTTTCTTTTCCAAGAAATTTTTGTTTCTTAAATAAATTATTACATTTATCACTTTTATTTCATAAATTTCAAATTTAACAAATTCAAATCTTTCCCTCTCCCTTCCTTTCACTTGGCGGACGCATCCCCCCAAACCCTCCCTCCCCCACCCCCCCCCAAACAATTTGTCTTCAATTTGCTTATTTTATTTCCTTTTATTAATTAAAACAAACCCTAATTCTCTTAATATAAATAGTCTTTTAATTTTCTCTCTCTTCCATTCTCATTTCATTTGTTCAAAACTCTTTTTTTTCTTGTTGTTTCCGTGACACTCTCCACCACCACATACACACACAACAAGCTTCTTTCTTCTTCATTTCTTCACTTAATCCAACCTTAGGTGATGATTCTTAAGCCTCTCTATCATTTAATCTTGTAATGGCAAGATTATTCATGTGTATTTTCATCTTAAATCCTCATGAGCATTTGCTAGGGATAAGAAAATGCTAATACATGAATATCAAGCCATCACAAGAGTAGATCTTGAGTTTGATGAGCTTTTGTTAAGATAATGTCATGTTCATGCATATAAAAGTAGAGATCTTGCATGAATATATTTCATACTTTTAAACTCCTTCTCATGCATTATAAGTAGTAGATCTAGCACTTAGACACTCATATTATACTTGACATTCATGTTCACATAAACATTTTGTATCTTCATGCATTAATGCTCATAAAGACTTTATCTTGTATATATAAATGTTGTAGTTAGTAGATCTTTATGTAGATAAGACAAAGAACTTAAAAAGGAAAAATTTTTGTTTGAAATGATCAAAAGAAAATTCGTATGACTTCAAAGCTATATTTTGAAAACCCTTGTGTCAACTTCAAAATTTATGTTTTATGTGAAAAATGAAGGGTATAGGTAATAGGTATCATTAAGTAGTGATTTTCATAAGTTGAAATGAGTTTTGATGAGATTAATGTGTAAAACAAAGAGTAGAAACAAGATAGATTGAGTTATTAGTCAACTTGTAAAATTCGTAACTTTGGATGATGCCCATGAAAACACCTATTATCCAAGCTCAAAATAAAAGTTTTACGTATTGAATGAAGTCCTTAAGTGGAAGGTATAGTAAAGTCTTAGATTTTAATGCATTAAATAAGTTTTTCCCAAAGGAATCATTCAAAAAGATAGATTTCTAAAAATTCGGATTTTTGAGTAAATCCTACTTGAAAACATATTTGCAAAGTGTAAAATGCAAATTTTTATGTAAAAATACAGGTCTTAGGTAGTGTATGTTATGAAGACTCAATTTTAACTAAGATGACTAGAAATTCCTAAGAATGAATCCCAAAACATAAGTGTGTTGTCAAGGTTAGAAAATTAGATTTTTCAAAAGTAGTTATTGTTGAAGTCTTACAAAATAAAGAGTCCAAAAATTTTCTTCTAGCAAAAATCATCAAGATCAGGCATACATTAAACTCATCACATGTCATTCATACTAGGAAATCATTCATATTTCATGTATACATGATTTGTCAAGTAGAAACATTATAAACCTTTACAAAAGTATTTTTCGGAATTGGAAACTGTTACTGATCAGAACTTATCCCTCTGTTTCATGACTTAAATATTTTCAAAACTTAAAAATAATATTATAATTAGATAGATCTTTTGAAGTACATAGAAATTGATATATAATTTGTGAAATTTCGAGTTAAAATGACCATGTTATGGCCGTTTTAATTTGGGACTTCCACAAATAGCGAGAATTACGATTTTGATTAGTTTTGATATATAGTTTGGATTAGTTAAGTGATGAAATACTTATTAGGGTATTTTTTCCTTATTAGGTGATCCCGAAACAGACGAATCCTTACCACCAGACTACTACTACTAAAAGACCAGCGAACCATAGCCGAGTGAGTATTGCTTCCGATTCCATTTATTGTATGTGATTGTAATGATCGTTGCACTAGATATTTGGTAAAGATAAAATGGATGTGCATGATGGGGATGAACGGGAACTATGCATGATTGTTGTTGATATGAGAAATGGAATATAAGAATATCGAAGCCGGGTGATTTACTATTGCTTATGTAGATGAATTAGAATTGACTGTCTGCGATTATTGATTGGTCACTTAAAGAATTGGTATAATTGACTATTCGGAATTGAAAATAAATATGGACTCATTCATATCATAAATGGGGATGGAGCATTAGCATTTATTCGGTTGTCCGTGATCCTAAACGGTATAAAAGTTCGGTTAATCGTGATCCTCAAACGAATTTATAGTTAAGTTGACCGTGAGCTTAAACGGTGTCGTACCGCAGGATTCATTAATCTGCTAACCCGAGATGGAAGGCGCAAGTCCATCTACTTATGATTTCCGACTAGTCATATGTTTGTTGATTCCATATGTTTGATGCATATCACTTGTCTGATTAATCACTTGTTTGTATGAAGTGTTATAAATGTGATCTTGGAAGTTCTCACTCAATAAGCTAGTGTAGCTTATACCCCAATAGATGTTTGATTAAACAAGTTAACTCAAGAATGCTACGTGGGGACTGAGATGTCTAGAGCCGAGTATAACCTTGGGATTTCGGCAAGAAGTATGAATACTTGAAAATATTACCTAGGTTTTGTGAATTGCTTTGTAATAGTTTTATGTAGTAAAATCTTTTGATGAATTGTGTTGAAGTATAGTGAATTGTATTTCCTTTATATTGTTACTCAAGCTATATCAATATAAAATGTATCATTCCGATGTGTCTCCTCTATGTGTTAGATGCCTTGTACATAGTATGGAAGCCTTCGCGTGATTAAGGCGGTCATTCCTAGGCTTTAATATTGTGTATGACAAATTACCACATTTAGGGTACTCTTCGGGGCGTGACAGTAATTGTCTTTACTATCACCATTACCATCATACCATAACCATCATATCCCTTGAAGGAATGGTGGTAGTTGTTTTTAAGTGATAGTGAAGAGTGTGGATGGTATTGTTGCAATAGTTAGAGATCATCATGAGGTATATTATAACATATTTATGTATTAACATTATTGTCTTTGTGGTAAGGAAAAATACTACATGAAAAAGGGTCTGTTTGGATGGTTTGTTTTTTATCCGTATCTGTATCTTTTTTAAAATGATATATATAAATATATTCGATTTGCATATATATTTTATCTATATTTGATCTATTTAATCTTTTGATGAAAACTGTCAACTTTTTTTTTATATGTATCTATTTCCTGATAAATAATTTATTGAAAAAAAGTTTGAAAAAATGTCTGTATCTGCGGAAAAAAACTAAACAAACAAACATTTTGTATTGTCTCATTTGTCTATTGTCCTTTAATGTAATAATTCTTAAAAACATGCAATATTATGTTGCCAAAAAGTTAGTTTATAGTTTTAAATAATAGTTTAAGATACATAATATTTTCTAAAATACCAATAGCATAGTAATGGACAATGGAGCAAAATGGCTTTATCTTAGTTCTGATCAATTCTCTTGACCATCCTAATGGTAATGGTGATGCAAATAGGCACAATTAACCTTATAATGACATCAATAATTGTTAATACTTTTATTTGTATATATATCTTATTTATATCTATGTTCAATTTGTATATATTTTTGTTTGATTTATATGATTTTTATATGTGTAACTAAGTTTTTCTTTCTTTCTTTCTTTCTTTTTCTTTTTCATTTTTTTTTTTGACAAACACTAACATAAAATAGAAGTCAAACAAATAGAAAACGGACGAGCCAAATAGTGCCTTATAGATTTATCTGGATATGACCATGTTGCAATCATAATAGTGATGGTGGTGTTAAGATGGATGCCATGATGGTATTTATAGTATTACTTTTCAAAAGAGGGGAATATCAGTATACATATATATATATATATATGTATATATTCTGCAAAAAAAAAAAAGCAAACAGCGCGTGAGAGTGTACTTATATCACTAAATTGCTAAAAGAAAAAGATACATACATATATATATATATATTAAACAAACAAACCCGCATTTTGTTGGCATAGACATACCAAATAATAATATTATCCGTTGAAAATAGAACATCCTTTGGATTGATTGATAGCAGAAGATACATAAACAAAATACACAGCACACAAAAACACTGACTAGTTTTGGAGTCTGCAGAGAGCAAATGCGGTGAATAGGAGCCCATAGCATCAACCACTCCCCTTCCTCTCTCTCTCTCTCTCTCTCAGCAATAGTAGCAATGGGAGCTCGTTGCTCCAAATTCTCTCTGTGCTGGTTCCACTCTCATCTTAAGGCCTCCGTTCCCAACTCCGACGACCTCGGTCCCGCTCTCCCTCTCTCCCTCTCTCTCTCTCTCTCTCTCTATTATGTAAACATTGCTATCACATCCGAATGAAGATTTACATGACTAATGATAGATTTATTTTTATATTGCAGAGAATGGAGGAAGTGGTGGCAAAGACGAGGAGAAGAAGAAGCAGTGGCCGAGTTTCAAAGAGTTCAGCTTCGAACAGCTCAAAGCAGCAACCGGCGGTTTCTCTAGAGAAAACATAGTGTCGGAGCACGGTGAAAAAGCTCCTAACGTTGTTTATAAAGGAAAGCTTGATAATGGCACGTGGATCGCCATCAAGCGCTTTAACCGACTCGCTTGGCCTGATTCTCGCCAATTCCTCGTCTGTTTCGACTCATATCAGATTTCATATTTATTCAGTTGTCTAATAGCAATAATACTAGTAACTGACTATAACTGATTTTGTTCATTTGTTTTATAATCTACATATATAATGTAGGAGGAAGCGAGATCGGTAGGGAATTTGAGAAGTGAGAAGTTGGCAAATTTGATCGGTTGCTGTTGCGATGGCGATGAGCGACTGCTAATTGCGGAGTTCATGCCTCATGAAACACTTGCTAAGCATCTCTTTCATTGTCTGCTCTCTCTCTCTCTCGCGCGCTCACCACCACCACCCTCCCTCCCCCGCCCCCAAAATCTTGTTTGTGCATGCAATGCGAGTTTATAGATATTAATCTGTCTTTCTTAAAGATTCCGATCATTCAGGCATTCACGTATGCGCAGCTCTCTTGGTAGTGAGATGCTTTTTTGGAGCCTACATAGTCTCAGGATCGAGATGCAATAATTTAAACCATATTCCCTCGGTTATAAATGTTAATTATTATTACTATATTTTTTCTTTTTTTTGGCGTATTCTACTCTACATCAATCTGCCGATTTGGATTTGTTCCCTTGAAATAAAGAGAGAGGTAGTTATTTGAACGTAGATCTTCACTGAAGTAGGGAAATTAGTGGGTGTTGCCAGCTTTCCGCTTTGCAGTTTTAAAAGCATGCCTGCGGATCATGTACCCGTTCTCTGCTGTTCTTAACACGAGATCTGATTCTTTGTCAATTGGTTTAGGGGAGTCCCAGCCCATGAAATGGGCAATGCGGCTAAGAGTAGCTCTGTATCTAGCACAAGCTTTGGATTATTGCAGTAGTAAAGGGCGCGCTTTGTATCACGATCTCAATGCCTACAGGGTATTGTTTGATCAGGTAACAACGGACAATTTCTTTTGCTTGCTTGCATCCTTCCAATAATCCAATTTGGGCTTTTGATCACTCATAACAACTTTGATCACGAATGACAGGATGGAAATCCCAGGCTTTCCTGTTTTGGGCTTATGAAGAATAGTAGAGATGGAAAGAGCTACAGCACAAACTTAGCTTTTACACCACCAGAATATCTGAGAACAGGTGGATTATCCAAGCTCAAAGTGATTAGGATAAATATCTATCTGAGAGTGCACCGTAAACTTCTTATGAAAGATGCTGATATGCAAAAAGATATAAAAAAAAAAAATTACAAAAGAATTTGATGAATATCAGCAGAAGCATAGATTTGCTTATATTTGCATTATCTTATGCAAAACAATCGAACAGTCCGCATGCTTTTTAAATGGACATTGGCATTTGAAATAGTTGCTGACTTAATAAACATACAAGTGATACCTTTTGTGCCAAATAAAGCTATCACTTCTGTCTATTAATAATATATTAGATTACCCTGTTGTTTTGTTTGAAGTGGATGTTGCTTCCTTTGCATATTTTAGTTACTGATTATGACTGCGTTTATTCTTTGGCAGGCAGAGTGACAGCTGAAAGTGTAGTTTTCAGTTTTGGAACAATATTGCTTGATCTTTTGAGTGGAAAGCATATCCCCCCAAGCCATGTAAGTTCATTGATGATCCTGTTGGAAAATTCTTTTAGTGCATAATTTCATTTTTGTGCGATATGGAAGGTATCCGTGCATGGCTTTAGACCTCGGCACATCCCATAGCCTAGTGCTGCTTTTAATGATCCCAATCGATATGTTAACTCAGGCTTGAGTCGTTTCTTATCCAAGTGAATATTTGTAATTACGTGCCTCTTGTGTTAGTGACATTTATGTTGTACAATATACAACCTGAACACTCGCCCTCCTCATGAGGACTGTGATACAAGGCATTTCAACCTGTTTTGTGATGCAAATTTTTTCTTTGCTTGACATTGTCCTGGTTCTGATGTACTGATGTACTGGCAGGCACTAGACCTCATTCGTGGCAAGACTTCCTAATGTTGATGGATTCTGCATTGGAAGGTCATTTTTCAAATGATGAAGGTACTGAATTGGTTCGGTTAGCTTCTCGTTGTTTGCAGTATGAAGCACGTGAAAGACCAAATGCGAAGTCCCTTGTTTCAGTTCTCACATCACTCCAGAAAGAAGCAGAGGTATGCTAGATTGCTTTGTGTAACCAGCTTGTCTACATTCATTCTTTGGTTTGTGATGCTTAGATGAGATCTATTGAATTTCTCATCTGAAACTTAGTTTACTGTCATTTCGTTTTTCAATATGTGAAAAAACATACAATGAAAGCATCTCGTGTGCACTAGCATTCTCATATCATTCGTTCCTACAAATTTTTTATCTCTTTGATGCCTCTTCCATGAACAAGAGTATTAAAATATTATGTATGTCTTATTCCAATCTCTACTGTACTTTACTGATGTTCACATTATGTTGCACTAGCTTTGCTTTTGGTCTCAACTGGTTTGCAGTTCACACTTGTATAATTCTTTTCTCTTCAAATGTATGCTCATCTCTGTATCATCTCTGTTCTTTCATATATATGAAAGACTAGTTTCACCTTTTGAATTTATAATATTAGCAAAATTAGCATATTTGTGAAAGAAGAATTTTGCTAGATGCCATAAGTAATGTCTCATTTACAATAGCATGCAAGCAGGTTCCATCTTATGTGCTTCTCGGTATTCAGCGGGAAACAATATCATCCACACAGTCTTTATCACTGACACCTTTTGGTGAAGCATGCTTGCGAAGAGATCTCACAGCCATCCATGAGATTTTAGAGAAGATTGGATATAAGGATGATGAAGGCATTGCTAATGAGGTATGATTATCCCTCTGATATTTCTAGAATTCCCACTTCCATTTCTTCTATCTAAAGTATCCATAGTAGACGATAGAATTTGGATTCACAACCAGCTCATCTAAAAGCTTAATACAGAAGAAATAACTGTTGTACCTTTACAACATTGATTGTGGATGATATGTTTCATTTTGTAATGAAGTTAAAATCTTGATAGAATATTTGTCATGAGTTAGATTGTTCAATTAAATGGGCTACTTCTGTCTAGATAGCCTGCCTGATAAAATAAAACCACTTAGTTTAATGAATGTCTCATGTGAAGGAGATAATGGAGCAAGAGACGTGAGATTTTAAGCAAAATTTATGTTTTAATAGCAGAAGCTATGAAAATGAAAATGGTTCCGCTTCTTTAGAACAATCCTACATTTTACAGACATGGATTTTTCATTTTAATTTTGGGTGAAAATTTTTTTGTTATTAGAACTACCCTGTAACATTTTAGTTGAAAACTACACCTTGTTAAGAAAGAGTCTGTGCTATTTAAAAATCTTGATAATTACAAAATCATTGTTTTCAAATTTTGAGCAGAAGTCAATGTAATGTTTTACAGAACCTTTGAAATCTTGCCCTTCATGTTGAATTAGACAAACAGGTTAGGGAAATCACATCACCTATGTGCTATATTACACAATAACAGCTTTGATAGATCCTTGACTTAATAACAGCTTACATAGATACTTGACTTCCGTTTACCAAGTAAAACTTAACTAACTAGAATATGGGAGTAAAGATAATGGTGAAGAGGGTTATATTGATATATAGTTAAATATATTATATGGCTGCATAGTGGCATGAAAGTTCAATATGCTTCTCACTATGCTAAAGAAAGAGTGCAATGTCAGAGGAAATGAATAATTTAGTAGCTAGAAGCTTCATGCACTTTTAATGTCTGCTATAGATCTCTAACCTTCACTATGTGTTCTGTAGTTGAAAGATTTCTTTTCCGATGCAATGCAGCAATTTTTGATGATAAGTGACATCCTGTACTAATTATACAATTGGTCATGAAATCCTCTCATATAAATCACATTATACATTGCTTGATTAGAATCTTCAAGACTTAAATGATGATTTAATGGTTGTCCTCACAGTTATCTTTTCAAGTATGGACCAGCCAAATGCAGGAGACATTAAATTCTAAGAAGCACGGTGATGCTGCTTTTAAAGCAAAAGACTTTGCAACAGCCATTGACTATTATACACAGGTTAGTTTCTGACCGTTGTGCACTGTTCTGTGCACAATGTAAAATCAGAAATGCGTCTTGTCTGTTTGATGCATCGCACATCCTTGGCTATATACCATTCATGGATCTAGATTTCCGATGTTCAAGCGAATGACTTGTATTATGCAGTTCATTGATGGCGGGACTATGGTATCACCCACTATATATGCGAGGCGGTGCTTATCATACTTGATGAGTGAAATGGCAAAAGAAGCTCTTGACGATGCAATGCAAGCTCTGGTCGTGTCACCTGAATGGCCCACTGGTTTTTATCTTCAAGCAGCTTGTTTTTTCAGTCTTGGAGTGGAAAATGAAGCGCAAGAATCCTTGAAGGATGCCACCGAGTTAGAGTCAAAGTGGAAGAAAAAGTGAGTTGTATAGCCTTTTAATTTATGCATTTTTTTTTTCTCATTTTATTACTGGGTAGCTGTGTTTAGTGCTTGCATCGTCCCTTTTCTTTTTATATTTTTTTTTATTATTTCCCTTTTCAAATTTGTTGCTAATATTTGCAATTGTGACATCAATTGATCTAGCAAAAGTGAATGCTTGGTTTTTGGTAATAGATATCTTGGATTCATTTTTTTTTTTTTAGAATTATAAATTAATAGAATTGCTCCATAATTTTATATTTAAGTAAATGTTGAAGGGTGCTCATGACGCATGTTAAATAGAGCTACATTATGTGGATTTCATAAATCAATCCCCTGAGAAAGAAAAATGAAGTGACATATCCACAAAATCCACTTGTATCTAAAATGATGATTGACGTGCAAATTTACATTTAAAAGCAGACAAGATCATACAAAATTTTAAAGCAGAATGATTGGGGAAGGTATGTAGACATTATTGGTTTCAGGATAGACGTAAAATTAAACTACTAGGGACAAATTGTTACTAAGCTAAGACGATAATTATTTGCATGTATCAAGTTATTGTTGTAATTATATTGCAGCTTACATATATGTATAAAAATTTATCAATCATTGCACCATAATATTTTGTATAGTCTATAGTCCGGAGGTAGTCTTTGGTCACTTGTTTTGAGTTATGGACACCCAAGGTCAAAGCATGTCTGCCCGGCAGTGGGGGAGAAAACATAACATGTCGCAACAAAGTCTTGATTCAAGGCGTTAGCAAAACGCTGCCATCTGTTCAAAAAACAAAAACCCCTTAGCACCTTGGGAGAGGAGTGGGGGACGGCCTTATGCATAGGTAGCGGCTCTACAAAGTACGAACCGAATCTTTCTGTAAGCGAGTACTTCTAGATGCTTATAATTATGGCATCCATCTATGTTCGTGTGGCGGAAATTAAAGGTTTTACTTTTATTTTTTTTTACTCCTCATTTGGTTATAAAAACCCAAAATAAAAATTTACGATCAGTTTAAAGAAAGTAAACCAATTCAATGAAGAAAAGAAATAAATCAAACGATTTCCTTAATTGTACAAATATCAAATTTATCAACTCTTGTATGATACCACTGTAGATTATTACTTAAAAAAAAAAAAGCCATATTCTTGTGATATGTAATTCTATATGTTGCATTTGAATAATCTTAGATAATAAATTATAATTTAATCCATAAACCGTACCATATTAAAATTAATTTTTATGAATTAGACATGTCCTAAAACAAAACATAACATTTGATTCCAAGTGATAGAAAGCTAAAAGCATCCACTTGATGAATATATTGCATTGGCATAAGGTATTCTATTAACAATTAAGTACAATCGTCTACGCCAAAATGAATATTGCAACGGTTGTCAGCCGGTTAAAACCACAACTTTCCGCATCGGGCTACTACGCTGAAACGTATTAATTAACATTCAGATATTTTACAAGTGAAAGCAAATATTGATCAAATGTGTTTGGATAAATCACAACAAATTGATTGGTTGAGACATAAAATTTCTTGACGGATTTTTTTTTTTTTTATGTTTTGATAATAAAAGGAATTTATTTGTTAAACATAAACAGGCTACAAAAGCGTGGCTTTAGTTGCCACGTTAGCATCCGACCAAGCATCATTGCTTGTCAAAACACAGCCATCATCGTTGACAACATTACAAAACGAAATATTATTGCCAGTAGTAGTACTACAATGGACATTACTATCTGAAAAATAGTTATATAGATATTTATGTATGTGTCAATGTGTGTGTATCCTCGTCAAAAGTATAGGCTTACATAATTATTTCTTTTTATTTGTGAAAAGCTAGGACTTTCGATCAAGAACTTTTTCTTTGTATTTAAAAGTTGGGCATACTAAAGAGATAGATAGATTGTTTTTAAACTGCTCGGCTTGTGGTTCAAAAAATTACTCTTTAGATGAGATAGAGGTTTTTTTTTTTTTTTTTTTCCCTCTTTCTTTTCTATTTAATTTCATGTATTGATGTTGTTAAACTTATGATTTTACATAAAGTCACCAAGGGTGTACACGAGTTAACATAAAAGAGTTTTCTAAAATAATAAACCAATAAAATTATGGTTTTCAGCAACCTTATAATGCAAATTATGAGAGTCTCTTTTTATATATTTGCTTTAAGTTTTACTGTATTCAACAATTGTTCATGTACGAAAGAAAGTTTGTAATAGAGAATATACATATAACTAATCGTCATGTCCCAAGTGCTTCGGTGTGTTTCCAATATCCCAAAAATACACAAATATAGAAATAATTATGACTTCAGCATAACAAATAGCAGGAGATGAAAGGGGTTTGAATCATGTATCGAGGGTTGATGAGCCTCCACCAACCTGATGGAAAAGAAAGAAACAAAGAAAGAAATAAAAAAAAAAAGTTTTCGCATCCAAAGTTCTATATCAAATTCGGCCATCAAAAAGCACAGTTCGTTGCAATGTTTTTTTCTAGGGTCTCATGTCTCCCGATAATTACCCCATTGCAACTTCGTCCAAGCTTAGCTTATTGTACCATTTACATGTGTAAACCTCTAGATTTTATGATGAGCTTTATGCATAAACCATAGAACCGGAAGTTAAATTGAAAACCCTAAATTCAACTTAGGTTTACCCTAAGAACTAGAGTATCTAGGTCCAACAATCCCACGCTTGAAACCCTAAAACAATAAAAATGAGATAATTTTATATTATAGTTCGAAATAATGTAATATAACATAAAAAGATTGGATTAGTTAAAAATTCGTTCTTTTTGGACCCGAACGAGATCAGTTTCTGAAATTAGGGTCCTAACACGCAAAATAGTGAAAATATTCCGATAATATATTTAAACTTTTAATAAGATGAGGATTCATAAAATATCAGTTGCAAAATTTTTTGGCTTCTAAAAATATCAGATATAACTCATTTACTCGTATTTTCCTTACTACCAGTATTAATTTATCTTGTTTACAATTCAAGTTACTATTTTCTACTATTTATTGCTATTTTGCTATCTTTACTTTTTCTTAGTACCTATTCTTATACTCTTACTATCACGCCCCAAAGGGTACCCTAAACGTAACAGTCTACCGCATACTAAAGGAGATTTAGGAATCACTACCACAGTTATTCAAAAGTCTTATATTAAATGCAGTACGTTCTCTTATGATAATAAAATACTTGTGCAATTGGAGATAGATAGTTTAAATTAATAGAATAAGCATAAAAATATAAACCATAAATATCTCAAGATCATTTACAAAATACTAAGGGGCATTCTCCCGCAAAATAATAATCAGTCCAAGTATTAGTTTTTTACAACAACCTAAGCGTTTAAGGTTTCCTATGGAAGTCTATACAAAGCAAAATATAAAATTCTAGGAGAAACTCTTAATCTCGTATTACTTGAGTTGGCCAAGTCTTGAGACGCAACCATAAGTACGGGAACTGCAACAAAAAGAAGCTATGGGGTATAAGTTATACTAGCTTAGGGAGTAAATACTTCCAGAATACACATATCCCACAATTACATACATACAATCAAGTTGATTAATCATCCATATGAAATGCAACAACCACATGGGAAAACAAGACATATGATCAACCAGAAATCATATGTTGAATGGATTTACGCCCTCCATTCGGGGTTAGCAGATTAACAAATCTTGCGGTACTTGATAAGTGCTAAAAGATCTTTATTTCTAGCACTTAATGGATATGATTTTCTATGAATTTTATGAGAAATAATCAGGAAAAGGATACTTAATTGCTGCTTGTGTAATTTCAAGGTTTAAAGAATGAATTCAAAGATTTAAAGATGATTTGAGCTTAAATTAAGGAAAAAACAACAAACAATGCAAATGTTTGGTTTTCAAAGGTACACAACCTATTACATGGCCATACACATGCTAAGGTAGAGGGTCGAAAAGTGACCAGAAAGTTACTCTAAAAGTGCCCTATCTACTGCCTTAGGAGTGTACAAGGTAGTGTTGGAAGAATAGAATTGATTAGAAAAGTTTTTAACACAATTATAAAGTGCACTACCTCGAGCACGACCGTGCAGGTCATGGGGCACTCCTTGTGAAACTCCAACTTCTCCAACCTCCTATAAATAGACCATGTAACCTTTCATTTGAGGAGAGTTCCGTCCCAAACACTTTTTAAAACTCTAATAGAGATAAAAAAAGAACTTTCAAGGAGAAATTGCTGTGCTTATTGAAGATTACAAGACTTCCAAAAACCGAGTTTTCATTGTTTAAATCATGCTTATAGATTACTTTTCCAGATCTTTATGTTGTATTTCTGCATCTATGGAGGAGTAAATCTATATACCCTTAGTCTTGTGAAGCCCTAAACTCGAATATGTGGTTTAGATTTGCTTTTGATGAATGAAAGTTTGTGCCTTTGTATCTATTCATGTGTTTAAATTGTCTTTCAATTAATTTATGGCCAAAGTTGATTGTTTGTATGATTCTTGTTAGATAAAAAGAGGTTTCATCTAATAGGATAGATTTCCATGAATAGAAAGATTACATGTTTCACCTAGAGGTAGGGAAACATTGATTTTAGCATAAAGATTTGATCTTTATTAATGAATCTTGTTCTTAATGCGATTTCATATGGCGTTAGTGAGGAAGAGGTCTCCACTATCTCATGTGAAATTAGGAATCGATTAACTCGAGGGAGTAATTGATTTATTTGTGTGATTTTGCAATGTAAAGCATGACATTCTCATTTGATCAATCTTGTTTTATGAAATTAGGGTTTAGGGTGAATCAAGATGAAAGGTATGTTTTGTAATTGATAATCTTTTGTAAAGGCAAAATTATTGATATTAGGGTTGATAAATTAGTTAATTAATTAGATAATTAGTAATTTTAGATAATATTCTCATTAAAGATTCGGCTAGATAGTAGAGAATAGGTAATACTAGTAATTGTTTTCAAAGATCATTAAGGATGATACCTGATTTAATCATGTACTACTTGAGATAGGTATACTTGCCTAGTATTGATCAAAGGATTTGAATTAAGATTATAAACTTTAAGAAAAGAACATAACTAGTACTGCTTTGAATTACTGTTCTGTTTTATGGCTCATGGGCAACCCATCAACTGTACCGTTTTATGGTTCACGGACAACCCATCTCATTCATATCTTTTATGGATCACGGAGAACCAATCATGATTAAATGTACCATCGCCATCATGAAGTGACCATGTCCATATTACTTATTAATCCGAATAATCATTAATGCAATTTCATAGGTGATAAATCAATTTTGCAAACACTCATAATCATGGCATATGGACATACATCAATTAATTACCCGTTTCGATATACTTAGAACATTTTTCTCAACACATCAGGATAGCCCAATTTTTATCTTTACCTATCATTCTAGTGCAACTACAAATTACAAACACAATACAAAATGGTAAATAAGAAGTATGACTCACTCAGCCATGGACACCGGTCTTTAATCATAGTAATTCGGGGCAAGAATTGCTCCAATTCAAAGTCACATAAATGAAAGAAATACCCAAATGAGTATTTCAAGCCATAACTAATCCAACTTATCAAATAAAAACTTTTAAATTTGTAATTTTCGTGGTAAATGGAAATTCCAACTTAAAACGGTAATAACTTGGTCATTTTAACTCGGAATTTCGCAAATAAGCAGTCAATTTCTATCTACTTCAAAAGATATATCTATTTATGATGTTATTATTAAGTTTTGAAAACTTTTGGGTCTTGAAAAGCTGGGACCAGATCTGATCAATAGCTAAAAATAGCATTTGCAAAATTGTTTTGTGAAATTCACATTATTTCTACCAATTATAATATATGTGCATGTAATATCAATAAGTTATTATCATGAATGACATGATATGAACTATCTATATGTGTATTCTTGATGATATTTGATTAAAATGAATTTTTAGAAAACTTTTACTCTGCAAAAATTTCAAGAATACTTGACTTAGAAAAACTAGTTTTATTTCTTGCAAAATCACCCTTGTTTTACTAAAATAAGGCCTTTGATGACCTATATGCCTAATACCTCCATTATTTTAATAATATTATTCATTTAGGAGTGGGAAAATGGATGTTTAAATAGAGGTCTTGCCTAATTATGAATTTTACAAAATTTATAAGGAATGAAAATAGTGTTTGATTTATGTTTTGAAACCTTTCCTTTGTTTTAGGATTATACTTTCATAAAATCCATTTATTCTTGTCAAAATTAAGTTTTGACTACATCTATTCTCTAAGGCTTTTATTTTTCTATTTAAATCCTCATTTTAGAATTTGGAAATAGGTGTTTAAGTGAGGGTCATTTCCAAATCCGATTTTTTAAATTTGTTTTTTAGATTATTTCTTGGGTAAAACTCATTTGATCTTTCAAAAATTAAGTCCTAGTCAAACATATTCCTTAATGCCTTCATTTCCATAATAAAACTCTTGTTTTGAGGTTGGAAAATAAATGTTTGCTTAGCAACTCACCCTAGTTACAAATTTCAAGTTCTTGTTGGGGTTGAACAAGTTCTAACTTAACTTTTGTACCTTTTTCTTATTTTGAAAATATTTCTTAGTAAAATTGGATTTAACTCATCAAAATCATTTCTTTATGATACATATTCCCTAAGCCTTTTATATTTAATGTAAAATCTTCATTTGAAGTTGGAAAATATGTTTTCAAAATAGGTGTCTTTTTCCATCGGAATTTCCAAAATTTATTCTTTATTAAAACTAAAATAGATCTTGAACTTTTTGGCATATTCTCATTATTGTCATACTACTGCAAGTCTTTCATGTACATAATATAAGTATTTATGGCATTTATATGCTCCAAAACAAATAGATCTATGATGCCATGCAAGTCATGGATGCAAATGAAATATGAACATTATGTAAATGAGGTTAGTAACAAGCTAGATTCACAAAAATATCAATATGAAAATATATAGTAATAATATAGCAAAACAATAGCTTAAAACAACTTAAATGTAAAGATTCACAACATCGTAATGGCAAGAATATTATGCTTAAGTATTTCCACATCCCTAGCATAAATCTCATGGAGATTTTGATGGAACTACACATATATGATCTTTCCATTACATGTTTTATTTATGGTAGGGTTTAGATCTATTACCTATTAAATGTTTGGAACTAGAAAACTTAAAGAAAAAGTGTGTGTGTGTGTGTATAAGGAAAGGTTGCTCACGGCACAGGAAAGGAGAAAGGAGAAAAGAAAAACAATTTTCAAAAGTTTGACTTTTTGCTGTGAAGAAGGAAAATGAAAAGTGAAAGGCATAAAAGTGTTTACATAAAAAAGATTAGGGTTTTGTGTGATTGGGAGTATAGGGGGAGCCGCCGGACTTGAGTGGGGAGGGAGGGAGAGAGAGAGATGTGTGTTTGTTTTGTGAAATTTTTTCAAATTTAATAAGTAATTTAAGTAATAAAAATGTATTAGAAAAGTAAATTGTAATGAAAATAATGTAAGATTGTAAGAATAGGTTCTAAGAATGGAAGAATAGGGTATGAGTGGTTGTACTTGATAAATAATATGATTAGAAATAAAAAAATAGATTGGATAATTAAATTACTGGTAGTAATGAAAATACGATAAAAGGCTATAATCAAAAAATTCTTATAATTGTATTTTTGAATTCTTTATTAAATTTCGGTTCTAAAAAGTCCTATATAATATTTTTCTATTTTCGAGCCTCGAGTATCAGTTTTCGAGAACAAATCCCGATCGGGCTTGAAACGAATGAAATTTTTTGAATTCTTATCTTTTTATGTTTCTGTATATTATTTAGGCCTATATTCTAAAGTTAACTCATTTTTATTGTTCTAAGGTTTCGTTCTAGATATTGCCGGTGTAAACCCCTGAAAACTTCATAATCCTTAGAATCCTAAGAGTCAAACACCGGAAACGAAACCCTAAAAAAAAAAATTGGACCAAGTTAAAACTTAATTCTAAATAAGATAAAAAATAAAATTTCTTAATCTGAGAAATAGGGAACCCTCAAAAACAAAATAGAAAATCCAACTATTGGTTGAATCAATATCTGTACATCAATCAAATCACCTATCCGATTCCTAAGCACACAAATAAAGAGAATATATCCAAATAATGCTCGATAATGAAATGCTAAGATCATAAATCCTTCAGTGAATTTTAGAGTTAGAAATTTCAACTTTTACCAAAAGTCAAACTAAGTTAACTCATAACCCTAGACTCGGTTAAACGATCCCGAGAACTAAAAACTATTAAATAATCACAAATAAAATTAGGTAAACCATAGATATCGAGCTAAAAATATAAAACGATCAAAACTCCAAAATTATAGGATCTTACGAATAACTCAATAAAACCGGAAGTCAAATCGAAACCCTAAAAGTCAACAAAGCTTATAACAAACCCTAGTGTTTAAGATCCGGTAATCCTGCGCTCTTAAACCCTAAACAACGAAATGAAAATAATTGTTGATAATAGTTCGTCATAATATAGAGAAGCTTAAAAATATCATATTCGCAAATTTCTAGTGTCTTTCAGATCCAAACGGAATCAGTTTTCAAAAACCGTGCCCTGGTACACCGGATGACAAAAATATTCTGTAAATACTAATTGACTCGTAAAAATATAAGGTTTTCAAAAATATCACTTTTAGAATTTTTCGGTAGCTAAAAATTACAGATATTGCATTTATACGCGTATTTTTATTACTATCGGTGCTTTAATTGTCTAGTCTACTATTCATAGTACTTTTCTATTATTCGTTACTATTCCTCTATCTCTACTTTTTTTTACTACCTATTCTTACACGTACATACCTATTTCTTACAATTTTCTTTTCCCATAGAAATTCTACACCACACATTACTAAACTTTTTTTACACTTTTTTTCTAAAGTTAATTTTTAATCAAATTTCTCTCTCTCTTTAAGCTATTGCCGTCCACCCCCTTCTCTCTCTTCACTCTCATTTATTTTTTTTTCAATTAATTTAATTACATCTAATTTTCACTCCAAAATTCTATAAATACCCCATTCTTCTTCATTATTTCACACAATTCATTTCACTACCAAAACTCTCTCAAATTCTCTACACAAACACTCTCCACAAAATTTTCCTTTACCAAAACTCTCTTTCACCAAATACTCACAAAATTTCTCTCTATACACAATACAACTATCATTTCTCAATAACCACATAACCATACATTCACTACCATCTTCATACCACATAAACACTTTAGGTAAAAAAAAATTTCAACAATTTATTTACTTATGTCATGTAATTTAACATGACTATGGTATTGTTTTGAAACTCATATGAGTAGTAAAAACAATAACATGTTCATGTTTTGTTCTTACACATAAACTTCCTATTTTAGTATGTTGTTATTGTTTCTTATTCATATCTAACTAAATATATTTATGTATTTATATATAATCTTTAGAGCATATAAGCTCACTTGTTATTTATTTAATTTCATGCTATTTCTTTAAGACTAGTTTTTCTAGTCTTAGACTTGTCCATATCAAATCAAAACAACCTTTTATTTATTTTGTTTAATCTTTTGGGACTAGTCCATTCTTAGTTCGAGATGCTTTGATAAAGCTAAGGCTCGCAATACTTGACCGAGACACCTTGATGAAGCTAAGGTTCCCAATACTTGATATTTTTATTTTGCTTATTGTTTCTAGTAATTTCTTATGTTCTTATTATTTTATATGCTCATAATACTTGCATCTACATAATGATATTGTCTCAACTAATTTAAAAGTAGAATTTTACTTTACTAAAGGAACTTAAAACTAAATTTTCTATTATGTAACTTATCACAAAATAATGGAGTTATTATCAACAACATAGAAATAGAGTTTTCTCAACGTTTTCTTAAATAACAAAGATAATTTACCAAGGAAACATAAGAAATAAATATTTTCTTTGTATATTATGGTGACCTAAGTTTTAGTAAAATAATTTGTTAATATTAAAAGTTTTTACAAAAAAGCTTCGAATAAACTCTTTTTAACTTCATAACAAAACTAAGAAACAAATTAGTTTTCAAAGTTAAGATGAATTCAATCCATAAAGTTATAACCCCCTAGGAAAACAATGATTTTCAAGTTTCTAAAAGAGAAACTTATTTTCAAATAATTAAATGATATAAGATAGAAACAAAGGATTTTATAAAAAAAAAATGATTCTTTTCGAAAGAAATAAAAGAACAAGTTTTAGAAAGCAAAAATTTATATTTTAGATAATAAATATAAGAAGACAAGACTCATTTTTTAAAACCATCCTAAATACAAAGTTATAAAAAGGTTTTCAACGACTTAATACACTTTGATAACTTTGATCTTTTATCACTAGAAGTAAAATTTATGCAAGACTAAGGTTAAAGGAAAATTTACTTTGTTTTTGGAAAAAAATGAAGAAAATAAAATAAATATACTCATTTATAATAACCTATGAAAATATAAAGTTTCTTCAAAAGACTTGAAAAGAAATTGTCAAAGTTAAAGTTTTAACAACTCAAAAAATTGTTGTATAAAATAAATTGTTGAGACACTAGCATTAGAAATTTCGCATATAAAGTGAGCTTATCTATATACTCAAAGGATTTATCAATTATATATATATATATTTTTTTTTTTTTACTAAAGGATTTTTGAATGAAGATTGAGTTAGAAAATGGATTTGCAAAAGTTTAGAAATATTCGTTTTAAATTTGTACCTAACGTTTTTGGAACCCAAATGACCTTATATGACAAAGATAACCTTAGAAATCGATAGATCTTTTCGAATAGGTAAAAAACGGTACATTATATGCGAAATTCCGAGTTAAAATGAGCAAGTTATGGTCATTTTAAATTGGAATTTCATTCTATACGATTTTGACGAACATAGTGAAATAGAATTAGAAAGTTTAAATAGAACTTCTACGAAATACTCATCCCGGGTATTTCTTTTGTCTAGGTGAATAAGGATGTGAGATTACCTTTCTTGAGGATTACTACGACTAAGAAGACCGCGAAATGGACGAGTGAGTTATTCCTCTTAATTTCGTTACCTTGTTTGTGCTTGTAAAGTAGTGGCATTAGTATACTAAGGAAAGATAAAAATGGATATGTATGGGAATTCGGGGATATGTATATATGTGATTCTTTATCTATGCGTGAAATGAGAATTAAGAATATCGCAACTACAAACTGTCTGTTTAAGTGTTTTTGTTTACTTACTTGTATAACTGTTTATTATTTGCTAAGTTGATTGATCACCCCCTAATAAACCTTAATAAGGTTTGACTTAAGAAAAATAAAATGCTCACGCATAGTATCCATCGAGTCACATCTCTTTCGGAAGGCTGCTACTCCTACGCGTAGAGTTGGATTGGCTGTGATCATGTGGTGACACAGGCCATGTTCCTTCCTAGAGAATCCAAATCGCCTGGGAAATGCGACTCTAGGTTTGGGGCCGAGCCAATCGAACGCTTTGGGTGGGGACCTGGGGACTAGCAGTAGAAGATCGGGGATGTTCAACACCGATTCCCTAACCTTCGATATGAAGGGGTAAATCCGTTCTATATATGTTTTCCAGATAACTATATATATTTGCGTAATCATGTGATTGTTGCATTGTATGCATAGCATATGTGTGAAAATCCAAATGAACTTGTTTGAAAATATGGTGCGAATGAAAAGGAATATCTCACTAAGCTAGTTGTAGCTTGTCCCCCCATGGATTTTGCTGAAATAGGTATACTCGTGGCTTAAATTGAGGATCATGACGTTAAAAAAGTCATGGAGGGATATTAAGCTTCTATGAAGGAAATGGAATCATAAGATGAAGTAATTTTATAAGGTTCATTATATGTAATGACTTATATGATTAATGATGTATATTTATTTGAAGACAATAGAGGGATATGCCCCTAAGAATTGTAATTTAATATGTTTATGTTTTATGATAAATATTCTCTTTGCCTTGTTACTTATTTATTATCAATACAAATTGCATTACTCCGATGCGTTCTCTTGATTGTGATGTACGCCTTGTACATGATATAAAAGCCTTTGCATGACTGAGATCTAGTATTATGTACGGTGGACTGCCATAATTATACGCGTATTTTCTTATTACTGGTATTTTATTAGTCATATCTACTTTACATTTATACTATTCTATACTATTCTTTTCTCTCTACTTTTTCTAACACCTACTCTTACAATACCATAACATATAACGTTTACCTTTTACCTTTCCTATAATTTTATTTCACATCTACCTTACTTATTAATTCGTTTAATCAATAAAAATACAAAAAATAAATTTTCTCCCTCTCTTACACTCATGGTCGACGCCCCTTGCCCCCCTTCTCTCTCAATTTTCTTTTATTTAAATAACTCAATAATCACTCCATATTTTCCTATAAATACCCCATTCCTCTTTCACTTCTTTCACACAATTACTACTCACAAATTTCTATACAAAAACTTTCTTAAATTCTTCTCTCAACAAAACCTATAACCACATAACACTTCAAAAACTTTCTTTAGGTAAATTTTTCTTATTATTTTCTTCTCCTCATATCATGTAACTTTACATAACCATGGTGTGAGTTTCCAAAAACTAAATGTTATGAAAGCTACACCATGTTCATGTATTGTTCTTGTTCATGAAAATCTATTCATGTATATATTGTTTTATTTTGTTCATGTTATTAATATTATATCTTAGTATTATTATGTATCTATATATATATATATATATATATTCTCTAGAGCATATAAGCTTACTTGCAATTTATTTATTTTCATGCAAAGTAATTTATTTACTTCTTCCATTGCAAATTATTGATTTCTTATTGTTTTAGGACTAGTCTCTAATCTTAGACTTGTCCTCATCAAGTCAAAACAAATTTTTCTTTCTTTCATTTTATTTTTCTTTTGGGACTAGTCTATTTCTTAGTCTTGGGAGCTTTGAAGAAGCTAAGACTCCCAATACTTGACCTTATTTATTATTCATATTATTTTTGCTTGTTGATATTATTTCTCATAAATCATGCCATTAAGATCGTTATCACGCCACGTAGGGTATCCTAAACGTAACAGCCCCCACATACTAAGCAAGACTCTCGAGTTCCCTAACCGAGCCCTCTCGGGAGTCTTAAATAGATGTAAAGCGTCCCTTTACGACAATAGAGTACTTCGACAAATGGAGTTAAACAATTTAATGTGGCATTCATTAGCCATAGATAATAAATAAAAAACGCATAATTATAGTTTACAAAATCTAAGGGGCATTCCCCCGCAAAAGAATGACAAGTCCATTGCAGTCATCCAGAGTCCTTAGTTTCCAACGGAAGTCTATACAAAAGAATGGATTAAACTTCTATGGGAAACTCCTATCTCCGGTACCTGTGCTGTAGCTTGCCTCGGCCTAAGCCATATAAACTCGTGCTGCAATAGATAAAAACTATGGGGGCGTAAGCTAACTAGCTTAGTGAGTAATAACTTCCATAACACAATTAAGTATAATTCATTCAACAAGTGATTATTCAAGCAAGTGTATGCATCAAACAAATGTGATCAACAAACATATGACCAACCGAAAATCATATGTGGATGGACTTACGCCCTCCATCCCGGGTTAGCATTAACGAATCCTGCGGTACGACGCTGTTTAAGCTCACGGTCAACTAAATATTTACTCGTTTTATGGATCACGATTAACCAATAATTTCGTTTTATGGATCACGATTAACCAACAATTTCGTTTTATGGATCACGATTAACCAACATATTCGTTTTATGGATCACGAAAAACCAACCAATGCAAATGCTCCGTCCCCATCGTGATATGAATGAATCCAATCTTAATTGAAGTCGAATATATATTAATTCAGTTCTTTGAAGTGACCAACAAGTATTTGTCACGCCCCAAAGGGTACCCTAAACGCGACAGTCCACCACACGCGATACTTAAACTTAAGTATGACCACCTTAGTCATCCCATAAGTTTACATATCGAGTGTAAGGTGTACTTTCACAACTTTTAGGATCACACTTTGATTCGAGTAGTCTTAAGAAAGCATACATAGCATTAAGAATATAAATCACATCAAGATAAATAGTTAATCTTTACAAAAGCCAAGGGGGCATACCCCCGCCAAAATAATGGGAGTCTACATCGTTTAGCTCAATTACATACATCTGAATTTATATTAAAGAGATTTTCCTAGAAGTCCGCGCCTATACTAGGTCCCCACTTCCTCAAAAGCTCTTTAATCCAATGTGATAAACCTGCACAAAGTGTCCTCTCGGAACATCCAAAAATAGGAGCACTGCAACAAAAACTATTGGGGTATAAGCTAATGCTTAGTGAGATTCATTTTCTTCAAGTAACATGCCCGACCAAGCTAAAATATCTATACAAGCAAGTTATAATTAAGCAACCATATGAATGCACAAGCATATGAGCAAGCAGGCATATGACTTTCCGGTAGTCATAAGTGAATGAATTTACGCCCTCCATTCGGGGTTTGGGGTAGTTCATAAGACATGCAACTACAATTCCAAAGTTGGTCCATAAGACATGCAACCATAATCCCAATCTTAAGTGGGGTGGTCCATAAGACATGCAACCACAACTTTTAGTGTTGGTCCATAAGTCATGCAACCATAGTTTCATTATTTGAATGGGGTGGTCCATAAGTCATGCAACCCTAATCCCCTTCATTAAAGACCCGCTGCCTCCCAAATACACCTTTGTCTCACCAAAGGCATACTCGACAAGGATATGTGACTCAATACGTGATATGCATGTACAATTATTCATATAATCATGGTATATTAATTAGATAATTTAAAAGTGACCATACAATTTCAGACATTCCAAATCTATACTAGCTCATACAAGATTATTGCAACAAAGCTTGCCTCGATATACTTATTGTTCATTCATGCAAGTTTAGATCACCATTCAATCACAATTTTATCTTTTCCTAAGTTTAATGCCACTACTACTATAAGCACATCCAAGAGCATAATTAATTGAGAAATGAACTCACTTGTCCATGTAGTGAAAATCCACTAGTCGTAATAGTCCTCGGGAAGTGGTAACCCATCCTCCAATTCACCTAGGTACAAAGAATACCCTCAGTGAGTATCTCTTATGAAGTTCTATTAAACTTAACAATTTTATTTACTAAGTTCGTCAATTTCTGCCTAGGTTGAATCCTTAACTTAAAAGGTCATATCGAACTCATTTTAACTCGGAATTTAGCTTATAATATACCGATTTATACCTACTTCGAAAGAGCTATCTATTTCCAAAGTTAATTCAAACACTTAAGGTCATTTAGGGTCGGAAACATACTGTACAGTAGGGTTGCGAAAATTCCAAGATTTGAGCCTTTGTGAAAAATTGCCATATCTACTCTATTTAACTACTTAGACCAATTTATTTTAGTCCTAAGCTTGCAAGGGGATCCTCAAAACAAAATTAAGAGATTACACACTTATCTAATACCAAACATAAAGTTCAAATGAAATTTCTAAGAATCCATTTTCGTAAAACCGAAATTTACAAGTTGAAACTCATTGTTTTGTTTTGAGTAATTCCTTTACTAAAACTTACTTAGTTCAATGAAAATAATTTTCCTATATTATATATTATCAAAGCATTCCATTTTCAATATAAAATACTTGTTTTGAGATAAAAAAGAAGGTTTTAAAAATTGGTCTCCTCATAATTACGAATTTCCTCTTTGAAGTTTTCAATGAAGACAAGAACTAAGTTTTGTCTTTTTCAAAACACTTGATTTAAGCTATACCTTTTTGGAAAACTCATTTAAACTTATGAAAATTCATTCCTTAAGATATCTATACCAAGAGTCCCTTATATTTTTGTCTAAATCTTCATTTTAAAGTTGGATGATGGTTTCAAAAATAGGTCTTGGTCTTGATCCGAATTTTCATAAATTTATTTTGGACATATCTCTTGGGAAAATTTATCAAAACTCATGAAAAAACAACCCATTACATATTATATCCTAAAACCCTTCATTTCTTGAATAAAATCCTCATTTGTGAGTTGAAAAACATGTTTTTATTTTAGGTCTTTGTCTTGATCCGAAAATACAATTTTTGTTTTTGAAAATAAACTTTGAAAATCAACTTTGATTCTTGTAAGATGAAGTCTTGATGATATACATCCATCAAACCTTCATTTTCTTAACAAAAACTTTCATTTTAAGACTTGGAAGGGGTTTTTAAGATGGTGCCTTGACAAGTTACGAATTTCACTTTTTCATTCAACTCAAATCTAAGATCTACTCAATATATAACCATGAAAGCATAAGAAAAACTTAGTAATAGGCCTTAAACTCCTAGATCTACACATAAACATAACTAAAGCTTGGTAAAACTAGATCTACAAGTTATCACATAAACAAGAAGATAAACAAGCCTTCCATATAACAAAAATACTAAGAACAAAAGAGATCATCATCTAGAGGAGTGTTTCACTTCTTGGCATCATCATCCATAGCTTTTAAGCTTGTGGAATGTCCTTTGATGCATGAAACATCCATGGTATCATCCTAGAACATCTTATAAGAGCAAAAAGGGAAAGATTACCTCAAATATTGCAAGAAATATATGTGGAAGCAAGAAAGAAAAATGGGGCAGCTTGTTTTCAAGAAGACAAGGCAAGGAAGAGAAAAGAGAGGGAAAAAGAGAGAGGAAAAATATAGGGTTTACAAATATGAAAGAGGGAAGGAATGAGATGTTTACATAGAGATAAATGTGTGTTAAAAATTTAAAAAAAAAATAAAATAGCAGCTGCATGGAGGGAGGGCTGGCGTGATTCCAAGGAGTGTAGGAGTGTGTGTGGTTGATTTCCAATTTGTATTTTTGAATGTGTAACAAGTTGCATCCATTTCTAACTAAAATAGACTTTAAAAATATCAAATAATTGATTAAAAATAATGAAAAGTGGCTATTTTATGGGGAATGGGCAGCTGCAAATTTTGGGAAATGGAAGTGTAAGAAAAAGCAAAAGAAGACATAATAATGTGTAGTAATGATAATGTATGTGTACTTGAGGTATGGGTTGATAAAGTGGCTTTTTGAATAAGAAAATATATAAAATAAATTAAGAAAAATATTTTATTTAAGTGGCAGAATTTTTATGATTTAAATAAAATAATCAATTAAATTATTTTTAGAAATTTAACAATTAAGTTACCGTAAGAGTAAAATAAGCTTATATGAGCTATAACTGATATTTTTAGAATCCGAAAAATTCTAAACTTGATATTTTTGAAATCTTATAAAAATACGAGTCTAAAAATATTAAAGATATATTTTTAATTTTCGAGCCCCGGGACACGCTTTCCAAAGCAGTATCCAAACGGGTTCGAAATAAGCCGAAAATGAACCAATCTGATATTTTTAATAATCAAATATTATTACGGACTATTCTAAACACTTTAATTATTTTTCGACTCCTCGATTTACGAACTCGGGTTTGTCGGATCTAAACGGTAGGGCTTTACTCAAGATCCGTTGACCTAAGGTCTCCGGTAGACTTTCTAGCTTAAGATTTAGGGCTTAGAAAACAGGGGTTTACCGTATTTGCAGATAATCATCATAAGATACTAGATAATCAGTCAATAGCTTAACACCCGGTTTCGATATTCCTTAAGTTCCATTTCACATATCAACAGTAGACAACATATATAATTCCCATATACCCCATCGTGCATATACAATTTCGTTTTATCTTTGCCTACACCACTAGTGCCACTACATTACAATCACATTCATTAATTGAGAGTGGAAGTAAAACTCACTCGGCCATTGAACGCCGGTCTTTCTAATAGTAGTAACGGAGGTAGGGTGTCGTCCTGCTCGGGATCACCTACCAAGCAAGAATAATCCTAATGAGATTCTCATCATGTAACTAAATCAAGCTATACATCTAGACTAGATGAATTCGGATTTCTCGCTATTTGCGGAAGTTCCGACTTAAAACGGCCATAACTTGGTCATTTTAACTCGGAATTTCGAAATTTATATCGATCTCTATCTACTTCGAAAGATCTATCTATTTCTAGTATTATTTTCAAGTTTTGAAAATAGTAAGGTCACGGAAAAGTGGGATCAGATCTGTTCCGCAAATGTTTCAATCTCAAAAAATTTGTTTTGCTTTTGATAAGAAATGTTCCTAGTTGATGATTCATGCATGATCGTATGGGAATGAATTACTAACATGAATGCCATGTAATGAGCTCAATATCAGGCCATGATGATTTTGTGATAATATACTCCTATGACTCCTAAGTGTTAGAAAATTTCACAAGGTTATTTCTAAGAAGCTATTTTTTCACATTATACTCCTTAGGGTTTCTTTGACTTTTAATCTTGTAATCCACTTGTTATCTATCTAAAAATAAGTTCTCAAAGTCTATAGTAGTCATGGCCTTCATTCATGCATAAAAATCCACATTTTTCATTTGGTAAACATGTTTTTAAACAAGCTACTTGTAAAAATCTGAATTTTTAAAATTCATTTCCTTACATTTTTCTTATGGAAAAACTTGTCTAATGATTAAAATTTGAAGCTCCAACATATATATTATCTAAGGACTTCATTTAGCTTATGAGCTATCCAATTTAGTCTTAGATACTAAGTGTTCTTGTGGGCATGAACCTAAATTACGAATTTGACTACACATCCATATCTCAATATTTTCCATTCTAACTTTACTTCTTATTTTTACATTTCTATCATGCCTAAACTCACCTAAGTTTATAAGAATCATTCCTTCAATATACCTATTACACATACCTTCATTTTCTTATGAAACATGAGTTAAAAATTGATTTTGGGGGCTTTAAAGTAGGGTTTCACTTTCATCCGAATTTCCAACATTGCATATTTAACAAAACCTTTCCTTTTTCAATATTCTTGCTTCCCATATGTGAAGATCTACTATCTAACATCTCTATACATGAACAAGACTACATTTTTATGATCATCAATGCATAGAAAACAAAATAAACCTATGATCATGCATGTACATGGAGATGTGGATGTCTAAAATTTAGATCTACTATATATAATGCATGAATCATGGATCTCATGGCATGAACCACAATATATGTACAAGATCTCTACTTTACATGCATGAACAAGTTGATATTTCAAGCAAAACTCATTCAAAGACTAGATCCACTTCTTGTGATGGCTTAAGATTCTTGTAGTAGTGTTTTCATATCCCTTGCTTATGCTCATTGGGATTTAAATGAGAAAACACACAAGAATGATCTTGCCATTACAAGATTTGGGATGAACAAGGCTTAAGATCAACCTACCAATAGAGGATTAAAGGAGAAATGAAGAAGACTTGAGTTGAAATTGAAAGGGAAGAGGGAGGGGGAGCTCTCGGCACTTAAGGAAAAAAAAAAGAAGAGGTTTTTCTCTTTGTAACAATTTGAAACAAGAAGAAAATGAAGAGAGAGAGAAAAATATGTATATATATGAAGTGAATTAGGGTTTTGATAATTAAAATGAAGTAAAAAATAAATTGAGAGGAAAACAAGGGGGGGGGGGGGGGGGGGGGGGGGGGGGGCGTTTGCGCCAGCCACTCCTTTGTGTGTGTGTGTGTGTGTTTGAAATTTTAATATTTGTAATTTAGTTAATTAAAATGTAATAAATGTGATAATTGATTAAAAGACAAAATTTCTTGGAAAGAAAAATTGAAATGAGTAGTTGTAAGGATGTAGAATAGGTATGGGTAGTTTGTGTGTAGGTTGTACTTGTGAATAGTAGACAAGACATCTACTTTACCGGTTGTACGAAAACACGGGAAAAGCTATAACTGTAATTTTTATAGCTCGGAAAATTACAAGAATTGATATTTTTGGAATCCTTATAAAATTACGGTTCTAATGAATATCCCAAAACATTTTTCTGAATCCGTGGCTCGGGGCACGCTTTTCCGTAATTGAGCTCGGGAAGGCTCGGAATTGAAAAATTCCCGAATTTAAAACTTTCAAAGGTTTAAAATGTACTTTACAACAATGATTCAACTTCTTTACTTTATAAAATTTCTTTTATTATGAACCGAAGGAAAGCCGGATTTAGGGTTCCTAGGCCTCTCACAGGACTCAAACTAGACCGGATTAGGGTTTCGCTTTCACCCCGGGGTTTCCTAGCCACTGAGGATACCGGGGTTTACAACCTCCACCTTAAATAATGTTTTGTCCTCAAAACGGAACTGACGTACCTTGTCCTTCGAATATCTCGGGTACTTTCTCCGGATTTCATCTTCAGCTTCCCAGGTTGCTTCTTCAAAGGCATGATTCCTCCATAACACTTTGACGTAGTGAATGTCTTTGTTTCGTAGCCTTTGAGTTTTCTTATCCAATATCTTCACTGGGTGTTCCTCATATGTCAGGTTTTCCTTCAACTGGATTGGTTCCAATTCCAGAATCCTTTCTGGGTCGGCAACGTATCCTCAAACTGACACATGGAATACATTGTGAATCCCGGACAAATTTGGTGGCAGGGATTGCCGATACGCTAAATCTCCGACTCTTTCTAGGATTTCAAAAGGTCCAATATATCTCGGGCTTAACTTCCCCTGAGTACGCATCCTCTTGATACTTTTAGTCGGGTTTATCGTTAGGTACACATGATCACCCACCTTGAACTCAAGTTCTCTTCTTTTCAAATCTGCCCAGCTCTTTTGCCGGTCCTGAGCTTCTTTCATTTTCCGCTGAATCAACCTCACTTTATCCGCGGCTTCTTGTACCAATTCCGGCCCAATTGCTACCTTTTCCACTTCATCCCAAAACAAAGGGGACCTACAACGCCGTCCATACAAAGCTTCATACGGTGGCATCTGGATGGTGGAGTGATAGCTGTTATTGTAGGCAAACTCGATTAGGTGTACATGACTATCCCAATTCCCTTTGAATTCCAAGGCACACGCTCGCAACATGTCTTCTAGGGTTTGGATCGTCCGCTCAGACTGTCCGTCGGTCTGAGGATGATAAGCCGTGCTGAAGTGCAATTTGGTGCCCAAGCTCTTTTGCAAGCTTGTCCAAAACTTGGACACAAATCTCGGGTCTCTATCTGAGATAATCCCTGCAGGTATGCCATGTAACCTTATGATTTCTCTGATATAGATCTTGGCTAACCTTTCCATTGAATAGGTCATATTTATGGGTAGAAATGCGCCGACTTAGTTAACCGATCCACTATCACCCATATTGCATCACAACCAGATGGAGTCTTGGGAAAACCACACACAAAATCCATGGATATCTGATCCCACTTCCATTCGGGGATGGTAAGGGCTTTAGCAATCCGCTCGGTCTCTGGTGCTCTACTTTCACCTATTGGCATACTGAACACTTCATCACATAATCTGCCACATCTCGCTTCATTCCATTCCACCAATAGCAGCTTTTCAAATCTTGATACATTTTGGTGCCTCCGGATGCATGGTATATCCAGAGTTATGTGCTTCGCTCATTATTTCCTTTCTCAACTCCTCGTCCTCTGGTACACACAGCCTTCCATTCATTTGGATCACATCTTCATCATCTACGGCAAAGTCAAGGTACTTTCCTGCTTGGGTTTCCCTTTTTATCTTTTGTATCACCTCGTCATACCTTTAGGCTTCCTTGATTCTCTCTACGAGGGTCGGTTCTAGTGCCAAGTTGGATATCTCGAGCTCAGTGCTTCGATCTATGAACTCGATCCTTAGTTTTTCAAACTCCTTAATCAAATCTCTTTGGCTCGTGATCAAGGCGGCTACTTCTCCGTGATTCTTCCGACTTAGGGCATCTGCGACCGCATTTACTTTCCCTGGATAGTAATTTATTCCTAGATCATAATCCTTTATTAATTCTAGCCACCTCCTTTGTCTCATGTTTAGCTCCTTCTGTGTGAACAGGTATTTAAGGCTTTTATGATCTGTGTATATCTCATACCTTTGCCCATATAGATAATGTCTCCATAACTTCAAAGCGAAGACAACGGCAGCTAATTCCAAATCATGCATAGGGTAATTCTGCTCATGCGGTCTCAATTGCCGAAAAGCATATGCAATAACCTTCCGCTCTTGCATCAAGACGCATCCAAGGCCATTCCTTGAAGCGTCACTATGTACCGTATAGGACTTTTCTAGGTCCAGTAGAACCAAAATCGGTGCCGATACCAATCGTCGTTTTAGCTCTGAAAGCTCTGTTCCCTTTGTCCGTCCAAACGAATTTCTCATTCTTTTGAGTTAATTGAGTCAGCGGTTTGGCTATCTTAGAGAAATCCTTCACAAACTTGCGATAGTAGCCAGCTAATCCCAAGAAACTCCTTACTTCGGTAACCGTTTGCGGTGGCTTTCAATCCACTACAGCCTTGATCTTTTCGGGGTCAACAGATATCCCATCACCGGTTACTACATGTCCAAGGAATGATATTCTGTCCAACCAAAAATCACATTTGGACAGCTTGGCATACAACTTATTATCCCGTAAGGTTTGCAATGCCAAACGAAGATGCTCCTCGTGTTGCTCTTTGGTCTTTGAATATACGAGGATGTCGTCTATGAAGACTCTCACACACTTATCCAATAATGGCTTATAGACTCTATTCATAAGGTCCATAAATGCAGCTGGTGCATTAGTCAGTCCAAATGACATTACCAGGAACTCGTAGTGTCCATAACGAGTACGAAAAGCCGTCTTAGGTACATCCTCAGGCTTAATCCTCAACTGATGATATCCTCGAACGTAAATCAATGCGTGAGAACACACAAGCCCCTTGCAGCTGGTCAAACAAATCATCAATCCTTGGCAAGGGATACCGATTTTTGACAGTCACTTTATTCACTCACGATATCGATACATACTCATCGATCCATCCTTCTTCTTTACAAACAAAACGGGTGCGCCCCATGGTGATACACTCGGTCTTATAAATTTTGATCCAGAGTTCTTGCAACTGTGTCTTTAGCTCCTTCAACTCAGCCGGTGCCATCCGGTATGGCGCTTTAGATATCGGTTCGGTTTGGAGCCAAAACAATCTCAAAGTCAATTTCTCTTTTTGGCGGTAATCCCGGCAAAATTTCTGGGAACACATCCAAGTATTCATTCACTACTGGAATATCCTTTTCCTCATGGGTTTCCCCTTCATCCAAGACACCCTCAATCGGTATTATCTTTCATCCTCCATCATCAACTCAAACGAGCTTAGATCAAACCTTCTTGGGACTAAGGTTTCTCCCACAAATTCTACTTTTTCTCCCGATTGATCATAAAAACATACTGTCCTCTTTTGGCAATCCACTATTGCTTTCACTTTACTTAGCCAACTCATTCCGAGGATGACTTCGTATTTGCTCATTTCCAACATTATTAAATCACTTTTGGAGTGTGACCGTGGACTTCCAATGGACAATCTTTTATCAGTTCTCGGGTTGACACAACACTCCCTGTGGGGTCTTAATCCTCAAGACTAACGTGGTTGTGGCTATAGGCAATCCAAGTCGGTTGGCCAAACTATTGGTGATGAATGAGTGGGTTGCTCCCGTGTCAAATAAAACATAAGCCTCCACGCTATTCACTCGTATGTGTCCTGAGGTCAATAAACACCCATCACATATGAATCCTAAGATACTCTTAAGGCTATCACATGGGTTACTACTTCCAGCTTTCCATAACATATTCAATTTCATTCAAAATAATTCAAATTAAATAACTTAAATTTCAACTAGGAGGGGTTTCCACTACTAACCTGTCACCAGGCCGCTATCAGCATTCTCGCTTTGATCCAAAGCTGCCAACTCCACTTCCTCATCTTCGTCTTCTTCCACCATCCATTGGCCTTCCAAGTTGTACAGTCTCATCCCATGCATTGCTGAAGCTGCTCGACTCCCGCTTTTGTTACCAAACCTCATGGGTTGGTGTTACTCGAGGTTCCAAAGGGTCGAGCGGTCATGCTCTTCTGTTGAGAACATTTGGAAGCTAAGTGCCCTTTTTCCTTGCAAATAAAGCAAGTTACTGCCAGCTTCTTCGGGCACGTATAAACCATGTGGCCAGCATCACCACAAAAGTAACATTTGTTCCTCAGTAGCGGGCATTATCTGGGAGCATGCGTCCCCTTACATTTCCAGCACGTGACATTAGTCTTGAACTGGGTCGGCTTGCTGCTAGACTCCTCTTTAAACCCTTGGTACGGCCTGTACCTTTTTCCTTTGAACCCTGAGCTCGAGGCATCAAACGGCCTCTTTCCAAATACTCTCTTTTCAGGCTCCTGATACTTCCTTTTCCTAGCCCCTTCAATTACCCGGGCCTTCTCTACCATCTCAGGGTAGGTCCTTACTCCAAACTCTTCCAACTTAACCCGCAACTCCTCATCTAAGCCTCCCAGGAACACTTGGTTCTTCAACTCTTCGCTATCCCTAAAAGACTCAGGTGCATACTGCAGCAAGTGAACGAACTCAGTCTCGTACTGTTCTACCGATCTCCCCTTTTGCTTAACATGGAGGAAATCAGCACTGTATCTCACCCTCAAGCTGGAGGAAAATAATTGTTCAGAAATTCCCGGCGAAAGGTTTCCCAAGTGGCTGGGGAAGTCAAATTCCTTCTCTTGGAGTCCCACCAGACCCGCGCATTGTATCTCAGCATATACGTCCCATATTCTAACTGCAAATAAGGTGGAATCTCGTATGCGGCAAAAGAACGCTCAACCTGAGCCAACCAGTCCTCGGCTTCATCCGGTTTACCGAACGCTCCATCAAAATACCGGTTGCTCTTAATAAAGTCCGGTAAGGAGCTTCGGTGGGGTCTCCTGTATGGCGGGGGTGGCGGCAATGGCACATTATAGGAATGCTCCTCTTGTGGAGCCGAGGCCTCTGCAGTCATTTCTCGATGATCTGCGGGTGGTGGATGTGGGGTCGAATCCCAGGCACTTTGACCTGGGTGTGGGTTCTAAACTGGATTCTAATTCTGGATGAAAATGTTCAGAAGATTGGCCAATTGTCCAATCGCATTTAGCACATCACCCTGTTGGTTTTGGGGTGCAGCTCGCATAGCCGGTTGATCGCTTCATTCGAATTAGACCCTTGTTCCCGATTCCGAATTTGTCGGTTTCGTCTGTTTATACAATGTTTAATGAATTTTTTTAGTATCTTTAGTAAGTTTTAGATTTCGAAGGAATGAGATTATTAACAAGTTCAAAAGTTGCGAAAATCCGGAATTCAAACTTGGAAAGAAATGGAATTCATAAATCCATAAAATCATAAGGTAAATCATAATAACAAAAAAAAAAAAAAATTCCACAATTCCATATAATCACAGGGAGAATAAAAGAATCCACACATAGAGTAACCAATTGAAATTTCACAACAATAATGCGAGTGAATGAATGCTTATGTAGTATATATGCAGTTAATGTTCTCTTATGCCTCATGACTAGCATGCATGCTTTTCACAACTCCCTTCCTTTGAAATAAACACGATATTTTCATTACTTTAATGAGCCATACAAGTATTACATCAAGATTTTTGTCCCCAAAATTTGGCTAGCTAAGTTCCAATTTGATTCTAAACAATTTCCCTATTCCGAAAACATAACAAAATACAGGGAAAAAAAACAAATGAAATACTAACTATCCTGAAATCCTAAGGCAAATTGGCATCCCGCATTGCCTACTACAAAAATAAGAAAATCAGGACTCCGCTTGGACTTCATGGGTTAGCTATCATCTCGATCTCTACTCATCACTAGAATCATCAGGGTAGGACTAGGAAGCCGTCTCCTACTAGAGCTACCATCGTCCTCTCGGATAAACAAACTAAGATATTCCCTTGTAGTCATCCTTCATTTTCGAGCAGGTCGGATTATAGGTTCTTGGTCCTCACTTTCCTCCTCTTCCTCCGTACCTTGCCCTTCCCTCGGGTTCACATCATTCTCCTCGCCTCTAACTTCCAGCTCACTCACCTGAGTCTCTACTATCTCATTCTCTCTTATCGACTCTCCACCCATGCCTTCAACCTCCATAGGCTCGGGGGCTACAGGCTCAGCTACTACTATATCAAGTACCGGGGGATTTTCTCCTTCCACATAAACATCTCTCCACATCAAGGGGTCAAGCTCGGGTTCCACCCTACCACTATCAGGTATCTCCAGCTCCCTATCAAAATCCCAAACCATCGGGTTGGGTTCCGGATTCACTTCAGCCTCCGGCTCGACAGGTGGGGTAGGGGTTCTAGGAACTACATTCTCCTCCCAGTTAGGATCCTCCTCGGGGTCCTCCTCCTCTTCTTCTTCTTCATCCTCTCCAATCACAGGCGCCCCATTCAATTGCATGCCTATATCAATAGCTGGAGGTGGAGCTATCACTCGGGGTGGGAGAATGTCTAAGTAGATCGCATGCCAAGTGATGTGATTCCATGCGTCTGCTAAATTCCAGTCATAATGATCATACAAGTTATCATGGGCATACACATATAAAGGTCCTATGGGGATCCATACTCTAAAATCTGGAAGGGCTCGGGTTCCTCCACCCTTCAAAATAAATGTAGCTTCTCTAGTCATGGGCTCACGCCCATAATCAACCATGATCCTCTCTAGAGTATAGATTGTCTCCAACTTTGTCCAGCTCCTCCTCCTCATGGGATCATAGCTCAATCGATCCACTACCGCAGCCCATCTGGTATATCTCAATCCATCCTTCCACAATTTGTACATTTCCCCTACAGTCCGGGGATGTCTGGCTAAGGCAAAATCTTCGCACAACTCTCTTAACGTCAACCTATATTCCACCATCATCTCATCGTTTCTCTTAGTGAAGTTTCTGGCTCGCTCCCGGGTTTCACCCAAGGAGACCTACAACAATACAATACTTCTAATCAGACTTAGCAAGAAAACGTTTTTAACTCCATTTAACCTATTAATTAGTTTCTAGTCCGGTTTTTTTAATTCTATTGTCTTGTTTTATAACCTAGGGCTCTGATACCAACTTAAACTGTCACGCCCCGTAGGTATCCTAAACGTAACAGCCCGCCACATACTAAGCAAGACTCTCGAGTTTCCTAACCGAACCTCTCGGGAGTCTTAAATAGATGTAAAGCGTCCCTTTACGATAATAGAATACTTCGACAAATGGAGTTAAACAGTTTAATGTGGCATTCATTAGCCATAGATAATAAATCAAAACGCATAATTATAGTTTAAAAAATCTATGGGGCATTCCCCCGCAAAAGAATGACAAGTCCATTACAGTCATCCAGAGTCCTTAGTTTCCGACGGAAGTCTATACAAAAGAATGGATTAAACTTCTATGGGAAACTCCTATCTCCGGTACCTGTGCTGTGGCTTGCCTTGGCCTAAGCCATATAAACTCATGCTGCAATAGATAAAAACTATGGGGGCGTAAGTTAACTAGCTTAGTAAGTAATAACTTCCATAACACAATTAAGTATAATTCATTCAACAAGTGATTATTTAAGCAAGTGTATGCATCAAACAAATGTGATAAAAAAACATATGACCAACCGGAAATTATATGTGGATGGACTTACGCCCTCCATCCCGGTTAGCAGATTAACGAATCCTGCGGTACGACGCCGTTTAAGCTCACGGTCAACTAAACATTTACTCGTTTTGTGGATCACGATTAACCAACAATTTCGTTTTATGGATCACGATTAACCAACATATTCGTTTTATGGATCACGAAAAACCAACCAATGCAAATGCTCCAACCCCATCGTGATATGAATGAATCCAATTTAATTGAAGTCGAATATATTAATTCATTCTTTTAGGTGACCAACAAGTATTCGCAGATAATCATCATAAGATACTAGCTAATCAGTCAATAGCTTAACACCCGGTTTCGATATTCCTTAAGTTCCATTTCACATATCAACAGTAGACAACATATATAATTCCCATATACCCCATCATGCATATACAATTTCTTTTTATCTTTGCCTACACCACTAGTGCCACTACATTACAATCACATTCATTAATTGAGAGTGGAAGTAAAACTCACTCGGCCATTGGACGCCGGTCTTTCTAATAGTAGTATCGGGAGGTAGGGTGTCGTCCTGCTCGGGATCACCTACCAAGCAAGAATAATCCTAATGAGATTCTCATCATGTAACTAAATCAAGCTATACATCTAGACTAGATGAATTCGGATTTCTCGCTATTTGCGGAAGTTCCGACTTAAAACGGCCATAACTTGGTCATTTTAACTCGGAATTTCGCAAATTTTATATCGATCTCTATCTACTTCGAAAGATCTATCTATTTCTAGTATTATTTTCAAGTTTTGAAAATAGTAAGGTCACGGAACAGTGGGATCAGATCTGTTCCGCAAATGTTCCAATCTTAAAATTTGTTTTGCTTTTGATAAGAAATGTTCCTAGTTGATGATTCATGCATGATGGTATGGGAATGAATTACTAACATGAATGCCATGTAATGACTCAATATATGCATGGTCATGATGATTTTGTGATATACTCCTATGAACTCCTAAGTGTTAGAAAATTTCCAAAGGTTATTTCTAAGAAGCTATTTTTCCACATTATACTCCTTAGGGTTTCTTTGACTTTTAATCTTGTAATCCACTTGTTATCTATCTAAAAATAAGTTCTCAAAGTCTATTAGTCATGGCCTTCATTCATGCATAAAAATCCACATTTTTCATTTGGTAAACATGTTTTTAAACAAGCTACTTGTAAAAATCCGAATTTTGTAAATTTCATTTCCTTACATTTTTCTTATGGAAAAACTTGTCTAATGCATTAAAATTGAAGCTCCAACATATATATTATCTAAGGACTTCATTTAGCTTATAACATCCAATTTAGACTTAGATACTAAGTGTTCTTGTGGGCATGAACCTAATTACGAATTTGACTACCATCCATATCTCAATATTTTCATTCTAACTTTACTCTTATTTTTACATTCTATCATGCCTAAACTCACCTAAGTTTATAAATCATTCTTCAATATACCTATTACACATACCCTTCATTTTTCTTATGAAACATGAGTTAAAAATTGATTTTGGGGGCTTTTAAAGTAGGGTTTCACTTTCATCCGAATTTCCAACATTGCATATTTAACAAAACCTTTCCTTTTTCAATATTCTTGCTTCCCATATGTGAAGATCTACTATCTAACATCTCTATACATGAACAAGACTACATTTTTATGATCATCAATGCATAGAAAACAAAATAAACCTATGATCATGCATGTACATGAAGATGTGGATGTCTAAACTTTAGATCTACTATATATAATGCATGAATCATGGATCTCATGGCATGAACAACAATATATGTACAAGATCTCTACTTTACATGCATGAACAAGTTGATATTTCAACAAAACTCATTCAAAGACTAGATCCACTTCTTGTGATGGCTTGAGATTCTTGTAGTAGTGTTTTCATATCCCTTGCTTATGCTCATTGGGATTTAAATGAGAAAACACACAAGAATGATCTTGCCATTACAAGATTTGGGATGAACAAGGCTTAAGATCAACCTACCAATGGAGGATTAAAGGAGAAAATGAAGAAGACTTGAGTTGAAATTGAAAGGGAAGAGGGAGGGGGAGCTCTCGGCACTCAAGGAAAAAAAAGAGGAGTTTTTCTCTTTGTAACAATTTGAAACAAGAAGAAAATGAAGAGAGAGACGAAAAATATGTATATATATGAAGTGAATTAGGGTTTTGATAATTAAAATGAAGTAAAAAATAAATTGAGAGGGAAACAAGGGGGGGGGGGAGGGGGGGGTGGGTGGCGCGGCCACTCCTTGTGTGTTGTGTGTGTTTGAAATTTTATATTTGTAATTTAGTTAATTAAAATGTAATAAATGTGATAATTGATTAAGAGACAAAATTTCTTGGAAAAGAAAATTGAAATGAGTAGTTGTAAGGATGTAAGAATAGGGTATGGGTAGTGTATAGTGTAGGTTGTACTTGTGAATAGTAGACAAGACATCTACTTTACCAATTGTACCGAAAACACGAGAAAAGCTATAACTGTAATTTTTATAGCTCGGAAAATTATAGAATTGATATTTTTGGAATCCTTATAAAATTACGGTTCTAATGAATATCCTGAAACATTTTTCTGAATCTGTGGCCCGGGGCATGGTTTTCCGTAATTGAGCTCGGGAAGACTCGGAATTGAAAAATTCTCGAATTTAAAACTTTCAAAGATTTAAAATGTACTTTACAACAATGATTCAACTTCCTTTACTTTATAAAACTTCTTTTCTTATGAGACCGAAGGAAAGCCGGATTTAGGGTTCCTAGGCTCCTCTCACAGGACTCAAACTAGACCGGATTAGGGTTTCGCTTTCACCTCCCGGGGTTTTCCTAGCCACTGAGGATACCGGGGTTTACAATCGTTGTTTAAATTTTTCAAAGATCTAAAATACTTGATAAAAAGGAGATTTTGTCACTTAGGAATAAGTCTATATGAAATATAAAATCTATGGTTTAATAAAAGTAAAAGTTATTCCTTTTCAAAAAGAAAATAATTTTTATATAAAAAAAATAATTTTCTATAGAAACATAATATAAAGGAAACCTTATGAGAACGGAATGAAAAATTTCAAATTTAGATCTTTTCAAATAAATAATCAAAGAAAAATTGTATAGAAAATAAATAGGAAAAGTAGCACTAATAAAAAGGACTTTAGAAAAGAAGAAAATTACCTTTCAAAAAAGTCATCTAGGAAAATAATAAGTCAAACATAAAGAAATTCTTTGAAAACAAAAGAATCAAAGTATTCATTTCAAAAGATTTACCAAAATGAATTTCTTGTAAATTATAGTTTTCTAAACTTTTAATGTTTTACTCAAGAAACATGGTTGGACAACAAACACTTGAGTATGAATAAATATGAGCTAAGTAACTATAAAAAGAGAATTTTTCAACTATATAGATAACTAAGTATTTATCAAACAAATTTTGATTGGTTTAATGTTTGAGCCAACATTGTTTTTGGGTTGGAAAATTCGTAGTGAATTTGATCACTACTGTTTCGGGGCCTATATGATCTAGTTTGATAAAAATAGTTTCAGAAATGGATAGATATTTTAGAGTAGGTAGAAATCGATATATTATATGTGCAATTCTGAGTTAAAATGACCAAGTTATGGCCATTTTAAATTGGAATTCTCTTTTATACGAACTTTGACGTTCTTATGACATTGTTTTGTCAAAATTCAAGAAAATCATCAAGAAATACTCATCTTGGGTATTTTCTTTGGCTAGGTGATTCCGAGGAAGGATACCTATACCCTAAAGACTATTTCGACTAAGTGGATTATGTGAGCGACTCATCCACTAGAAAAATCATCGACATGGCATCGTGAGTTTATTTTCTTAAAAGTGTTTTACTTGATTGTGCTTGTAATCTAGTCATAATAGAATTAAGAAAAGAAAAATGGATATGTATGTAAGATAATTTGTTGAAAAGATCTTAAGAATATTGAAGCCAGAATTGATTTAATGTTTGTGTTAGTATAACACTTGATTTGTGTGAAATTCTATGATCACCTTAACTTTGATAATAATGATGCTATGAAATCATAAATAAACTGGTTCATGCATACCACGAATTGAGTCACATTGCATTGGGTTATTATAGTTGGGTGAGAAGGATGGTAGCTCAGGTCGAAAGCAACATTTGGCGGAGTGACCGAAAGCGATTGCTTAGCGACATAGAGAAAATGCTTGGCGAATAGTTCAGAAGCAAGGCTTAATTCAAGTAGACTTAATATGCTTGGCGATATTGATCGAAAGCACAAATCTTTTTAACTAAAACTACTTGTTTTAAGGTTACGTATCACCAAACCCTGAATGGAGGGCGTAAATCCATTCAATATATAGTTTCCGGAAAACTATATGCCTTGTTTGCCCACGTGTATATTGCATCTCATTTGTTTGCTTAAATAACTTGTTTGAATTTTCATTTCAAGAAGTCATTTATGGAAATAGTTCTTACTAAGCCTATTAACTGATACCCTTATAGATATCTTTTGTAGTTCACTTATTTGCGGTTAAGGCCACGTGGACCCTGCAGTCAGGTATTTTTTCCTTTTTGTTAAGGAATTTCTAAACAAAGTTTAGTGTTGGTTAAGATGTAGAAATATTCCTGTAATAGATTTGAGATTGGGGAATGCCCCTAAGCTTTGTAAGATCTTTATTATACACAAATAAATGTTATGAATCCTCTTTTCTTAACTTGTTATTATATCCTCTTAAGCTTCATAATTCCATGTATGGTCCTTTAAATTTATGAGAGCACGCCTTACACTTTACGTCAAGCTTCTGGGAATGGTGAAGATTGTCATACTTAACTTTAATGTTGACTGTGGCGGACTGTTACATTTAGGATACCCCTTGGAGCGTGACAAGATGGTTGTTTTATGGAGGAGGAAAGAAGAGAGTGTTAGGAGGAAATTTTAGAGAGAGCAATTGTGGAGAAATTTTGGTAGAGTTTTGTTAAGTGAAACGACGAAGTGTAAAAGATGTGGAGGGAGAGGGGGTATTTATAGATAAATATGGAGGGAAATATTAGTTAATTATATAAATAAAAAAGAAAAGAAAATTGATGGCATGAAGGGGAAAAGTGATTAAAAATTAATTTTAGAAGAAAAATATAAGAGAAGTTTAGTAATATTTGGTGTAGAATTTTTATGGGAAAAGAAAATTATAAGAAATAGGCATATAGATTATAAGAATAGATAGTAAAAAAAAAACTAGAGATAAGTTAATAGTAATTAATAATAGAAATAGAACTATGAATGAAATATTACATGTATAATATAGTTTTTGAAAAAATTACACAAAACCAAATTGTGAAAAAAAAGTACATAAATAGTGTCATTGTATCGCATCTTTGAAGTACGATACAATTTTTTTAAAAATTATATTATTGTCGAATGTAATTATTAAACGGGTATCACATGACCAAAATATGATACATGGTTATACTTATATCGCATGTTAGTTATGCGACATACCTATTTTTGCAAGTTTGCCTGAGTAATCATTATATCGTATGTTAGAGATGCAATATTTGTGTAAATTCTTGTCTCATCTTCAATATGGGACATACCAATAGTAATTTTGTAATTTTTTTTTTCAATTTGTATTTGTGTAATTTTTTCCTCAAAAACATTAGATTTGTCTTTCACCTTGCTATGAATAGTAGACTATACAAATAAGATGCCAGTAGTAAAGAAAATATGCGTAAACGAACTATATCTAATATTTTTAGTTGCCGAAAAATTATAAAAATGAAAATTTTGAAATCCTTGTATAATTACTAGTCTAATGGTATTATTAGAATATTTTTACTATTCAAAGCATCGGGGGCACATTTTTCGAGAATTGATCCCATTTGGTTTTAAAACGAATTATTTTTCGACGAATTTGATCTTTTTAGGCTTCCTCATGTCGTTTCGAACTATGAATCCACCATTAGCTCATTTCTATTGTCCTTAGGTTTTAAGCATGGGATTGCCAGAGTTGAAACCGCTAGTTTACCTTGATCATAGTTGACTTTTGAAATTCCGATTTGACTAGGGTTAGGGTTTATTCCAACTTTATCCTAAAAATTGAGGGGTTTACAAGAATGCCTCTAATTAGTAACAATTCAAGGATTGCATTTGTAAGCCCCTAGATTTTTCGATAATATTAGCAAACCCTAAGAACCGGAAGTTGAAACGAAATCCTAAAATTAACCTAGTTCTATGTTTAGTCTAGTGAATCTAGATCCGGCAATCCCATGTTCTTAAACCTTAGAAAACAAAATTGAAATAATTGTGGATTATAGTTCGTAATAATATAGGAAAGCCTAAAAATATCATATTCGAATTTTTCTAGTGTCTTTCGGATCCGATCAAGATCAGTTTTCGAAAACCATGCCCCGGAGCACCGGATAGCAAAAATATTCCGACAACACCAATAGACTCGTAAAAATATAAGGTTTTCAAAAATATCAGTTTTAGAATTTTTCGATGGCTAAAAATATCAGATATAGCTTCATTACACGTATTTTCGTTACTACCGGTATTTTAATTGTCTAGTCTACTATTCATAGTACTTTTCTACTATTCATTACTATTCACCTATCTCTACTTTTTTTTACACTCTATTCTTACACACTACCATACCTATACCTTACAATTTACCTTCCCCATACAACTTTAATCACATCATACCTTACACATTACTTCTTTTAATACAAAACAAACAAAACAAATCAATTCCTCCCCCTAATCTATGCAAAACCGGCTCCCCATCTCCTCTCTTCCATCCAATTTTTTTTTTCTTTTCCAATTTATTTTATTACATCTAATTTCCACTCCAAAAATCTATAAATACCCCCTTCCTCTTCCATTCTTTCACACAACAAAAATTCATACTAAAACTCTCTCAAAATCACTCTACAAAATTCCTCTCCCAAAACCTCTCTCAAGTCTCTTATTTTCTTTAGAAAACCAAGTCCCACATAATACAACAACCCATTCTTTTCTTCTTCAACAAACCCATAAGCTTTAGGTAAAAGTTTCTCATATTCTCTCCTCATGTTCATATAACTCAACATGAGTTTAGTGTATGTTTCTTAGACTCAATGAGTTAAAGAAGCAACAATTTATTCATGTTTTGTTTTTGTTCATGTTCTTATTTTCTTTATGTTACTATTATGTTATTATTGTATCTAACCTAACTTATATGTATTATGTATATTTTGTATATATATTTATTTAGAGCATATAAGCTCACTTGTTATTTATTTATTTTCAAGTCTTGCAAATTATGTATATTTTGTATATATATTTATTTAGAGCATATAAGCTCACTTGTTATTTATTTATTTTCAAGTCTTGCAATTTATTTATTTACTTGTTTTATGCAAATATTAAGACTAGTCTTTCTAGTCTTAGACTTGTCCATATCAAGTCAAAACAATTTTATTTCTTTGCTTTTCTCTTCTTTGAGGACTAGTCCATTCTTAGTCCCGGGATACCTTGATGAAGCTAAGGTTCCCAATACTTTACTTTACTTTTATGCTCTTACTCATTTATGTTGTTTTTATATTTCTCATAGTCAAAAACTCTCATTCATACATGAATATGTTGTTATTGTCTCAATCATAATAGAAACGAGTTTTCTTAAAATAAGTAAGAACTTTTTTAAATATAATTTTGTCACATAAAAAGTTATTTTCCTTAAAGGTTTGAAATTTATCTTAAACAAATATCCTTCTAAAGATAGTAACAATATATGGTTTTTTACCAAGAAATACATAAAGTAAAGTTAATATAAATTCTTTTCAAAATAAGAAAGTTTCTTTAGAGTTAAACAAAGGATTTCTTAGATTCAATTGTCAAAGTTTTCCACCAACACTAAAGTCTAAGATAAGTTTTTCAAAAATAACTTATAAGATGATTTCTTTTAAAAGTGGAACTAACCATAAAGTATTTAGAAAGACTTTGTTTTCCAAAACGCTAGAATAAATTCATGGAAATCTTGAAAGATTAAAATAACTTTTTTTTTTTAAGGAATGGAGTTAAACAGAGGAAATACTCAATTATGATAACTTAGGAAATTTTTCAAAAATAAAATTCTTTTCAAGCTTTAAGCTTATCTCACTTTCAAGACATTTGTTTTACAAAACCATTATTGAGACAACACCAAATTCATGCATATAGTATGAGATTATACATATATGCATATACATTATTCAAGGATTTTTCAATCATACTATATATCTATATTTTTGTACAAAAGCCCTTGAGTAAATAAAGTTGAAAACTCTAGTTTTGAAGTTTGGAAAAATTCGTATCAAATCTGTACGCTACTATTCAGAGACTTAAATAACTTCTTTTGATGAAAATAACCTTAGATATAGATAGATCTTTTCGAATAGGTAGAAATCGGTATATAATATGCGAAATTCCGAGTTAAAATGAGCAAGTTATGGCCATTTTAAGTTGGGATTTCCATTCCATACGATTTTACGAATTCTTTAAGATAGAAGTATAGAACTTGAATAGATCTTAGATGAAATACTCATGTTGGGTATTTCTTTTGTTTAGGTGTCGAGGATCACGATCTTGTCTTCCCCGAGGATTACTTTGACTCCTAGAGCGCTATGGACGAGTGAGTTTCCTTTATGCTTATGTATTCGCGCATGTGCTTATAGAATAGAGCACTAGATGTTAGGAAAAGATAAAATTGATATGCATGTGGGATATTATGGGAATTATGTATGTGATTCGTTGTGTGCGATCAATTAAAAATAAGTATATCGGAACCCGATTTGTGATTAATATAAATGTTTCCATGTATGTATTGTTATGTGTGCAAATATTGTTTGATCGCTTTAAATGATTTAATGTCATATTGAAATCACCATATAATAAATTGCTCATGCATATCACTTAGAATATCATTTCGAAGTTTTGCTACTACTCCTCAGCGTGGGACGGAAAGGTAAGCCTAGCTACATCTTAGGGTTGGATGTACGGGGAAATACGGCCTCAAGGTGTAGCCGAGCCGGATCGATCGCTTTGGGCATGGAGGCCCGGGACTAGTAGTACGGTTCGTTGGAACCCCAAGACGCGGCAAACTGAGGAGGTTGTTCGGAACCCAGTTCAAGCATTCCCTAACCACCGATGGGGGGTAAATCCATATCATATGAAATCGGATAGTCGTATGTAACGTTTGATCATATGGTTGTTGCATTTCATATGCTTGAATTAATAAACTTGATTGATTGCTTATTCTGAATACTATTGCGTAAGGAATGTCTCACTAAGCTAGTCATGCTTATCTCCTATAGACTTTTGATATTGCAGGATTATCTTTTGCACCCAAGACTACCTTGATTTCCCGGGTAGAATCCTTATTTTGAGAAGCTTTTGGAGGAATTCTGTTTTGAAGTTATAGAGTAGATTTCTTCTAAAACCTTCTAGCTTTAGTTATGATATATTCAGTAGAACCATGTTGTTATATATATCGGGGGAATGCCCCTTAGAAGTTGTAAAACTTTATATTTTTATGAAATATATTATGTGTTATTTTGTACGTTCCGCTGCCAACATCTTAAAATGCATTACTTCAACGGTCTCCCTTTGTTGTGAGTGTACACCTTGTACCGATATGGAAGCTTTCGAGTGACTAAGGTAGTCATTCTTGAGCTTTAATATTGCGTACGGCGGGCTGTCACGTTTATGGTACCCATTGGGGCGTGACAGCATTATTGATCAATGAATCTTTATACAAATCATATCAAATTGAAGACTTTTGTAATCCTGTTTCTAGCAATTCAAACAAGCCTTTATGATTATGCAAGATCTATTCAAATATGCAATTTCTCAATCAAGATATATGAAATCAAACATAGAATCAAAATTGCGGACATATTAATCTATGAAACAAGATAAAACTCATAATTAGACTTAAGAAGAAGATGAACTTTCATTAAAATATAATTAAGTACAAAATATATAGTAGTATCCTGGGTTCTTGTTGTTTAGATGATATATATCTACTCTACAAAAATAACAATAACACTAAGCATCTATTACAAAACATAACTATAATGGAAGGCCTACATCTTAGCAGAATAATCTTGAATGATCTTCTTGACTGAATTCTCTCTCCTGAATGCTTTGTTCTTGAAGACTCTAAGAACTAAGTTTTTAATGTAAGGAATTTATGATCTAATGAATTGTGTTATGTTTTTGACCCCTACTAACATATTTATACTTTTCAAATGTCTAATATATCCTTAAAAACTTAGATAAACTTAAGTTCCTAAGATATTTTTATATGTTTAATTGAGTCTTAAAAAAATACGTGGAATAATGGTCATTCCTATCTAATCTTACATCTTTCAGGTTAGTTATAACTGTCAAATCTTCATAATCAAGAAGAAACATGGCCTTAGCACATCCTGATACATCTAGTAATGCTTCTCACTAGATCTTCATATTGCCCTCTCATACAACAGCACGACAGGAACACGTAGGCCTTTAATGCCTCGTGTATCTCCCTCATCTTGTAACATACTTAACCTAGATTTGCACGGGTAGAGCACTGCTACTTATATCACATTGTGCTTCATTTTGTTCATTCAATCTTCAATTGTATGTAAGAAACACAATGGGAACATAGGTTTGTTCTTCATTTCATTCATTTTTCCAAGTAATACAACATACATCCTAGTTAATGCAATTCCTTACGTTCCTCACTGGCTTCAATTATGAATCCATCTCTGACAAAAACACGACATGAGCATGAGTTTAATATAATGGACCAAGCTTCTCTTTGGTTTTTGGTTCTTCAAAGTTGATTTATATCCAAGTTAAGTACATATAATTGTGCTCTCCTTAATTCTTTGTCATTTTCTTCACTTTGATTCCAAATTTGATATAACTTGATTAATTTTACTCCAAAGCTCTTTTATCATGATTTACATTACAAAAAAAGAAAACTAACCAAGTTAAGTACCAATTCTTAGTAATAATTTATAAAAATATACATAATTTACCTTATTGGTAGGTGTCGAATTCAATAAATATATAATCCTACCCTAAAGATTTGTATATAGCAGTGGGTAGGGTTGTATCCATAGAGATTGGTAAAATTTATTTCTATTGAAAGATCAGAATAAGAAAAGAAAGAAGAGGATTGGGATGGGGGGTTATGGGAGGGTTTATGAAATCAAAGAAAACTAATTAAACTATAAACAAGAAAACAAATTACAAAGATTAATTCAGTGTCAAAGAGTTCCTAATCAAATGTATTATCACAATCCAATTCATAGGATTGATCATTGATGCAAGGATTTATGTTCTTTATATTGGATAAATCAGTTATGTCTATTAACAAGTTCTAACAACTTATCTATCCTTATTTTATCGATAATAAAAATATGCTTTTTGATTATTTCCCTTATTGATTAAACAACCCTAAACAAGCTTTTAGGGTTTCATCTATCAATAGCAAGAATAAAGAGAGACTACTAATTTAGGTCAACAAATCAAAAGCATGATCTATTTAAACCAAATTATATATCCTCATAACACAATTAATCATCTATCTCATAATCAATCATGTTGTACCACAAACATTAGAACAATCAACAATTAAAGATTTGATATTCTAATTGGTAGTATATTACCTTGTTAACTGAACAAACGAGCTCTAATTTTCATAAATCAAACAAGATAACAATAACAAAACAAACAAAAGATATATAAATATCCAAAATAAAAATCAGAACAAAACAAATCAATTATATCTCACAATCCTTGTAGAACTGAACACACAACAATCCCTGGCTAGAAGTTACAAACTTTAGCCACTCATAATCATAGAATCCTTTCTAGGGTTTGGAAAATAATCAAGTAATTCTCTCTTTTTCAGATATGATAAAAAATGGAATTCGGATGAAGGAATGAATTCTATCAAAACAATGTTGGGTATTTGTAAAACAAAACTGGGAATTTGTTTTATCATGACGTATACTGACAAGTTCAAAATGTACATCATTGACGTACCTTGTCGGCATTTAATGTTGAATAAAGAAACACTAGCAATGTTGAAGCAAAGCTGAAGTGGCCTTAATATTTTTGGTACTGTGCATGGGCTACACTAGCTAAACATCAGCAGCGTTAAACTCTAGGAGCCGGCGTATAATGATTGACAAATTTCCCAAGACGAATTCACAACCAGCTTTCCAACTTATACTACCAGTGTAGCTGTACACCAGTGTCTATGCTAACGATGTAGAAATTAGAATTTGCTGGCATACAGTCTGTTTCCAAGGCTGATGTTTCCTATTTCTACACTAGCTGTGTAGTTTTGTTTTTAGATCAAGTTAAAGCTTAGGTTGACAGTGTTCATTCATTTTTTGTTGGCTTTGATTTTTCCATAATTCCAAAGTTCCACGAATCTTCTCCAAACTTGTTTTATTTGCAATATAATTCCTTTAAGATCTGAAATATGACATTAAGCTTAATTAAGTACCAATTCCTTATGATTTCTATAAAATCCATAAACAATTTAATCATGATTTGTTTAATGAAAAATAAGTATAATCTATCTTTAACACTTATTAAATATATACTAAAACACATACATCACCATAGGACACAAAATGGCTCTCTCAATGGAGGACTTCACATATTTTATTTCCATAGTCAAACATTGCTTTAAGAGGAGCCAAAACTTCTCACAAACAAAAACACAATAAGGTACTTGAGTTATACTTTTACAATAAGCTCTGTAGCACACTAGGCACAACTCAAGATTTTAAAAATAAACACTCAATAAAATTTAGTATAATGCCTTAACAATAGATAGCAATTACAAGAACAAATGAGACTACACTTTTCTTTCACTCACAAATTAATGCAAATTACAACAAAAGCTTTGAGAGAGTTTATGCAAGAATTTACGATAAATAACCTCTGTTAACCCTCTTCAAACTCCAAAGACTTGTATTTATATCCTAGTCCTCATTTCCTCACATTTTCATGTGCAATAAATGCTTTAGTGGTTAGTTGAAAAACATAAAGAGTCTAGACTCATTATAACTAATCTGGACTCTTTAAAGCACTCTGTATATTTGGAACATTCCATGGTCAAGTGGTCCAAACTCTTTGTTAAGTGGTTTAGACCACTGGCCATGCTTTCTTCTTTTAGACCATTATGTGGCCAAGTGGTTCAAACCTTTGAGCATGCTTTCTTCCTTTGGACCATTTTGTGACCAAGTGGTCTAGACTACTTAGACTTAATTCTTTAAAACAATCTCCAAGTGGTTTGAACCTATTAGAAAAGGCCTACAAAAAATAAAACACACCATTGCATGGATATGGATCACTTCAACATTATTCGAACAACTATGTAGATACAATATATCACATTACATTTTTGTTTTGCTAATTAACTATAACTTATTCCAATAAAATGGGTAATTTTGCAATCAATTTTCTCATAAAAAATCACATTGAACTCAATAATTCAACACATAAAACCTATGAACCTACCCAAAATCAAAACCTAATTCCAATGTTTACTAAACCCATGAACCGCAATTTTTTATCTTCATTTACTCATTTATAGATTCAAACCATGAAACTTAAGTTGTGACCCATCCCAAATCTATATTACAATCACCAATTCGTACCATAGAATCCATCTCAAATACAAACCGCAAAACCTAAAACTTTTCAACAACATTACCAAACCATACTAGGAACCTTGAAGTGTAACATCTAAGTAGTCTAGGTAAGTGGTCTAGGCATGCTAAGATGCAAAGTACGATTTTATTAAAGTAGCTTTCATGATTATAGTGTAACATCTCTAAGTAGTATGGTGCCTTCATAATTTTTTTATATAAAATGTGGTAGGTCTAAATGCTCTATTTCATTTGAGCTTGATTGATAAATATTTTATTAATTATCTTATATTGTGGCGCTTATTATCTTTATTTGTTGATCTTAGGACAAAAAGCATGATATGAAAAGAGATAGTAAAAAGATCAACAATGACGTGAACCTTAGGTATAGGAACCTAAAACCCAACAATCAAAGATGGAAGAGAACCCAAGGATCATCTTGAAACAAGCAAAAGAAACTTGACCCCAACCAAACCCATCAATTGGAATCAAAGTTATTAGGTCTGTTAGTCCTACTTTTATAATCAAGAAGGGGGGTTGAATTGATTATAAACAAAAATTGAAATTTTAAATCTTTCAAATCAAAATCCCCTTTTAATTAAATAGTTGATAACAAGATTAGCAATTAAAATGAAATTCAAAATGCAGGAATTACAGAGAGAAGGGAAAGAGAATCGGGCAACGATGTATAATGATTCTGCCTTATGTATCAGTCCACTCTTCCAACTCCACACCAGGGTTCCAGTTGTATTTACCAGTTGCATTTCACTATACCAAAACAAATTGAGAGTACAAAGAAGCCTCTTTAAGGCAAAGTCTCATGCTGAGTTTCTTTAGCTTCTATACTAAGCTAACCACTCAACTATAGTGATTTATCAAACTCTCAACAATCTCTCATGAAAGGAGTAGAAAGCAATGAAGAGAAAATAATGATTCCTCTATAATTAAGTTCAAAAGAGTATTATAGAGAGGATGAGATCTGCAAATTTTTCTTTAAAAGCAACAAGGATAAAGCTTATGTTGTTCTTCTACTTTTTAAAAAATAAAAAATAAAAAGAGATCCCTTGTAATTATTTTAAGCCTTTTTCACTTGCAACTTGTTCTTCAATGTTTAGATAGCAAGAAAGTGGGAATTCCTTTTTTATTTGAATTTGAAATTCAAATTTGATATCTTGGATAATCATTCGTGATCTTCTCTTGATATTATCTTGATCTTTGAAATATCTTACCCTTGATATTATCTTGATGTTTCCGAGACCTTTTTGTTGATATATGTTGTGATTTTAAATTAAGAAATTGGATAAACTTAATAACAAATCCTTCTAAATCTTGTGGTCTTCAATTGAATATTTGTTGGATAATGTTTGTTGTGATACCCTTCATTTATGAAGACTTATCTTCTTGTACCTACCTTATCTTCATCTTGAATAATATATACACTTGTAACAACTTATCCTTATCTTCCTCAACTGCATCTAAAAGAGAAAATATTGAAAAGATCTAAAAAAATTGCTGGAAAAAATGTCTCACATACCAGCAGCAAGTATATTACCAAAATATGCTTGACAAGTGGAGCTAGGTTTTGAAAGATGATAAAAATCAAATTTTGAAAAAGTTTATTTGAATATGAAAAATTTCATGTAACACTTAAAGGTTTTAAAATAGCTTTTGAGAATATACTGTGTATAAACATTGAAGGTTCTGAAACAGCTTCTATCAAGTTTTGTTTCTCTCGTTGAAGGTTCTGAAATAATGTATGATACTTATACATCCTTCTCTCGAAACTTCTAAAAATACTTCTAACTTTCCAATCTCTATTTAATCATTACTTTTAAAGATTTTGAACCAGTTTCTATCATGTCATACTTATTGAAAATTCTCTTTAACAAAGTTCTGAAACACCTTCTGATCGATTCTAAAACCATTTTACAACTTTTGATTTTATTTAACAACTGTACTTCATGAAAAAACTCATTAGAAACTTTAATCCCCATTTATTATCATCAAACAATATTTAGAGAACTTAACAAGGTTGAAATGAAAGGAACTTGACTCTAACCAAACTCGTTGATTGGAGCCAAAGTTATTAGGCTGATCGCCCTAAGCTTTTAGATTGAAGAAATCAGAGTTAGTTCTTTCTCAAGAACTAAGAGAAAGTTCTCACAATGGAAGAAACTCTCAAGATATTCATTCATCTATATTTTGAAAAGTTATATACAATAGGTTTATATAGATTGATTTAATTAGACTCAAAACTAAGCAACAACAAATAAAGTAAAAAAATATAATAAATAACCTTAAATCTGAAAGGATGCTTCCTCCCATAGGCCGGTAGCTTACAATTAAGGCTCGCAGTGTAAATCTTTCAAGGCCAGTGGTGCATCTTCATGACTAGCAGCTTACATCCTAAATTGTAATATACTACTTAAAGCTCTAATACTTTGAAAGGCTTTAATCTTCCATGTCCCAAATTGTTTTATCTCCACTTCTATGTAAAATATTAATTAGTTTAGGAGATTTGTTAGAATCTTAATGGATAACTTCTTTCTCTTGAATTTTCATGATTAATCCATGCAAGGCTTCCTTCATTTGCTTAGCTCGTGCTCTTGCCATTAGACCTCCAATTCGTGTAATAGATCGTTAGACTTAGTTGTCTCCTCAAGGTTTGTGCCATTTGATCTCCATCATTCCCTCTTTCCTTGAAAGGATTGGTCCTCGAATCTACTTTCTTAGAATCTTCTATATTGCATATATATAGTGGTCTATTTAGAATGGAAGCACTAAGAATGAAATCGATTTGATGTTAATGCCTCTTAAAGGAGGCAGTCCTCTTGGTATCTCTTTGGAAATAAATCACCGAATTACCATCATGGCACTCTTGATCCCACTTTTGTAACAATATCACTCACTCCTATACCTTTCTCTGATTCTTTCCTTTCATTACTCACAGTGTATTTTGTCACTCTTTTTCACACTCTCACTCTTTTTTTCAGTCTCATTCTTTTTTACATTCTCATTTTTTTCTTTAGCACTCCTTTGTTTTTCTCTTACTTAGGATTCCCTTGCTATCCTTATCTGATCCTTACAAGGTTCCCATGGTTTAAGGTGTGTCAATCACAAGCCTTTTGTTTAGAACAAAAAATAGTGATTATTGTATCCATCATGCTTTGCTCTCCTATCAAACTGCCATGGTAGCCCCAAAAGAATATGACTAGCTTGCATTGGTACCACATCACATAATACTTCATCATGGTAATTTCTAATGGAAAAAGCAATTAGAACCTAACTTATCCACCAACAAAGTACCGGCAATGTTTATACAACTCCCACTATCGATAATCAAGCTGCATATCTTGTTATTCACATGGCATCTAGTATGAAAGATACGTTCACGCAGGACCTCTCATCATCATCCCTAGACTGAATGTTAAGCGTTTACATCGTGACTAGTAGTTCCCCACACTACTCATGATTTTATTAAGAGCAAAATAATTCACAAAAGAAAAGAAGGATTTAGGAAAAGAAAGATATGTAAGATAAAGATAAAGGAACAAAAATCAAATAAAGAAAAAAAAAGGATAGGATTACTCGATTCAAGGAGCCAACCAAATGATGCAAACCTAGGTACAGGAACCTAAGACCCATTGATCAAAGATGGAAGAGAACCTAAGGATCGTCTTGAAATAAGCGAAAGGAACTTGACTCTAACCAAACCCATCGATTGGAACACGGTTATCAGGTTGATACAAAAGGAACTTGACCCCAATCGAAACCATTGATTGGAACCAAAGTTATCAGGCTAATCTTCCCAAGATTTTAGATTGAAGAAATCAGAGTCAGTTTTTTCTCGAGAACTGAAAGAAAGTTCTCATAATGGACGAAACTCTCAAGAAAATATATTATTCATCATATTTTGAAAAATTACATACAATAGCTTTTATATAGGCTGATTTAATTAGCCTCAAAACTAAGCAACAACAAATAAGGAAAACATATAAAGTAAAAAAATATAATAGATAACCCTAAATCTAAGAGGATGCTTCCTTCCAAAGGCCGATGGCTTACAATCAAGGTGGGCGGTGTAAAGCTTCCAAAGCCAACAATGTATCTTCATGGCCGACGACTTGCATCCCAAATTGAAATACACTACTTGAAGCTCCCACATTGAAAGGATTTAATCTTCCATGTCCTAGACTATTTTATCTCCACTTCTATGTAAAATATTAATTAGTTTAAGAGATGTGTTATAATCTTGTTGGACAACTTCTTTCTCTTAAATTTCCATGATTAATCTATACAAGGCTTCTTTCATTCATTTGACTGTGCTCTTGTCATTGGAACTCCAATTCGTTGTAATGGATCATTAGACTTGGTTGCTTCTTAAGGTTTAATGCCATCTAACCTCCATTAAACAAATAGTTAAAAAAGAGGAAACATGACTAAGGATATGAAGAAATTTTGAAGAAGTTTTAGGGCAAAGAACGTATCTTTGAACATGATCGAGTTAGGAGAAAGAGTAGCTACAATTGAGAACACATTGTATAACTTGGTTGTGGTTAAACTTTAGCATAAAACGAGAGCAGCTTCATAATTAAAAACAAGTTAAGAAGTGTGGGAGCATTTTCTTCATGATTTTTGCACAATTAAGAACGTAGCTAGTAATGCAATCGTAGATTACTCGAGGTTCAAATGTCAAATGCATTTTATGCAACTTTTATATCTTTTTGCTATAGCAACACCCTTTATATTATAAGTACTCACATTTCCTAAAACCCTAGACAAACAAAAAGAGAGAATAGACTGAATTTGTTAGATTGTACAAGAGAGAATTTAGAGAGTATCTTAATGGGTTTTAAGCAGGATTTGTTCTCACAGATACAATTGGACTTCATTGCTTCCATGTTATCAAAGGATTAAGGTTTTATTGCTCTATCTCATTATGTTCTTCAATTACTTCTCTAAATTATTCCTTTGCATTATCACATACATGGAGGAATAATTGATTTAACTTAGATCTTGTGGATCCTGAGGTTTAATTTATGTAACTCCATTGTGCTTAACAAATTAGTGTTGAATTCTTGGATTCAATAACTTGAGCTTAATAGATCTTGACTTTGTATAATGCATGATATGAATTCATGTCTAATTTCGTTAAAATAGATCAAGAGGTCATTTTAATGAATAGATCTAGGTTATTGAAGAGGATTGCTCATAACATCTAGAGATAGAGTGGTGAATCCTTCTCCATTGTGATTATTTAATCCTTCAATTTTGATTCTTAATGCGGTTCTATGTTGCTAATGATTAGGAAGAGATTCTAATTGTTAATCTTAGAATCAAACATTAATGATCTCAAGAGAGGCTTTAACATAGTTTTGAGGATTTACAATTCAAGAAATCAACACATAACTTAATGAGGTTTCCTTAAGTTACATAAATAGACTTAAGGTGAAACATGACCTAAGTGCTTTGTGGATTGGATTATCTTAGTTTTCTTATGCTTGTTGTGAACTCCCTTATTTTAGATTAGCTTAAACTTAGTTTATAGTTTTGTTTAACGACTTTTTTTTTTATAGGCTAGATAATAAGAAAATAATACATAGATATAAATGCCAACTTTTCCATGAAATATAACCTAGATTCTTCTACTATGCTACTTTGATAGGTACACTTGTCGTTTGATTGTGGTTAGCTAGAAATTTAGAGAAAAGAATTGTGTGTTTGTCATGCCATAAAGGGTACCCTATACGCGACAGTCCACCACACTCGATATTTAAACTCAAGTATGACAACCTTAGTCATTCTGTGAGTATAGACACTGGGCATAAGGCTTATGTTCACCATGTAGGGGACCTTACTTTGAATCGAATAGCTTAAGAAGACATACATAGCTATAAGAATATAAATCATAATAGTTATAACCAAGATTAATCTATTACAAAGATCTAAGGGAGCATACTCCCATTAAAATATTAAGAGTTCTTAAGTCCGCAAAAGTCTCTTACAACAACATATATATATATATATATATAAGATTAAGGAGATTTAACTAGAAGTCTATGCGTGACATCTAGGTCTCGACTTCTTCAAAAAGCTTCTTAAATTCCAAAAGCTGTGCCTGAGGGAAGTGGCCTCTCGGGGATAGCCATAAATAAATGTACTACAACAAGAAACTATAAGGGTATAAGCTTACGAGCTTAGTGAGTTTTACTTCCATATTATATACTTCATCAAATAATAGGGCAAGCAAGTTATATTAACAATCATATGAAATGAACAAGCGCATGAGTATACAATACATAAGACTTTCCGGGAGTCCTATGTTGAATGGATTTACGCTCTCCATTCGGGGTTAGGTGTTTCAGGCCCATACGATCATAGCTTTCAATTTTTCTCATTTATATAGTGGTTGATTCAGGTGCCCACCCACTCATTAATTTTGTAGTTGATTCAAGTGCCTACTCCACCTTCTTTTTAATTCAGGCGACCCCGTACCAATATCTAAGTTTTCAGGTCCACTCGTTGCCTAGCTATTATGCCTTTTTCCCACAAAGGTATAATAACAAATGTAATGTGACTCAATATATGATATGCATGGGCAATTTAGTTTATATAGTCATGGCATATCATTTAAGTGAATTATAAGCGATCATAGAGATTTAGACACTTCAATTCTATACTAAATCATACACATATTTATAGCAATTTCCATTTCGCTATTCTTAACATCAATTCAACCAAATAGAATTCACATGCGCATTCCCATTTTATCTTGTCCTATTTCTAATGCCACTATCATTACAAGCACAATCATAAGCATGTAATTTAAAGATAGTGAACTTACTTTGCCATAGCGTGAAAATCCACTTAATTGTAATAATCTTTGGGAAGGTCTAGTCCGTCTTTCAAGTCTCCTAATCAAAAGAAATAACTCCAATGAGTATTTTCTATGAAGTTTGAATGAAACTTATAAATTCTATTTTAACAAGTTCGTCAAAGTTCATCTAAGAGGAAATTCCATCTTAAAACGGTCATAACTTGGTCATTTTAACTCGGAATTTCGCATATTATATACCGATTTCTACCTATTGGATGAGAGATATCTATATATAAAGTTATTTCCATTAAACAAGGTCGTTTGACTCATGAACAGTAGGTACAAAATGCTATACGAGATTCCTAACCCACAAATCAAGTCTAATTTCAATCTAAGCATCATTGGCAAGCATTGATAGATACTTAGCTATCATTATAACTTGAAAGACTCTTTATATACTTATATAACTCAATATCATGCATGATTCATGGGTTCTTATCAATCTATTTCCTCATGTACTTAGACAATGCTTTATGGGATTTGAAAGATACTATCTTCTTAAACTTTGTTTCTACCATGTATATTATAATATGTGCAATATCTACAAGTTACTATCATGAATGCCATGAGATTTTATCCATATGTATATCCTTAATGATATTTGTTAACAAGAATTCATTTAGAAAGTTTTTGCTTTGCAAAACCTTTGAAAGTATTTAACTTAAGAAAACTAGTTTTATTCCTTGAAAAATCACACTTGTTTTCATCAAAATACAGCCTTAATAACCTATATGCCTAACACCTTCATTATTTTAATAAAATTCTTCATTTTGGAGTTGGAAAATAGATGTTTAAATGGGAGGTTTACTAGTTACGAATTTTACACAATTTTAAGGAATGAAAATATTGTTTGATCTCTATTTTGAAACCTTTCCTCGTTTTAGGATTATACTTTGATAAAATCCACTTATCCTTGTCAAAATTAAGTCTTTATTATATGTATTCCCTAAGGCTTCTATTTTTTTTTATTAAAATCCTCATTTCGATAATTGGAAATAGGGGTTTAAGTGGGGGTCATTTCCAAATCCGAATTTTGAAATTTATGTTTGAGATTGTTTCTTGTGTAAAACTCATTTAATCTTTCTAAAATTAATTCCTAATCAAACCTACTTCTTAAGGCTTCCATTTCTTTAATAAAACTTTTGTTTTAGGGTTGAAAAATAGGTGTTGACATACCAAAGTTTTCTCATTATGAATTTTTTAAGTTTGTTGTTGGGGTTGAAATATAATGCTAACATAACCTTTATAAACCTTTCTTTGTTTTGAAAATATCCCTTAGTAGATCTAAACTTTACTTATCAAAACCATTCCTTTATGATACCTATTTCATAAGCCCTTCATTTTTAATGCAAAATACTCATTTTGAAGTTGAAAAATAGCTTTTCTAAATAGGGTTCTTTTCATTCGAATTTCCAAAAATCATTTTTGTTGAAACTAAAATAGATCTTAGACTGCCTAACATTTTCCTACTATTATGCTACTACAAGTCCTTTATGTACATAAAACAAAAATCTAAGGCATTTATGTACTCAAAACAATTAATCTAGTTTATTGTGCAAATCATAAATGCAAATGCAACATCAACATTATAGATGTGATTAATGAATGCTTACATGCACAAAATATAATAATGGTAACATAAAACAATAATATAGCAATATAATAGTAGACAACTTAAATAACAAGATCAACAACATTGTGATGGCAAGAATCTCATGCTGAAGTGTGAACATAAAGCTTATGGGGATTTTTTGTGGAACCACACATGTATGATCTAGTCATTACATGTTTTATTGCGATAAGGTGTAGATCTATTACCTATTTGATGTGTGGAGCTAGAAAAAGTTGAAGAAAAATATTGTGAGAGGTGTGTGTGTCATGGCACAAGGAGAGAGGAAGAGAGGGTTAAGAAAAAAATTTACAAGAGTTTTGTTTAGATAAAAGTGAGAAAGTGAAATGAAGTTGGCATAAAGGGGTATTTATAGAAGAATGGATTAGGGTTTGTGTAGAATAAAAGAAGGAAAAATAAAATAAATTGAGAGAGAGAGCATTGGGAGAGGGGCGCTGGTTTTGGCAAGAGAGAGAGAGAGAGAGAGATGTGTGATATTTTGTGTAATAAAATTCAAAATTCAAAAGTAACTTAAGTAATAAAAGTATTGGAAAAGTAAATGTAAGGAAAATAAAGTAATATTGTAAGAATATGTTGTAAGGACATAAGAATAGGTACGGGTGGTTGTACTTGTGAAGTATGATTAGAAATCAAAAAGTAGATTAGACAATTAAATTACCGGTAGTAATGAAAATACGATAAAATGCTATAACTGTAACTTTTATAACCTGAAAAATTATAACTGATATATTTGGAAATCTTATGAAATTACAAATGTAATGGTACTAAAACATATTTTTGGTATCTTGAGCCTCGGGACACGCTTTTCAAAATATGTATTTGATCGGTTTAAAATAGGCCAAAATGTGACCAATCTAATATTTTTAAGCATCCTAATATTATTACGAACCAATCTACACTCTCCATTCATTGTAAACCCCTAAATTTTAAGTAATTTCGAGTTCAAACCCTGAACCGGAAGTCAACCGGAAATCCTAAGTCGACAAATCCCTAGGAAACCCTAGCAGTTTAGATCTGACAACCCCATGTTCTTAAACCAAGAAGTTGAAATATAGCAGAGAGTATAGATTGGTTCGTAATAATATTAAGATGCTTAAAAAATATATTAGTAAATTTTCGACATATTTTGAACTCGATCATATACAGACTTTGAAAAGCATGTCCCGGGGCTCAAAATACAAAAAAATAGTTATTAGTATCGTTAGACTTGTAACTTCATAAAATTTCCAAATATATCAGTTATATAATTTTTTGGATTATTAAAGTTACAGTTATAACCTTTTTATCGTATTTTTATTACTATCGGTACTTTAATTGTCTAATCTATTTTTTATTTCTAATCACACTATTCACAAGTACAACCACCCATACCCTATTCTTACAATTTACATCATTTTCCTTACGTTTACTTTTCCAATACATTTTATTACATAAATTACTTTTAAATTTTGAATTTTCTACACAAAACAAATATCAAACAACTCTCTCTCTCTCCCTTTATGGAACCGGTGCCCCTCCCTCCTTTATCCCTCTCAATTTGTTTTATTTATTCTTTCTTTTATTGCACAAACCCTAATTCATTCCACTATAAATACTTCTTTATACCTTTCACTTTTTGTTTTCTCTCTTTTCTCTCTAAACCAAGCCTTTGCAAATTTTTTTTTCTCTCCCTCTCTTCCTCTCATTGTCGTGAGCCTTGCCCACATACACATACACTCACACATTTTTCTACTTCAAGTTTTATTGTCCAAACCATTAATAGGTAATAGATATACCTTACCACATTAAAAACATGTAATGGCAAGATCATTCATGTATGATTCCACTCAAAATCCCCATGAGCTTTAAGCTAGAGATTGGAAATACTTGAACATGGATCCTTGCCATCACAATGTTGTAGATCTTGCTATTTATGTTGTTTTGCTATTATTATGCTTTGTTTTTTAGTTATGTTGTTATTATTAATGTTTTGTGCATGTATCCATCATTAACCATATCTACATAATGATCATAGTGCGTTTGCATTTATGACTAGTATAGTAAACTAGATCTAGTTGTTTTGAGTTCATAAATGCCTTAGGTTTTTGTTTTATGTACACAAAGGACTTGTAGTAGCATGATAATAATGAAGAAATGTTAGAAAGCTTAAGATCTATTTTAGTTTCAACAAAAATAATTCTTGGAAATTCAGATCTAAAAAAAAACCCTATTTAGAAAAGCTATTTTTCGACTTCAAAATAAGTATTTTACATTAAAAATGAAAGGATTAGGAAATAGGTATCACAAATGAGTGATCTTGATGAATAAAGCTTAGATCTACTAAGGGATATTTTTCAAAAAAAGAAAAGTTTACAAAAGTCATGTTAACATTATGTTTCAATCCCAACAATAAACTTAAAATGCATAATAAATAAAGCTTAATATATGAGCACCTATTTTTCAACCCAAAAATAAGATTTTTATTTAAGAAATGGAAGCCTTAAAGAGTAGACTTGGTTAGGAATTAATTTTAGAAAGATTAAATGAGTTTTACAAAAGAAACAATCACAAATATAAATTTCAAAATTCGGATTTAGAAATTACCTCTATTTGAACACCTATTTCCAAATGCAAAAATGAGGATTTTGATGGAAAAATAGGTGTCCTAGGGAATACATGTAATAAAGACCTAATTTTAATAAGGATAAATGAAACTTATCAAAGTATAATCCTAAAACAAGGAAATGTTTCAAAATATAGACTAAACAATGTTTTCATTCCTTAAGATTTTGTAAAATCCATAACTAGATAAACCCTAATTTAAAGATCTATTTTCCAACTCTAAAATAAAAAATTTTATTAAAATAATGGAGGTGTTAAGAATATAGGTCATTAAGGTTGAGTTTTGATAAAAGCAGGTGTGATTTTGCAAGAGATAAAACTAGTTTTCTTAAGTCTAGAAATTTCAAAAGTTTTGCAAAGCAAAAGTTTTCTAAAAGAATTCTTGATATCAAATATCATTGAGGATATATATATATATATATATATATAGATAGCTCATCTCATGACATTCATGATAATAACTTATAGGTATTGCATGTACACATAATGCACTTGATAGAAACAAAGCTAGGACAAATAGTGTCTTACACATCCTATGGAGCATTGTCTAAGTACATGAGGAAATAGATTGACTAACACCTATGAATCATGCATGATATTGAGTTAGTTATGTATATAAAAGAGTCTTTCAAGATATAATAATAGCTAAGTATCTATCAAAGCTTTGGAATGATGCTTGGATTGAAATTAGAAATTGACTTGTGGGTTAGGAATCTCGTATAGCATTCTGTGCCTTACTGTTCATGGACCTAACGATCTTGTTTGATGAAAATAACTTTAAAAATAGATAGCTCTCATTGAATAGATAGAAATCGGTATATAATATGCAAAATTTCGAGTTAAAATGATCAAGTTATGATCATTTTAAGTTGGAATTTTCTTTTAGACGAACTTTGACGAACTTGTTAGAATGGATTTATAAGTTCATTCAAACTTCATAGAAATACTCATTGGAGTTATTTCTTTTGATTAGGAGATTTGGGATACGAACTAGACCGTCCCGATGACTATTATGATTAAGTAGATTTTCGCGCCATGGCAAAGTGGGTTCACTATCTTTAAATTATATGCTCATGATTGTGCTTGTAATGATAGTAGCATTAGAATTAGGACAAGATAAAATTTGGAATGTGCATATGAATTCTATTTGGTTGAATTGATGATAAGAATATCACGATGGGAAATGCTATGAATACTTGTATGATGTAGTATAGAATTGAAGTATCTACCATATCTATGATCGCCTATAATTCGCTTAAATAATATGCCATGATCTTATAATTAAATTGACCATGCATACCATATGTTGATTCATTTTGAATTTGTTAGTATACCTTTTTGGGAAGAAGGCATAATAGCTAGGCAACGAGTGGGTCTGTAAACTCAAATGTTGGCATGAATGGCCTAAATTACAATGGAAATGGTGTAGGCACTTGTATCAACTACAAAATTAGTGAGTGGGTGGGTACTTGAGTCAACCACTATTAAATGAGAAAAAAATTGAAATCTATGGCCGTATGGGCTCGAAACACCTAACCCCGAATGGAGGGTGTAAATCTATTCAACATTGGACTCCTGGAAAGTCTTATGTATTGTATGATCACGTGCTTATCATTTCGTATGATTATTAATATAACTTGCTTGCCACATTGTTGTTGAAGTATTTAATTTTGGAAGTGAAACTTACTAAGCTCGTAAGCTTATACCCCCATAGTTTCCTGTTGCAGTATGATTATATATGGCTATCTCTAAGAGGCTACTTTCCGCAGGTATATCTTTTGGAATTTAAGGAGTTTTTTGAAGAAGTCGGGACCTAGATGTTAGGTATAGACTTCTAGTTGAATCTCGTTAATCTTATATATATATATATATATATTGTTGTAAGAGACTTTTGCAAACCTAAAGACTCTTAATATTTTGATGGGGGTATGCCCCTTGGATCTTTGTAATAGATTAATATTGGTTATAACTATTATGATTTAAATTCTTATCGCTATGTATGTCTTCTTAAGCTATTTCGATTCAAATTAAGGTCCCCTGCATGGTGAATGTAAGCCTTACACCTGGTTTCTAAACTCACAGAAAGACTAGGGTTGTCATACTTGAGTTTAAATATCGAGTGTAGCGGATTGTCATGTATAGGTACCCTTTGGGATGTGACACTCATACTTCGACTTCTTGTTTTAAGAACACGGGATTGTCGGATCTAAACTGCTAGGATTTCTTAGGGATTTATTGACTTAGAGTTTCCGGCTGACTTTCGGCTTAGGGTTTAAGCTTAAAATTACCCTAAAAATTAAGGGTTTACAGTGTTTATGTGTTTTCATTTGCTCTACAATAAACCAAACACTATAATGTATGGGATTTATGTGAAAATTAGGGTTATTAAAGAATAAGGTTTCCTTTTTCTTTTATGTAATTATTTAGCTTATTGATTATGTTTGAATAAATATTTTTTTTAATGATTTTTTTACAATTTAATGATTTTTATAAGTCATTTTGGCTATGGACCTTCTATGCCTCATCCAACTATCACATAATAAGGGCTAACCTATTTGACTTTGAATTGACTAGCTTGACTATTAAAACAATGTAGGCAAAATTCTACTAGGTTACGATGAGTTGCCCCATTTGAGAAGCTCAATAGACCTTTATTAAATGAGCAACAACTATCTTGAATACATCTATATTTTAGGTAAAAGTATTACCTAGTTGGTGTTATTAAATTAGGAAATGAACTTTTATAAGATTTCCTGATTTACCAAGATACACTTGTTTAAAGCTCCTTTATGCACTTTCTTAAAAAGCTAGAAGTAGTTTCTTAACTTGAATTAATTTCTTTTCCTGATCAAGGAAAGGGCCTTTCACTATAAGTATCTTGAACTAAGTCTAGGTGAGATAAATTCTCTTTCTCTTTCTCTACTCTCTAGCTATATTACTTCCTTTTCTTTGTCCACTTACTAACATGACCATCAGAAAGGCCATGCCAAGCAACCTCTTGTTGGCAAATAATTGTTTTCTTTATTGTAGGCCTAAAAAATAGTAGAATAAAGGCTTGTCAAAGCCAAGGAGTACAGATCTTAGTTTTAGTGGATTGACATTCTATACAAATGAAGATCTGCTTGGATTAATTGGCATTGTTTGTGCAAAGTAACTTTGTTCCCTTAGACTAGACAACAACAGATAGGATGATTGGAAAAACTAGGAGTTTAGGTGTCACACAAGGAGCCATTTTTGCTAAGGGATAGACTCGTAAAGTTGCTAATCAGAACCTAACCTTAGTGAATGAAGATACAACTAAAGCCCCTCCTTCACTAGGGTAGTGATTCACTCAATAGAGAGTGTATCAACAAGAAGCTACCTAATACTAAGAAGTACTGCTGAGTGTGGAGTAACTAATAGCTCAAAAATCAACTCTCAACAGCCTAACCAATGAATGACCCTTTACCAATCGTAGCAGATAATGAAGGGCAAAGTTCTTCTCTACCTCCATCGAATTACTTGAAAGCATCAGTGATGGGAATCAGGAAGCCCAAAGTCATTGGAAAGGAAAACAGAAGGAAGAAAGAATAAGTGTGGAAATAGTAAACCTATATGTTGGCAACAGGCCATCAACATTCAACTATACGTCGTCGGTGTTGCCACTTAGGTCACTACGTTTCAACCGGTGTTCAACATGATCAGAATTGAAATTTTTAAAGCCCATGTCAAGGTTGCCAGCTTATGTAGTAAAGGCCACCAGCTTTGGACATATAGGTTGCCAGCTTATAGCTGGACTTTCTTTAATGGAAGTTTTTTTTTTTTTCCTTTTGAGTTTCCTTGTTTTGGTTTATAAAACCATTTGGATGTAGACATCAATCTAGATCATTTTATCATATTGTTTCTAAGTTTTGAGAACACACTATGTGTGTAACCCTTTGTGGTGATTATGATTATTGAGATTTGATTATCTTTAATTATATTTCTTATCAATTCTTGAGTAGTATAAAATTGTGGTGATCCTATTATTAGGATCTTGTGATTCTTTTAACATCGCAATTCAATTACAACCTAATTTAATTTTATTATTCATGGAAATTATCGAACAATAATTTTATCATATCATTCCTTAATTTTGTTGTCCTTTCAAACTTTTGAAACCCTAAAAATTCATATTAAGGTTCAATCCCCTCAAGCTTGCGTTAGATTTGGTATTAAAGCAAAGGTTTTGCAGAGGTTTTTATTTGACGCAATTTATTTTAGGTTTGTTGGGTTGATTTTTTTTTTTTAATGAATTGTGTTGTTGCCATTGATTAGCTAAAAAGATGTCGTCTAATGGTAGAATAGCATGAATGGCAGTATTGTTAAGTATAGAAGAAATAATAACAACAACAATATAGTGGTGAAGGGGATGTAATAACTAGGCAGGAATTTACACAATTGTAAACCGAGTTTAATCGGATGCAAGAAGATCTGAGAAGAATTCTAGAGAGAGATTGAAAGTTGGAGATAGAAGGAGTCATAGTGGATCTAGTTATAGGAGACATTCCAGTAGATAGGAATAATGAAAGGATTAGGAGGCAAGGAAATAGAGATGATAGCATAAAGGAATTAAGAATATTAAGCTGAAAAATTACACCTTTCACTGTTAGCAATAAATCAGGAATTTCTAGATTGGGTTCCATAGGTGGAGAAGGTATTTGACTGCTATGAGTAGGATGAGCACATGAAGTGAAGATGGCGTCGTTGGCATTTTCTGATTATGTTAGTTTGTAGGGATAAGTTAGAGGTTAAGGACGAAGGACTGATGAAGAAAAAGTGTGTTCATGGCTTCGGTGAAAACATTGATGACATGTAGATTTGTGCCAGATTATTATAAACAAGAGATACTAATGGAGTTACAGTCCCTAAGGTAGAGAAAGCGGAGTGTAGAAGAATATGTGAAAAGTTTGAAACTTTGATGGCAAGATGTGACATTATAGAATTTTCATATGAATCGATAACTCAGTTCATTAACAGGTTAAAGATGGATATCGCCAATATAGTAGAGTTTCAGCACTATCAGACTTTCGAGGATGTAATTAAGTTGGCTAGCAGAGTTGAGAGGCATTAGAACAACAGTCTAGAAACCACTTCATTATAGTAAATCATATGAGAAGGAGAAGAAAGAGGATGGTAAAGAGAAGAATAAGAGAAAAGTGGTAGATGACAAAGCGCCTTATCAGACACAATAGCAAAGAGCCGAAATATTAAATGTTTCAAGTGTTTAGGATGGCCACGTTGCTTCTTAGTGTCCTAATGAGAAAGTAATGATCATGAAGGAGAATCAAATTGAGAGTGAGGAAGAAGAAAAGAAGAGTAGTGAGGAAAAAGAGCAAGAAAAAGAACACATTGACAAGTCGAATGTTCCTTTGAGTTTCCAAGATGCAATACTTGAGCAAGAGGATGTGATTCTAGGTTAGTGGACTAATCTATTTTATGTTCAGAGTTCTGTGCAGGAAAAATCTTGTTTAGCTAGAATTGATAATGGCAGTTGCACCAATGATATTTTTGCTGGATTGGTTTCTAATTTGGGGTTGCAGGTGGAGTAGCATCCAAGTCCTTATGCTCTTCATTAGCTTAGCCATCGAGGAGTTGTTCATGTGCATAACATGTTCGTGTACTTTTTTATTAGTAACTGCATTGACGAATTCTTATGTGATATAGTATCTGTGGATGCTACGCACTTGATCCTTAGAAGACCATAGTAGTATCATCTCACAGCCACCTTTGATGTGTATAAGAATGAATATACTATTCGACAATGGGACAAAACATACAAGTTATGACCTATGAGTCCTGCAGAGATACAGTAAGAAAAGATGATGCAAATTAAGAAGATTAAAGGATTGAGGTGTTTGTTTGCATGGACCAGTAGGATGACAACTTCGAATCTAACTCTGAAAGTTTAGAGATTGAAGGATCAATATTTGAGGAAAAATCTTCTTAAACTAGGGGTAATGATAGGAATCAGCAAGCCTGAAGTCGTTGGAAAGGAAAACAGAAGGAAGAAAGAACAAATGTAGAAATAGCAGATTTGTATGCCAGCAACATAGGCTACTGGCCTTCAATTATACACCACAGACATTGCCACTCAGGTTGCCGCTTTCAACCAGCGTTCAACATGACCAGAATTGAAACTTTTAAAGCCGATGTCAAGGCCGTTAGCTTTAGACATGTAGGCCGCTAGCTTATAGTCAAACTTTCTTTGATGGAAGTTTTTTTTTTTCGGTTTTTAAGTTTCCTTTGTTTTGGTTTATAAAACAATTTGGATGTAAACATTAGTTTAGATCAGTTTATCATATTGTTTCTGAGTTTTGAGAACACTCCATGCGTGTAACTCTTTATGGTAATTATGATTATTGAGATTTGATTCTCTTTAATTGCTCAATTCTCATCAATTCTTGAGTAGTATCGAATTGTGGTGAACCATGTTATTAGAATCTTGTGATTCTTTTAACATCATAGTTAATTTATAGATCGTGGATTTTATTGTTCTAAAATTTAATTACAACCTAGTTTAATTTTATTGTTCGTGAAACCTATTGAATAATAATTTTTATCCATATCATTCCTTATTTTCGTTGTCCTTTCATATATTTGAAACACTAAAAATTCAGATCAAGGTTCAATCCCCCCAAACTTTTGTCAGTCATTTAATTATTGTACCTTTGCATTAGCTACTCAATAGGTGAATGTTGCGTAATTGCCTCCAATAGCTATAAAGTCAAATAGGTGATCCAAATAGAATGCTTGACCTAATCCCCTCATCAAGAAGGAGAAACCCTTTTGAGAGATAACTAATGCAAAATTCAAAGCATACATCAATGATAATATCATAAGTGTCAAGGGCAACAAAGGAGGGGGGGGGGGAGTACGGGAGGATGTATTACCATGGCTATGGATCCCATTTGTTCTTTCTCCAAGGTGATCTAGGAAGAGCCATTCCCTATAAACCTCCATCTTTCCTCCTTTGATAACTACTATAGTAGCATCAATCCACATGATTATATCCTACACTTCAAAATGCAAATGATATTACAAGGTTTTAAAGACGCCATTATGTGCAAAGTCTTCTTAGGAACTTTTTGTAAAACCATGAGCACTTAGTTTAACCAACTCATCCTCAATAATAGAAGCAATTATAAGGCTTCACTAAATTGTTCAAAACCCACTTTGTGATGAGCATGAAGACTAACCTGAATGACATGGGAACATCTTTCTGCCATTACCCAAGATTAGGCCAATTCAAATCAAGAAAATTCAGGAAAGTATTGTGATCACTACTAGTGATGTGCCCTAGGCCATATGGATTCTTTATCATTTGTATGTTTGTTATCAAGTCATTTTAATTATCAAAGTTATTTTTGGCCTATTTACTTTGGTAATGTTATTCCTTGAATATTTAGTTATACCTTATGTCATTAAAGTATGTGACTTTAATAGTAGAACCATAAGCTGAATTATAACTTTATTCTAAATTATCCCTAGTCACTCATTATGTGGAATGATAATGAATTAAGACTAGTATGATTGCTGTATGATGATCAAGTTTTACTGATCATGGATATGGGATATCAATTCAGCACATAGATACAAACAGGAGTGTATTGTATTGGATTGGATTGACCAACTATAAGAATACTGTATGGATCAATGCAATAAGTATTCTTATTTACAATGTTGTTTTAGTCCTTTAACCTAATGGCACCATGGATTCCTATATAGCAGTTTCCATGTTTTGATTCATCTCTTCATTATCTTTAATCGGATGATTGTAAGAATAAACTTGGGCATGCAATATGTTATATAGAGGAATGTGAGTGTTAGTAAAGAGATTTGTTCATCTCATTAATTTGAGAGAGATATCTATCAGGCCTCTTGATGAGTAAGACTGAGAAATACATGGCCATGCTCGAATGAATTAAAAGAGTTATCATCATATCATTTGTTTAAGTCAGTCAAACTCTAGATTCAAGAAATAAGTAATTAGACAATATAAGAGTGTTTTGATCCACACCTTATGTTGATTATAAGATATCGTGTAACAAAAGGACTAAATGACTAACTGTTAGTAGGTAAAGTCGGATCATCGATCTTCACTAAAATTGGGAACATAATGTCTTGCTAGAGACCATTATGTCTTGTAGTCCTAAAAGAATGTTTAAGAGCTACTACCAATTTTAAGTGAACCTACAGGGTCACACACAAAGAATGAATAAAATGGATCTTCGATAATCGTATTGGGAATTGATTAATTATTTATTTGTCGATTTTAATTAGATTAAAATTAACAAATAAATAAATTCGGATAATAAGGATATATATGTCTTTCTAAATAAACCCTAATTTGTTCAGGGTAATTTAAAGAGACATAAACCCTTATATATATCAGGGTAATTTAAAGAGACTAACCCTTATATATATCAGGGTAATTTAAAGAGACATAACCTTTATATATCCACAATATATATTCTCCACTAGGTTAATTTTTCCATCATCTAACGTGGCCGTCATTTAGAAAGAAAAAATTTCGTAACCTAGAAAGAGAGTTGAGGGATTCCCAAAGGTCGAAACTTTTCGACGGCTAGCACACACGAAGATCCAATTCATTCGTGTGGATCACCGGTAGAGGGAGTTGGTGTAATCTGCATCTCCTTGATCCCATCATCAAGACAAAAAGGTACAATTGATCACATCACACAAAAATGTACAACAAACAAAACACGATTCCCTTTTCTTTCTGATTTAATTGGAGCGCGCTTGGATCCGATTGGAATTAAAAAAAAAAAACGATTTTCGACTGCACGATTCAGATTTGGATCGAAAATTCTCAACAATCACCATGTAGATTAGAACCATGGTATCGATGAATGCCACTAATTGAGATGTCCTCTTTAGGATGAGTGATAATCGAAATTTACTCTATTCAATTCAAGAGGATTTGTGCTTATTTTTCCTTGTTATTTATTAAAATCCTTATGAATTTTGTATTTGTTTACTAAAATTGTTGTTTGTAGTTCAAATATGCTTAAGAGAGGAATTTATAAAGATTTAGTGAAGAAAAGAAACTAAAACAACAAATTGAGCTATGATGAGACCAACTATGGCCATGATTAGTTTCCTGCGATCTCGGTTGACCCTAAATCATGCTTGTAAATGACTGAGAAGGAGTTGTTGAGTGAAGATAATAGATTCAACCACAATGTGAACTGTGCCCACAATTGACCCTGTAGATTAACCCCTAAGACCTACCAAAGATCTAATTTGTTTAACTTATTTCAAATTTGTCACATTAGCTTGACATTTATTGAACTTGTGTGTTCAAATGTGTTTTGATGAGAAAATTAGTTGCACAATTAATCACCTAACTATGTTAAGTTACACTTAATTAGCTAAAAAAAGTATGTTGGATAAAATGTTGAAAATACACAAATGTTTGTGTTTTGTGTTGTGTTGTGTTCTATTTTTCTATAAGAATGACATAATAGAATGCTAGAGAGCTGATACAAAATGGATTGGCTAGCTAGTACAAGTGCATCACTAATGGAGCAGTTTGGGTATTTTTAAAGGGGCACCATGTTGCCCTACTACCTTGTTTGTGTGAAGGAAATATGCACAAAAGTTGTGCACCAGAAAGCCTCTGCCCAAAACTAGCCGTTAAGGCTTTTTTCATCCAATTATTGAAGATCTTTTTTAGGGGCAATGGTTAAGATTTTGGAGTTGTTATAAATAGGAGTTGTTAGAGAGTTAAGAAAGATTGATTAAGCTTATTAATAGTGAATAAAACCTTGTAAACTCTCTGTAAGCCTCGGAAAATTCCAGTAAATAATTCCAAGATGAACTTTGAAAATAAACCCTAAAAATCACTTCAAATTAAAACCGAACTTCGAACGAGTCCTAATATATAAAACGAAAGTAAGAATTCATTAGTCTTGAGAAAATCTAAAAATAAAATAAGGACTACAAAAGTCCTTAAGTCCAAAAACCATTACGTAAGATAAACTGCTTACCTAATCTATAATTCATAAAAATCGGGATAAAAATAAAATACAGTGATAATTTGCTAAAAAGCAAGTTAATCCATAACATGACAATTTGAAGGATCAGGAAATCACCAAAGGCCAATTCCATAATTAGGCTTTGGCACGATTAAGAAAACTTTATCTGTCAATAATAAAATATAGACTTTGGAAATTCCCCAAATGACCAGACTAATAATCCTAAGAGACGGAAATCACAATAAAGCCCTAACGATCAAATCAAACTCCCAAGAATCATAGAACGAGTTGGAAATTGAAATCTCGTAATCTTAAGAAGGAAGAATTCAAGAAACAAAATAACAAATTAGATAATCCTTAAGTTGACCAATTGTTCATAAAACTTTAAATCGAAGGAAAAATAAATACGAAAACAAAACACTATGAAGATCCTTTTTCAAAGCAAATTATAAAAACCAAGATTTCCCCAAAATCATTCCAAAAATCGATATTTGACTCAAACTCAAGAAAATCATATCCGGTAACCATTACCGATATAACTCCGGATATAATGATTCAATTCAAGATTTCCAAAAGCAGTAAGAGATATTAAATGCTTATAAAAATAAAATTTAAAATAAATTTCTCAAACTAAATACGTTGTATAAACAGAAAATCTCAGTTTCTAAATTGGCAAAGGTCTAAACCGGAAAATCATCCGGAAACCCTAACCAGAATGCAATAGTGTAAGTCCGGCAATCTAGCGCCCTTAACCCTAGAGGCCGAGGTGTAATTTAAATAAGTAGAATAGCTCGTAGTAATATAAGTTTGTATAAAAATATCAGATTGGTAAATTTTTTATCTATTTCGAACCCGTTCGGATACAGACTTCGAAAAGCGTGTCCCGGGGCTCGAGATATCAAAAATATATCATTAGTACCGTTAGGCTCGTAATTTTATAAGATTTCTAAATATATTAGTTATATAATTTTTCGGGTTATAAAAGTTACAGTTATAACCTTTTATCGTATTTTCATTTTTACCGGTAATTGACTAGTCTTTTGCACTATTCATCTTATTTCATTACACAATTTTATTATTATTATTATTATTATTTATAATGTATACCCGGATTTCCTAGTAATCAAGTAAACTTCGAAAACCAGAAAATGAAACCCTAAATCAGTTTAGCCCAAGCTTTGTGAAAAAGACTTAGAAACCCAAATTCCAGCTTTTCCTCGGTTTCCAAATAAGAAACTTTTATAAGCAAAATTAATTTTGGATATAGTTCTTGATTATATTTCAAACCAAGAAAAGATCAGATTTTGAGAAAATTTCAACTTCGGGTCATCCCGAGACCCATTATAGAAAAGCGTGCCCCGGAACTAGAATTTCAAAAATTTACTTATGAATACTTATTTGAATCGAAATAAAATAAGGATTTCAAAAATATATATTTCATAATTTTTTGGCTTACGAAAATACAGTTATAACCTTCTTATTCGTATTTTTTTACTACCGGTAATTAAGTTGTCTTGATTATTATTCATTACTATTCACAAGTACAACCTATGACTACCTATTTGTACACCCTACACTTGCAACATTCCATCACTCAATCAATCCCTTTTCTAAAAACTTTTTGTCTCTTAAAATTCAACACAATTTATGACAAATTGTACACAACTCAAATCAAGACAAATCAATCAAAAGAAAAATCAAATTCCCCCTTTTCCCCATGCATTGGTCGACGTGAAACCCTCCCATGAAGCTCCATTGTACAATTTTTTTTTTCAAGCATTTTAATCCCATTTAACCTAATCTCACTTTATATATAAACTACTTTTTCTTTCTCTCACTTCATTCTACACTTTTCAAACTTTCTAAAAGGTAAAACACTCTCTTTTTTCTCTCCTCTCCACTCCTCCTTCTTCCCTTTGGCCGAGACCTCCATGGCCTTCCCCCCACACACACACAACTTGTTTCCCTCTCTTTTATCTTCTCTTTTACTCTAAGTAAAAGAACTTTTACATCTTCTACTCATAGATCCTTGTTATGGCAAGGATATTCTTGGATATTTCAACTAAATGTCCCCATGATCTTTTGGTAGGGACAATGAGATATCAAAACAAGAATACCAAACCATCACAAAGTAGATCTAACATTTAAAGGAGTTTCATGCCAAAAGCTTATGCTTATCCATCAAAAAGTGTTTTGAACCAAAGATTTTATAAAAATGTAGTTTTTTATGTTTTCAAAACTTATTTAAGCACTTGATATTAGTAGATCTTTCATTTTACTACTCAATATTCATGTAGGCATTTAGATCTCTTCATTATTTTGAGTTTATGTGCATCAATGGTCTTTAATGCTTTTGTCCTTAGTAAATAACCTTCCTAGCATATAGATCTATAGATGAATACATTTTTCCTAAAAGAAATCAACTTGAAAATGGACTTTACTAAATTCGGATTTTTGGAAACCCCTAGTAAAGGACCCACTTAAAAGTTTATAAATGAAGATTTTATTTAAGAGTAAAGGCCTTAGGATATAACTAATATGAGGGTCAAAATTCTTTAAGCAAAATAAAGTTTCTTAAAGAAAATCCTTGTAATATGTAGGTGTGACTAAGTGTAGTAAACTCACTTGTTAAACATTAATATGAAATGGTTTTCTAAGAAAAGTTTATGTAAATCTTTAAACCTAAAGAGCTATAAGAACTTAGGTCATTAGAGTTCATATCATGACATTCATGATAGGGAAAATCATTACCATTGCATTTAGTTTCATTTTACACTTAGGAATCTCAAGTGCATTCATGAAAACGCATTTTTGGAACGTATGTCACCGCTGTACAGATCTGATCCCTCATTTCCGAGGCTTAGATATTTTCAAAATTGATTTAAACTTCATATTTAGAAAGCTCTTCCAAAGTAGATAGAAATCGATATAAAATTTGTGAGATTCCGAGTTAAAATGACCAAGTTATGGCCGTTTTAAGTTGGAATTCCCGCTTAGAACGCGAATTACGAATTTGATAAGTTCGTATGAAGTCGTTGGATTAGTTTGAGTTGAAATACTGATTAGAGTATTTCTTCCTTTTTAGCTTATCCCGAGTTCGACGGTTCCCTACCACCGGATTATTATTACTAGAAGACCGGTGATCCAATGGTCGTGTGAGTTTTTCTTCCCGATTTATTTATTGTATGTGCTTGTAAAGTAGTGCACTAGAATGTAGGACAAATGAATGGAATATGAATGATGGGGATTAATGGGAAATTATATGATTGATGATGATGTGAGAACTCAAAGTAAGAATATTGAAACCGGGTGATAAACTTTGGTTGTGTAGTTAGCTATGATGGATTGTCTGAAAAAATTGTTTGATCGCCTAAGTAAAATGGCTTAATCAACTACTTGGACTAATGCTAAATTGACATGTGCATATCACAAGGGGAAGGAGCATTAGCATCGAATAATCGTAGGTTAGTCGTGAACCATAAACGACATCGAATAATCGTAGGTTAATCGTGAACCATAAACGACATCGAATAATCATAGGTTAGTCGTGAACCATAAACGACATCGAATAATCGTAGGTTAGCCGTGAACCATAAACGGGATATTGTTAGTACCGCAGTAGTCGTTAATCTGCTAACCCGGGATGGAGGGCGCAATTCCATCCACATATGATTTCCGGTTGGTCATATGTATGTTGAACTCATGTGTTTGATGCATACGCTTGCTTGATTAATAACTTGATTGAATTGTTGTGACATGAATGTTATTGTGGAAGATTACACTCACTAAGCTAGTGTAGCTTATACCCCAATAGTTGTTTTAAATGAGCAGGTTATTCCATGAATGCTAGGGGGACTGAGATGGTTGAAGCCGAGAATGATTTCGAGATTCCGGCAAGGCATAAGAATGCGTGAAGTTTTTGGCTAAGCTTTACGTTTTGCTTTGTAATAGTTTTATGTAGTAAAGTCTTGATAGGAATGTAGTTGAAGTTTGATGAATTGTATTTTGAAGTATAGGGTTTTGTATTTAGAGGATAGTGGATTGTATTTCCTTTACATTATTACTCAATCGTATCAACATAAAATGTATCATTCCGATGTGTCTCCTTTATGTGTTAGACGCCTTGTACATAGTATGGAAGCCTTCGCGTGACTGAGGTGGTCATTCTTAGGCTTTAATATTGTGTACGTCGGACTGCCATGTTTAGGGTACCCTTCGGGGCGTGACATTCTCTCAAAGTGATTTTTGAGTAATTTGTATTGTGAGAAAGAGAATTGAGTTGTACTAATGTTCTTTTAACTTGTTACCTCTTGTAAAGAACTACTCAGTTGCCCATTAGTGTGAATTAGTAAAGTCTTGAGTTAAGTCTAGTGTGTTTGAGTGCTTCTTGTAAAGACTCAACTCAAGCAATCGTGTTGTTGTCTGTGGTGAAGTCCTCTTTTGAGACATTGTGTCTGTAGCTTTGATAGAGCATTTGTTGTTGTGAATAAAGTGTGAAATCCTCTATGGACTGTGGAGACTAGGTAGTGGACTTAACTTCACGTTAAACCTAGTGTGATCTTCTCCATACTCTCTCTCTCTCTCTCTATATATATATATATATGTATTGCAATTTAATTGTTATTGTTGTTTATTTATTAAATTGCAATAATTAGGCATTGAACTTGAAAAAGAAGCAAAAGTAGACATAATCCACTTTTCTAGGTATTACTTAGTTTCTTTAGCACTCACTATATTTAGGTTTTATTTTATGAATTACATTGATTCTAATAGATTCTAACACATTTTGATACTTTACACTCACATTTTTAGATCTTTTTGTATTATAACTTACTGAGAGAGAATTCTAGTGAGACAGCTCCTTCTCTACTAGGGTTTGAAGATTTAAGATCAATGCAAGAGCTTATTTGAGTTCAATTGCAAGGATCTTTGCACTCCATAGGTGTTTTCTATCATAATTCTTTATTATTTCTCTATTCATGCTTAATTTGATAAATCTTATGAGGAATAATTGAATCTTGCTTAGATTTTGTCGATCCAAACTTGATTCATGTGATTGCACTTGTGCTTTTATTGAAATATTGTTAAATTCTTGAATTTAATGGCTTAATCTACATTTCTTGGATTTGCTTGTGTGCACTGTATGAGTTCATGTCTATTTTCAATTGAATAGATCGAGATATCATTCTTTTGAATAAATCTAAGCTATTAATTGGATTGCTCATAAAATCTAGAGATAAAGAGATGAAATCCTTTTGTCAATTGATTGATTTTCATGAAATATGATTGTTAATCCAAGGGTTCTTGATCTTGATGCAAATTTAAGCTACTAATGACTAGGAAGAGATTTCGGTGTTTAACTTAGGTTTAAAAGTTAATCATCTTAGGAGAGACTTTAGCATACGTTAGTGAATTCAATAGTTCAAGAAGTTTAACAATGATCTTTTTGAAATTTTTTATGAAATCACATGATAAAGATTTGGTACAGCAAGATCTAAGCTATTCCTTGTAATTTGATCTTATTCTTTTGTGAATTGATCTAAAATTTGTATGGAGTTATGATCGAAGCAAGTTAGAACTTTTGGCTTTTAAAATTTTTTAAAGCTTTGCTGCTTACTCGAGCTCTAACATGATGAGATCCAATGAGGATATCTTAAAGAACATGTCATCGACTTAAATGACATCACACGGTAACTGGCTTGATGAAGAAGCAAAGACATGGGGTACCTGGACATGCCTAATGTTATCTATGCCAAGACAAGATTCCCAATAGTATTATGGACATGATAGTAAGAGGACTATATAGGGTACTTGTTTTAGATGCCCTACCTTAATTAGGAACTTGAAAGGCAAGCAAGTACTCAGCAAACATGATAAAAAGCAAAAGATGAACACTTTTATTGTTCTCCAACAAGGATCTTAAGGGAATCCAAGTTCACCATTAGGACACCTTCATCATCTTAGTTTGAATATTGGTTGCAACGTGAAAAAATAAATGATTGACACCAGAGTAGTGTCGACATCATATTTAATAAGACATACTAAAAGACAGCTCCAATACTTAAGAAGAATCTTGAGCGTTACAATCCTAACTTATATGGTTTCAATAATCAACATACTAAGGTAAGGGACTTTCTTACCATTCCCATAGGGCTAGAAAACAAGACCTGCATAGCTGCTCATGACATCGGACAATTGTCCTATAATATAGGGTGCCTATTTGGCTTTTGATTAACTAGCCTAAACTATTGAAAGAACACAAGAAGACTTTAGCAAATTAATATGAATTGTCCCATTTAAAAACTCAGCGACCTTCATTAAATGGGAAATTAACTATCTTAACTTCCTATATATTTTAGGTGAGAAGATTATACCAAGCCAAGTGTCATTAAATTAAGAAACAAATTTCTAGAGGATTTCCTAATTTTACCATAGTGCACTTGCTTAAAGCTTTGGTGTGCACTTTCTTAAGAACTAGGAAGTAGTTTCCAAATTTGAATTAATCTCCTTTTGTAATCAAGGAAAGGCCTTGCAATTATCAATACCATGAACTAAATCCATGCAAGACAAATTCACTCTCTCTGCTCTTTAGCAATCTTACTATTTAAGTTATCTTCGTCTACTCACTAGCAAAGCATCGGAGTAGCTATGTCAAGCAATCCTCAATAATTACATTATTTTTTATCTTATAGGCCCATAAACAACGTAATATAGGCTTGCCAAACCCAAAAAGTATGGATCGCAATTCCAATGGATCATCGTTCTAAATCCGCAAATATCTACTTAGAACAATGATCATTGAAGAAAATGTGTGGTGATTCATTTAAGAGTAAATATAGTTTTAATAAAAGCCTTATCCGTACATTTAGCTAATGTGTTGTCCTACATTTTTTGATGACTCTATGTCTTGCGTCACTCTACAATTGGATGAATATACGAAGCAGGAGGATGGATGTTAGAAATGGTTGAGAAGTTTTAATTACATATCTAATTTAACAAGATAAAAAGTTTAAGTAGTGAATAATTCACCTAGATTGTAGGTGCTTAACATTATCCCTCCACAAAGGAATGGCACTCTTTAGGTTTAAAGACATGACCTTGACTTAAAGATATGACTTTTGACTTTTCCTATTTCCAATTATTTTGCTTATACAGTTAAAGACGCGTCTCTTCTCTCATCTTATTTTTTTGTTTAAATAAAATAAAGAAAGAGTGGCCTTCTTCTCATCTCTCTCTTTCTTCCATTATTCATAAAAAATGGCGGATCAGTCAACGATTTGTGGGCATAACAATCTAAAAATTCGCCACAATGAGAAATTGTCCACTTTAGTTGATATATCTCGCAATTTTATCCTTCTGGAAGTGTTGTTTGTTGCTTGACCTTGGAGTATTTTTTTTTGATGCCTCATAGAATGATGAACTTTATTAATTACCTAGCTTATAATATAAATTAAATAAATAAAACTTAATTTATTAACAGAATAAATCGTCGTATCCAGATTGAATCAAAACTTCAATTTATATCAAGGTACATTCCGTCGCTTCTTTTGGTACAGTTCAAGCTTAATTTAAGAGGACCTCGTAAAGTGTTTTAATTTGAAATGGATTCTAACTCCCGAAGCATGGCAGTATCTCCTAGCTAGAGCAGGTAAAGCTTATTCAACGATAGGGTTTCGTGCAGGACACTAACTTTTCACCTAATGAACGGATTTGGTTCTGAATCCTTGACGTGTTTGGTTTAACAATGTGCTTTCAGATTTCCAAATCAAGCTTATTCCTCGATTATCCCTTACGGAAGCCACCAAACCATCAGCAACGGTATTCATACGACACAAACGACGAAATTCAGGATAGAATCGGACTACGTGCATGGCCTAATGATTGGACTTAATTGTGGTAATAAAAGGTGGCCCATTTTTGTAATTATCGGGAAGAAAGGGCTCATAGCTGTGAGAATCCTATCCAGCCATTGTAATATACGAAGAGAGAAAACAGAGATGATGAAAGTAGAAAGTAATCTTCGTTAAAAGAAAACAGAGTTTGTTACAACAATATATACAAACCAAAATCCATCCAATAATAACCACCAATAATAAAACAACATCTGTCACTAAATAAAATAAAAATCACGTGTAACACACGTGACCTCTATATACTCATATTCCTCCCTCAAGTTGGAACATCTTGGAGTGACAACTTGCGACATAAGAATTGCATTTGATGATCAGACAAGCACTTGGTGAGAAGATCAGCAACTTGATTAGAGGAAGAAACATGTTGAACTTGAAGAAAACCAGAACGAATGTGATCACGAACAAAATGAATATCAATATCAATATGTTTTGTTCGGCCATGTAAGCAAGGATTGGAAGCAATAGAAATAGTGGACAGATTATCACAACCAAGAACAATAGGCAGCTGTAAAGGAACCATCAAATCACACAGCAAATAAGAAAGCCAAAGAATTTCTTTAGTTGTAAAAGCTAAACTTCTATACTCAGCTTCAATACTTGAAGTAGAAATAGTGGATTGTTTCTTGGTTTTCCAAGAAACCAAAGAATCACCAAGAAAAATACAATAACCAGAAATAGATTTACGATCCACAACATTAGTAGGCCAGTCAGCATCAGAAAAACCTCTCAAAGACAATGGACTATCAGCTGAATAGAATAATCCCCGAGCAGCTGTACCCTTCAAGAACCGAAGAAGATGAAATAAAGCTTGTAAATGTGGAACTCTGGGATTGGCAACAAACTGACTTAAGCAATGCACACTAAAGCTTAAATCTGGTCGTGTTATAGTGACATACAATAGACGTCCAATCAATTGTCGATAAAAAGAAGGATTATCCAGCAACTCCCCTGTAACATTATCGGGTTTAAAACCACTAGGAAGAGGCGTTTTAACCGGTCTAGCAGCTGTCATGCCAGCACTTGAGAGAATATCAACAATAAATTTGTGCTGATTAAGAAAAAGACCCTCAGTTGTGCGACAAATTTCTAAACCAAGAAAAAAACGAGCAAGGCCTAGATCCTTGATAGTAAACTCAGTATCCAAAGAATGCTTCAAAGCAACAATACCAGAATTATTAGTACCAGTGATAACCATATCATCAACATACAACAAAACTATGATAGAACCAGAGGCAGTATGCTGTACAAACAGAGAATGATCATGAGATGATTGAATAAATCCTTGCCGAAGAAGAAAATTTGACAACTCAAGATTCCATTGGCGTGAAGCTTGCTTCAAACCATATAAGGATCGTTTCAACCGACAAACCAGATGCGCTTGCTTTATCATATCCTTGAGGAGGAATCATAAAAATTTCTTCATCCAAATGACCATGTAGGAATGCATTATTAATGTCTATTTGATGAAGTGGCCAATTACAAGATGTAGCAAGAGCAAAAACTAGCCGAACAGTACTAAGTTTGGCTACTGGTGAAAAAGTTTCATTGTAATCTTCACCTTCTTTTTGAGTAAAACCCTTGGCTACTAACCTAGCCTTATATCTTTCAACACTTCCATCAGGTCTATATTTAACTTTATAGACCCATTTGCACCCTATAGCTTTCTTTCCTTTTGGAAGAGCTGTAAGTTCCCATGTATTATTCAACTCTAATGCATCTAATTCCCTATGCATGGCATCAACCCATTCTGGTTGTTTTGATGCTTCTAAATAATGAGTAGGCTCTTTAATAGCTAAAACATTAGCTAAAGATGCAACATAATCTGTGGGATATTTATCAAAAGTGTGGGCATCAAACAAAGGATAAAGAACAGAAAAAGAAGAGTGTGTATTTGGTAATGAAGAATCAGAAGCGGCATGATGTGAAGAATGAATAAAATCTTGAAGCCAATGTGGTGTTTTTCATGTTCTAGTAGATCGCCTTAGAGCAGAATTATCATGAGAATGTACAATTTCTTGCGTACTGTCAGAAGAATGAACAAGATTAGGACCAGTAGGATGAACAGGAAACAACTCTTCATCACAACTATAGGAAGGAACAACAGAAGGAATTAAAGACATTTGTTCAACCTGAAAGTTTTGAGAATTATGAAATGGAAATTCATTCTCAAAGAAAACAACATCACGACTATACATCAACTGTTTCCGAGAAATATCATAGACTTTGTATCCTTTACATCCTTGCTCATATCCAAGAAATACACACTTAACACCTTTGGATTCAAATTTATCAAATGTGGAGTAAATTTTCGGACATAACATAAACATCCAAAAACTCTCAAATGATCATACAAAGGAACCTTACCAAATAATTTTTCATATGGTGTTTCCATTCTAGAACAGAGGACGGTAAAATATTGATAAGGTATGTAGCTGTTAACAAACACTCACCCAAAATTCTTTAGGTAAATTGGCATGGATGCGTAAGGCTCTTGACATTTCTAATAAATGTCTATGTTTCCTTTCTACCCTCCCATTTTGTTGTGGTGTGTAAGGTGTTGTACGTTGATGTATGATTCCAAAAGATTTAAACAAGGATGTACAAGAATGAGAGACAAACTCACCACCATTATCAGTTCTAATGAACTTAGGATAGACATGAAAATGATTGAACAAATATCTAAAGTAATGTTCAAGAGTAGAAGACACTTGAGATTTATGATGCAACAGAAAAGTCCAAGTTGATCTACTATAATCATCAACAACAGTGAGGAAATATCTAGCACCAGATAAAGAAGTAACGTGATATGGACCCCAAACATCAGCATGTAGCAAGTGAAAAGGACTAGGAGACATAGTCACACTTCTAGGAAAAGGAACACGATGAAACTTTGCTTCTTGACAAGTATTACAAACAAAGTTTTCATTTGACAAATGATTACAATCTTTCAAATGTTGAATTTTGGAAATAGAAGCATGACCTAATCGAGCATGTAAAAGACTTACTCGATTTTTATTACTCATAGTAGCATTACATGAAGCAAAACTGTCCTTAGACAGAAGAGTATAGAGACCATGAAAAACAGGAGCTTTAGCAAGAATTTGTTTAGAATTCCGGTCCTGAAAAGTACAAGCAAGTGAAGTAAACTCAGCTGTAATTCCCTGCTCAAAAGCCAATCTATAGACAGAAAGAAGTTATGTGAAAAAGAAGGTGTATAGAAGACATTATGTAACCAAAAAGAGTCATTAACATGAACAGATCCAACTCTGTCAACAAATAAGACTCTTCCATCAGGCATTTTTACAGGTATTGGTTTATTAAGTGTTTGAACATCATGCAAAATATGTAAATGAGGTGTCATATGGTCGGTTGCACCAGAATCTATGATCCAAAGAGCCATAGCATTATTTGAAACATTTAAACAACTAGAAGAAGAAGACTTACCAGCATACTGCATATTCATAACAGCTGCTGCCATATGCTCGGAATCCCCTTTATCCTTTAGCAATTTGATTACTTCAGTACATATTGCTTGCATCGCATGTTTGTCAATTCCAGCAACTGAAACATTACTATCATAAGAATCAAGAGCAGTTTCCTACACAATTTCACACTTGGAAGAAGATACAACAGCATTAGCTTGTTTTCCCTTAACTATTCGTTTCCCCTTGAACCAATCGGGATATCCAATTAGTTGAAAACAATTCTCCATGACATGACCTTCCCCTTGACAATATTTACATATAACCTTCTTTCCCTTCCTTTTATCAACATTAAACCTGTTACTTCCTAGCTTAGAAACATTAAAGGCTGCCATATCTCCACTAGAACTTGAATTTCCAGTTATTTCCCTTTGCTTTTCTACTTGTTGAACAAGATAGAAAGCCCTATTAACACTTGGAAGAGGTTCCATGGTTAATATCTGATTCCGTACTCCCTCATACGCTTCATTCAATCCCATGAGAAATTGTATCAATTTACTCTTGGATTCGAAATCTTGAACTCTTTCTTTCATTCTACAAGTGCATTGATCCAAATGATCACAAGTACAAGTCGGATACGCATGTAATGCACTTAATTCATCCCAGCATTTCTTTAACTTGTTATAATAGACTCCAACTAACTGATTTTCTTGTCGTAAATTGTTAATCTCATGCTCTAATTGAAAAATTAAAGGTCCATTAGCAACTCCATAATGTTCTACTATTTCATTCCATAATTCTTGAGCCGATTGCACATAAAGAAAATTTTGTGCAAGATCTTTGGTCATAGAGTTCAAAAGCCAACAAGTCACCATATAATCGCATCTTTTCCATTTAACCTGATTAGGTGAATTTTCTTCTGGCTTAGGAACAGATCCATCTATAAAACCTATTTTCAACTTCGCTCCTAAAGCCATTTTAATGGCTCGACTCCATGGAAGAAAATTGCTTCCATCAAAGATTAGGTTTCCTATACTCATTCCTGGACTATCAGATCCAGAAATATACAAAGGATCAAACATCATTTGATCATTAACATTCATCTTGAAAATCAAAACCCTAATTTCTGAAAAAGTTCCAGAATGAAGAAAAATTCGAACGAAGAAACAAAATTCGAACAAAGAAACAGAGAAGACTAATCAGAACATCAAAACCTGGAAATGCGCTCTGATACCATATGAGAATCCCATCCAGCCATTGTAATATACGAAGAGAGAAAACAGAGATGATGAAAGTAGAAAGTAATCTTCGTTAAAAGAAAACAGAGTTTGTTACAACAATATATACAAACCAAAATCCATCCAATAATAACCACCAATAATAAAACAACATCTGTCACTAAATAAAATAAAAATCACGTGTAACACACGTGACCTCTATATACTCATAATAGCCTCGTGCTAATCACAGATGAAAAGCCATGTAATCTTGCAAATGCGTTACATTATTTTGACTATTTATCTGCCTATTTTATTACTTAAAAAGTAGATGCACCGTCCATATCTTTATCATGGGTGTAAAAGAAAGTTTAGTATTTTATTCCAATTTTTAAATAAAAGGAGATCCATGAGCCTGTTTGGGATTTTTTTTAAATTTGTATTTTATCAGAATCTATTCTATATTTGATATGTATTTATTTAAAGTATAACATTTGCAAAACTATTATCTCTGCATTATCTTATCTATTTCTATTTCATAAAGATGATTGAAAAAAATCTAATTAGGTTGTGAGAACGTGAAAATTCACATATTTTTTAAGCGACTAGTTTGAAAAGAAATATTTTATACATTGAAAATGGTATTTTAATTGATATTTTATCAAAATGAATAAAATAAATGATAAAGAAGTCAAACTTTATAAATATTTTTTGGGTAATAAATTTGACAAAAAGAGATATATATGTCTTCATATATATATAAATATATGTATTTATTCCCATCAAGAAAGCATCGATCACGAAATGTATTCCTCCTATATTTGGAAATATAAGAAGAAAGTGCAACGTGGTGGTTTTTCTGTGTAACAGTGTTAGCGTAAATCGGATTAGAGTTTGCATGTTAATAAATGTATCAAACTAATTTAATTTTTAATGAACCCACGTCAGTGATGCCGTAACACGGGGCAATGTGATGGGTACATAATGATTGTAAGTGATAGAAACAACACTAGACAAATTAACTTTTCAACTACTAGCCACTACTATTACATCGAAAGTGTTATTGTCCAATTGTTTTAGCTCATCTTCCTCTTCCAGAGGAGGTTGGTTGTTATTGATAACCAAGTTTGGCAACCCTTAGCTTTTAATTGCATGTAGTCCCAGTAACATTGTGTTGCAGCACAAAAACATGGCTCATCTTTAAGCTAAGACCATCATGGAAAACTACATGGCTAAAAGTTGTGGGCTCCTTGCGAATTAAGCTATTATTATGTCTTCACAATTTTATAATTTTTGTTATTTCTTTTTTCTTTTAGCTTCCTAATTTAGCGCTTTCCTTCATTATTTTTTTAAGGAAAAAGAAAAGCCTTTAATTAAAAAAAGGTAAAAATGGGGTGTTTACTAGATATCAATACGAGCTAGGTAAGCAGTGATGCAACCCATTCCGTTACCAGTAGACATGACTCATTGGCCCAGCCCAACCGTAATGGTCGTCACCCAGCCAAGACCTAGGAAAAAGAAAAAAGAAAGTTAAAATATATATAAGAAAAAAAACAAGTTTAGACTAATTTTCATATGAATAGTAAAACTTAATTATCTATTCATAATATTTAATTGTATTATTATTATGAACAATACAAGTAATAAAAGCATATAAATATAAATTTGATTGATTTATATGGACTTCAAACTAGAGTTGTATCTTAATAATATGAGATTTTCTTTTACCTATGCGAGACTTGGTTGTATCTTGAGTTTTGTATTTCTGCATTGCTAAGTTCTACCATTAAAAATGGACTTGTTTATGTATAAACAAATATACAGCTTGAATAATTTCTTCAACTAATGGGCTAGAGACTCTTGTTTTTAGGCCAATTTTATTAAAGTCAAAATATTGTTATAGTTATTTGAAAATTATTTTTTAATTTATATTTATTCTATTTTTCCTATTTTAAATATTATATTAGAAAATAAAATTACTTTTACAATTTTTTTTTTCAAAAAAATTACTTTGTTGTTCAATGGAAACAATGGGTGGCTTGGCTCGTAATGATGTCTAGTGTTACAATAATCATCTTTAAACATGATTACGTAATTTAAAGTGAATTATAAGTTGTGGTTGATATTGATGTGAGAATATGCGCAATATAATGCCCTAAGGACAAGTTTTTGGAAGATGCTTCCATTAATTGGTTATAAATTATGGTATTAATTTCATGCTCAATTTCAGTAAGTCTTATCCTCAACTATGATATGATATAATTACACCGTCTCTTAGGCACCAATTGCTTAGGCTTCAATAAGTAGGGCACTGCATTGATTAAGACGGGATATGTGAATCTCCTTCAATTAATTTAACTCTAATTCCTTGTTATTTGATATATGCGCATATAGTCAATTAGAGTTTCAGAGTAATTAAATAAATACCACCACTCAAACTTTTAATTTCTTTTCCTTTTACCAACCACATCATTTTGTTACTTAATTAGTCATTGTCTAAAGTTACTTTAGTAATTTGGGAATCAATCTACCTCATAATACAGCCAATGAATTCTAATTTGCCGAATTAACTTTATATATCTACATATATATATACATATATATGATCATTAAAGTTTAATTGAAAAATTACTTAACAATTAAGTTTTGAAAAGTAGAATCACTTAAATTCCTTTAAAAATTTTATAATTTACTTCTTGACTAGACCGTTCATTTTGCTCATTCTTGCTGTACATATGACAAATGAGATTAATCAAAATTCAAGGAATATGGACATAGGTAAAATATATGTATATGTAAATCATAAGTATATATATATTTTTAAAAATGATTATATGTATATGTAAATATTATATATTATATATTTATAAATATTGAAACGGTAAACTGTTAACCATCGTTTTTTGTGGTTATAAACCGAAACCGAAACCGAAAACCAAAAAAATAAAAACCATAATCCTAAACCGAAACTAATAAACTAGTTAATCATATTTTTCGGATTGGTTTTACGGTTTCAGTTCGGTTTTTCGATTTCATTAGTTTTGTTGCACAAAGGTACTATTTTTGTACTAAAATTTAATTTGGTACTTGAAAAATGATTAATTTAATACTTAGTCAAACTTTTTACAGTTATTTTTACTATTTCTTTATCATCGTTTACTATTGTTTTCGTATAGAATAAGCATTGGTTATTAATTTTTACTACTATTCTAAGTAGTTAGCATTAATATAATACATCATTCATATGAGATCAAAATAAAGCAAACGGATTTGAAGGTCCATGGGTACGATTTCCTTTCATGTATTAGTTATTAGTAAATAACTTCCACTGTCCTATAGAAGTTGCTAAGCTTTCAAATTTTGAATTATGTAAGTGATTTAAAATCGAATCTCCATTTCCCAAAAAAAAAAAAAAAGCATGTAATTTCAATTTTTAGATGTTACTGCTTTAAAATGGCTTCCAGTTTACCATTGAGCATTAGAAGGCATAAACTAATAATTTTAACAATCCACTTTCAAAAATCCATACGCATCATTTTTTTTTTTTTTTTTTTTTTTTTTTTTTGCGCATTCAAATACTTGATTGTCAAATTATGGTAGTCCACTCTTGAGCAGTACGATAAGAAAGAATAATAATTAAAATTCATAACCAATAGGTTGGCCCTTGTAGAGTCAAGAGCCCACTGTGCCATGGCTAGCTGGACCATTGTGCCACTGCCAGCCTAATTCATACCGGGCTGGCAGAAATTACAGTCGTACCAGTGCTTGCTCTAGCCTACATAGCTTTATATAGCTCTAGGGTACCAATTAAAAAAAAAATGAACCGAAACCCAAAAACTACATAAAAGGTATTGTTAATTGATTTGTTGATTTCGTTTTATGATTATGGTTTTTATTTTTTTTGGTTTTCAGTTTTGGTTCCGGTTTATAATTATAAAAGGTTAATTGTTAATTGTTTTAATATTTATAAATATATAATTTATATATTAATATAATTATTTTTAAAAAATATATATACATATAATTTTTATATATATATATATTAATGTTTCATGGATTTTAATTTAAGTACTATATTTTGTCATATGTTTGATGATAGTCAATGTTGTAATTTATTTGGTTTGATTTTATTGATGATGATACATCCAAAGGCTTGTTTTTCTCTTTTTCCTTAATTTAATTTTTTTAATATTTATAATATATATAATAATTTAAAAAATTCTATGATAATGATTAGAAAATAAGGTTTATTGAAATTATCAATTTAATTTATTAAAACTATTATATTAAATAGTTAAAAACTAAAAATAAAAAAATTAATTAAAGAATGATTAATTATTTATAATGTACTGTTAAAATATTAAATAACTTATCATTATAATTAGACTTAAAAAGTAGAATTATAAACCAGTGAACCAAACGTGAACATCCCTATAATATAACCTTCCAGCATTAACTACGAGTTACAACGATTCTCTTGCTAGATTTTGAAAAGTAAGAACATTGACAGCAACGTGTGAAAGGGGGCACGTCAAGGATCCAAGTACAGGTAAGTTGCATTTTTAATTGTGGTCTTCAAAATCTTGAACCCTTTCTTTCATTCTACAAGTGCATTGATCCAAATGATCACAAGTACAAGTCGGATACGCATGTAATGCACTTAATTCATCCCAGCATTTCTTTAACTTGTTATAATAGACTCCAACTAACTGATTTTCTTGTCGTAAATTGTTAATCTCATGCTCTAATTGAAAAATTAAAGGTCCATTAGCAACTCCATAATGTTCTACTATTTCATTCCATAATTCTTGAGCCGATTTCACATAAAGAAAATTTTGTGCAAGATCTTTGGTCATAGAGTTCAAAAGCCAACAAGTCACCATATAATCGCATCTTTTCCATTTAACCTGATTAGGTGAATTTTCTTCTGGCTTAGGAACAGATCCATCTATAAAACCTATTTTCAACTTCGCTCCTAAAGCCATTTTAATGGCTCGACTCCATGGAAGAAAATTGCTTCCATCAAAGATTAGGTTTCCTATACTCATTCCTGGACTATCAGATCCAGAAATATACAAAGGATCAAACATCATTTGATCATTAACATTCATCTTGAAAATCAAAACCCTAATTTCTGAACAAAGTTCCAGAACGAAGAAAAATTCGAACGAAGAAACAAAATTCGAACAAAGAAATAGAGAAGACTAATCAGAACATCAAACCTGGAAATGCGCTCTGATACCATGTGAGAATCCTATCCAGCCATTGTAATATACGAAGAGAGAAAACAGAGTGATGAAAGTAGAAAGTAATCTTCGTTAAAAGAAAACAGAGTTAGTTACAACAATATATACAAACCAAAATCCATCCAATAATAACCACCAATAATAAAACAACATCTGTCATTAAATAAAATAAAAATCACGTGTAACACACGTGACCTCTATATACTCGTAATAGCCTCGTGCTAATCACAGATGAAAAGCCATGTAATCTTACAAATGCGTTACATTATTTTGGCTATTTATCTGCCCATTTTATTACTTAAAAAGTAGATGCACCGTCCATATCTTTATCATGGGTGTAAAAGAAAGTTTAGTATTTTATTCCAACTTTTAAATAAAAGGAGATCCATGAGCCTGTTTGGGATTTTTTTTAAATTTGTATTTTATCAGAATCTATTCTATATTTGATATGTATTTATTTAAAGTATAACATTTGCAAAACTATTATCTCTGCATTATCTTATCTATTTCTATTTCATAAAGATGATTGAAAAAAATCTAATTAGGTTGTGAGAACGTGAAAATTCACATATTTTTTAAGCGACTAGTTTGAAAAGAAATATTTTATACATTGAAAATGGTATTTTAATTGATATATTTATCAAAATGAATAAAATAAATGATAAAGAAGTCAAACTTTATAAATATTTTTTGGGTAATAAATTTGACAAAAAGAGATATATATGTCTTCATATATATATAAATATATGTATTTATTCCCATCAAGAAAGCATCGATCACGAAATGTATTCCTCCTATATTTGGAAATATAAGAAGAAAGTGCAACGTGGTGGTTTTTCTGTGTAACAGTGTTAGCGTAAATCGGATTAGAGTTTGCATGTTAATAAATGTATCAAACTAATTTAATTTTTTAATGAACCCACGTCAGTGATGCCGTAACACGGGGCAATGTGATGGGTACATAATGATTGTAAGTGATAGAAACAACACTAGACAAATTAACTTTTCAACTACTAGCCACTACTATTACATCGAAAGTGTTATTGTCCAATTGTTTTAGCTCATCTTCCTCTTCCAGAGGAGGTTGGTTGTTATTGATAACCAAGTTTGGCAATCCTTAGCTTTTAATTGCATGTAGTCCCAGTAACACTGTGTTGCAGCACAAAAACATGGCTCATCTTTAAGCTAAGACCATCATGGAAAACCACATGGCTAAAAGTTATGGGCTCCTTGCGAATTAAGCTATTATGATAATAAAGTATGTCTTCAAAATTTTTTAATTTTTGTTATTTCTTTTTTCTTTTAGCTTCCTAATTTAGCGCTTTCCTTCATTATTTTTTTAAGGAAAAAGAAAAGCCTTTAATTAAAAAAAGGTAAAAATGAGGTGTTTACTAGATATCAATACGAGCTAGGTAAGCAGTGATGCAACCCATTCCGTTACCAGTAGACATGACTCATTGGCCCAGCCCAACGTAATGGTCGTCCCAGCCAAGACCTAGGAAAAAGAAAAAAGAAAGTTAAAATATATATAAAAAAAAAACAAGTTTAGACTAATTTTCATATGAATAGTAAAACTTAATTATCTATTCATAATATTTATTGTATTATTATTATGAACAATACAAGTAATAAAAGCATATAAATATAAATTTGATTGATTTATATGGACTTCAAACTAGAGTTGTATCTTAATAATATGAGATTTTCTTTTACTTGCGAGACTTGGTTGTATCTTGAGTTTTGTATTTCTGCATTGCTAAGTTCTACCATTAAAAATGGACTTGTTTATGTATAAACAAATATACAGCTTGAATAATTTCTTCAACTAATGGGCTAGAGACTCTTGTTTTTAGGCCAATTTTATTAAAGTCAAAATATTGTTATAGTTATTTTGAAAATTATTTTTTAATTTATATTTATTCTATTTTTCCTATTTTAAATATTATATTAGAAAATAAAATTACTTTTACAATTTTTTTTTCAAAAAAAATTACTTTGTTGTTCAATGGAAACAATGGGTGGCTTGGCTCGTAATGATGTCTAGTGTTTACAATAATCATCTTTAAACATGATTACGTAATTTAAAGTGAATTATAAGTTGTGGTTGATATTGATGTGAGAATATGCGCAATATAATGCCCTAAGGACAAGTTTTTGGAAGATGCTTCCATTAATTGGTTATAAATTATGGTATTAATTTCATGCTCAATTTCAGTAAGTCTTATCCTCAACTATGATATGATATAATTACACCGTCTCTTAGGCACCAATTGCTTAGGCTTCAATAAGTAGGGCACTGCATTGATTAAGACGGGATATGAATCTCCTTCAATTAATTTAACTCTAATTCCTTGTTATTTGATATATGCGCATATAGTCAATTAGAGTTTCAGAGTAATTAAATAAATACCACCACTCAAACTTTTAATTTCTTTTCCTTTTACCAACCACATCATTTTGTTACTTAATTAGTCATTGTCTAAAGTTACTTTAGTAATTTGGGAATCAATCTACCTCATAATACAGCCAATGAATTCTAATTTGCCGAATTAACTTTATATATCTACATATATATATACATATATATGATCATTAAAGTTTAATTGAAAAATTACTTAACAATTAAGTTTTGAAAAGTAGAATCACTTAAATTCCTTTAAAAATTTTATAATTTACTTCTTGACTAGACCGTTCATTTTGCTCATTCTTGCTGTACATATGACAAATGAGATTAATCAAAATTCAAGGAATATGGACATAGGTAAAATATATGTATATGTAAATCATAAGTATATATTTTTTTAAAAATGATTATATGTATATGTAAATTATATATATAATATATTTATAAATATTGAAACGGTTAACTGTTAACCATCGTTTTTTGTGGTTATAAACCGAAACCGAAACCGAAAACCAAAAAAAAAAAAACCATAATCCTAAACCGAAACTAATAAACTAGTTAATCATATTTTTTCGGATTGGTTTTACGGTTTCAGTTCGGTTTTTCATTTCATTAGTTTTGTTGCACAAAGGTACTATTTTTGTACTAAAATTTAATTTGGTACTTGAAAAATGATTAATTTAATACTTAGTCAAACTTTTTACAGTTATTTTTACTATTTCTTTATCATCATTTACTTTGTTTTCTAGTATAGAATAAGCATCTGGTTATTAAATTTTTACTACTATTTCTAACGTAGTCTAGCATTAATATAATACATCATTCATATGAGATCAAAATAAAGCAAACGGAATTGAAGGTCCATGGTACGATTTCCTTCATGTATTAGTTATTAGTAAATAACTTCCACTGTCCTATAGAAGTTGCTAAGCTTTCAAATTTTGAATTATGTAAGTGATTTAAAATCGAATCTCCATTTCCCAAAAAAAAAAAAAAAAGCATGTAATTTCAATTTTTAGATGTTACTGCTTTAAAATGGCTTCCAGTTTACCATTGAGCATTAGAAGGCATAAACTAATAATTTTAACAATCCACTTTCAAAAATCCATACGCATCATTATTTTTTTTTTTTTTTTTTTTTTGCGCATTCAAATACTTGATTGTCAAATTATGGTAGTCCACTCTTGAGCAGTACGATAAGAAAGAATAATAATTAAAATTCATAACCAATAGGTTGGCCCTTGTAGAGTCAAGAGCCCACTGTGCCATGGCTAGCTGGACCATTGTGCCACTGCCAGCCTAATTCATACTGGGCTGGCAGAAATTACAGTCGTACCAGTGCTTGCTCTAGCCTACATAGCTTTATATAGCTCTAGGGTACCAATTAAAAAAAAAATAACCGAAACCCAAAAACTACATAAAAGTATTGTTAATTGATTTGTTGATTTCGTTTTGATTATGGTTTTTATTTTTTTTGGTTTTTAGTTTTGGTTCCGGTTTATAATTATAAAAGGTTAATTGTTAATTGTTTTAATATTTATAAATATAAATATATATTATAAATTATTTTTAAAAATATATATACATATAATTTATATATATTAATGTTTCATGGATTTTAATTTAAGTACTATATTTTGCCATATGTTTGATGATAGTCATTGTTGTAATTTATTTTGTTTGATTTTATTGATGATGATATCAAAGGCTTGTTTTTCTCTTTTTCTTAATTTATTTTTTTAACTTTTATAATATATATTAATTTAAAAAATTCTATGATAATGATTAGAAAATAAGGTTTATTGAAATTATCAATTTATTTATTAAAACTATTATATTAAAAGTTAAAAACTAAAAATAAAAAAATTAATTAAAAATGATTAATTATTTATAATGTACTGTTAAAATATTAAATAACTTATCATTATAATTAGACTTAAAAAGTAGAATTATAAACCAGTGAACCAAACGTGAACATCCCTATAATATAACCTTCCAGCATTAACTAAGAGTTACGACGATTCTCTTGCTAGATTTTGAAAAGTAAGAACATTTACAGCAACGTGTGAAAGGGGGCACGTCAAGGATCCAGGTACGGGTAAGTTGCATTTTTAATTGTGGTCTTCAAAATCTAAATTGGTATTTAAGTACACGCGTGATATTGATCTTGGGGACTAAGGCAAGTGGCCAACTCTCATCCATCTGTGACTAAACTTATTAGTCAATTGGCTACCTAACCTTTAAGGCGGAGAAATATATCATCTAACATGCCCCCTTTTCTCTTTGTCTCTCTTTCCGTCAAGCAGTTATCTGTTTGTTTTGGCTTTTTTTCCGACAGATACAGATACCTTTTCAAATTTTTACTAATAAATTATTTATCAAGAAATAGATATAAAAAAAAAATTGACAGTTCTCATCAAAAGATCAAATAGAACAAATATAGATAAAATTTAAATACAAATCGATATATTTACACATATCATTTTAAAAAAGATACAGATACAATAAAAAACAGACAAAGAGAAGCTACGTTCTAGTGTCGTGTTTATATTTCAATTTTGTTTGCAGGAGATAATTTCTCTTACGGAAGCCAAAGAAAAATAATATATATATATATATATAATAATTGAAAATATACTGTAAATACAAATGCAATATTATATTTTATACATATGATACTATATTTTTAATATATATTGTATATATTAAATACGATACTCATATGGCATTTATTACATGCAATATATATTAAAAATGCTATATGATATTGTATGTAATAAACATAAAACATAGCATAATGATATTTTGGCAATTTTTTTTTTGTATAATTAATATTTTAATAATTTTTTTAAATGACGGTAAAAATGATTTTCGCCTTGTATGCTATATTTCTTTTTCCTTTTTTTTTTTTGGTAAATATGTTTTCTTAATTGTATCATATTTATACTATCATATTTGTCAGAAATTATCAATCCTATAAAGCTTTTCACAATGCAAATCATATAGCGTTTCATAAAATGTGTAATTAATACTTAAGAAAATTATCCCACTCCATTAAGTCTGACATACAATGAGACAAGACATATGGGATACGATTATGATGAGAACAAATAAAATTATATTATAAACTAATTATTTATATTCTCAATTCAGTTTATCTGAACGAGAAACAAAAATACAAATATAATCGATTATCCCGGATTCACACGAGATGGCTAACAAGATTACTTTATCTATTCAGGGAAAAAAAATTGTTAATTCGAAGTCTTTATCGGTTCTGATCTCCATACGTGCCCTTCAAAGTCATTTCAAAAATAATATATTATTCTCTTCTCTATGGTCGTTTACCCTTGTTTTCTAAACCGGAACTTGGAAGGAGTTTGAGCGACTGTTTCTTCTTTTCTCCATTGCTTGGTACCTTATTTTTATCTTTTTAAATAAATAATTATTAAAAAGTAAATATAAATAAAAAATAGATATTTTTACTTATAAACTAATCAAATACAAATAAAATATATAAAAAAAATCAATAATCTAAATAGACCTTAAAACAATTGCTGTACATACACAGCTTCATTGTTAAAAATTGTTTATTTGTTGTTTCGAGCTTCAGGATCTATATCGTACATGGTTTTACTAAAAAAAAATTAAAATTCCTGCCGGCATAAATCTAGTAATAGGAGGAAGGAATGGCATTTGGACAAGTAAGAGATAGCTTTACTTTACCTACTATTGCATTATTTTCAAAATTTTCCGACATTAAACCTTCAACTTATTGCAAAAAAGTTTATGCATTGATAGATGGTAGAAGCAAATAGGATAGAATAATTCCACACGCTTTGACAATTTATTGCTTATGTTAATAATAATAATAACCATAGAGTATAGTTGAATAGTCAAACTCAAGGGTTACCAAAGATTAACCAAAACGTTATTCTCGGTCTTCCTTAAGACTTCCTTTAAAGGAAATACATTAAAAAAAAATTGCTTCTAAGTGAATTTATGATGCAGTCAAATTGGTAATGTCCGAAAAAGTACTATCTCTAAAATTTTTGAATTTTTGGAAAGAAAAAAAAAAATTTAAAAGCGATTGAAAAGGCGGATGTAATGTATTAGTAGAAAACGGTTTGCGATTTCACTTGGAAATTTTCTTAATCAAATTCATATTAGAAGTTGATAATTTGAAGTAAATATCCATATTCTATACAATGGCATGAAAATTTCTTATTTTCATCGATTTTAAACTTAATAAAAAAACTTATCATGTTATGTTTGGTACATTGGAATAGATCCAGAAAGGGATCATGATTCCGGCTTCTATTCCATTCTTTATATTTGGATGCTCTTTTAAAAGCCGGAATCGTGATTCCTTGGAACCGACATTTCTGGTTTTAAAGGAGAATTCGATTCCGCTTTCTCAAATGCAAAATTGCGATTTTGTTCCTACTTCATTAATTGTGTAAATATAATTACTATTTTATCCTACCACATATTTAATTTGCATTTATTACTAAGAATATACTTTATAACCATTCTATTCATTACATTCCATGTGACTATCCAAACATAGAAATAGATTTGTCATTTTAGAACTCATTCTATTTCAATCCAATCTATTTTATTTCATTCCATTCCTTAGTTTATATCACTCAACATCACATTTGACATGATACCAACATAACTTAGTACTGTGATTTTAAATTGTTTTTTCTGTTTACCCATAATTTGTTTGAAATATTAGAACTTTACTTTGTATATGATTATTATTAGTGATTTAATGAATAATACTCCTCAAACCCAAAGAAAAAAAAAAAAAAAAGAAAAAGCAACAACTAGCCAAGTAATTCTCTAAAAATAACTCAAGAATAATGTGAACAATAACTTAGTGAGAGAGTTACTTAATTAGTTGATGTGACTTCTTAAGTAACTTCTTATTCAATTTAGAGATAAAAAACTCTTATAATATCTTTAAGAAATCTTTCAAGTTCTTAAATTATTGTTTAAGAGATTTGTAATTTGTTACTTTTTTCGGTTTAAACTTTGTTGCATGTGTTGTTAATTTCCTCCTGTTTCATAATGTCTCTATGTTCATAGTCTTTCTAGTCATTCTACAACATTGCATATAATTTTTTACTCTCCTAGATAGTAATAATCCCTGTAAAATGACCTTTACATGTAAGCTCATAACCATCAATCATATAATTTTATTTGTAAGATTCCAAAATAGACTCATGTACATAATTTACCTTTTTTTCATGTATAATTTTTTATTTTTCTATTGAAATGTAAGCTTCGAAATTGAGCTTGCTTGAACCAATACATCATGCATAGGTCTTCTTGCATAAGATAGACATGGATCCCTCTTAGCTATGATAGATTCAAAGTTGGTCTGCTTAAATGCTAAAGTGGTTGAAGCTCCAGTTGTGAAAGATGTGGTAGACATGGCAAATTCAAAGTCTTAGCCTTGCATTGAAGTTGAGATGGATAATAAGCTTGTCTTTTATGGCATCATGAACTACTAGGAGGCTTCTTGGAAACCTATACACACCATTGAAGATATTTTAGGATGAAGTCTTGCTTTCCTTATGTATCTTTTCTTTAATTAATAGAAATGCTAATGCATGTACCAACTGGGTTGCATCTAGGGTTAGAAGGCGATGTGCATGAATATTAGGAAATATCATCCCCCATCTCCTTTAGCTAATCTTTTTGTGTTTTGACCGTGGTTCAAGGACACCAAAAATGTAATGGTTGTGGTTCATTTTAATAAAATAAAGTTCATGTGGCCAAAAAATAAAAAATAAAAAATAGAGCTTCTAAATTTTTTTCCATAAAAATACCACAACTAAAAGTAATACATTTAGAAAATTTATAAAATCAATTTTTTTTTTTTTTTGTATAATGAGGATGTAAATAATAAAAACATGATTCGGTTGCTACAAAAGAAAAGTCAAGAGGCAGATCCAGAAGTAGACATATCTGGAAACCAGTTAATGAACATAAAGATCTCATCAATGTTGATGTAAATCTACCGCAAGCTGAGAAACTAACAGAGCAAAGTAATGAGACTGCACAGAAAAACCAAGCGGACAAACCTTCTTCTCTATTACAGCATCAATCCTGGAACATCCTGATGAAAATGTGAATTGTCTAGACCTTCCAGAGCATATTAATAGTTCTGGTTTAATTGTTAATCAGCCAGAGCATAGGAAATGTCTAATTACTCATCCCACACAGATCAAAATAAATGTTTAGAAGAATCACAGAATTTAATATCACAAGAAGTTGAGCTGATTTGTAAAAAATCATGGGAAACCCAAGTTATGCAAGAAGAGCCATGGCAAATGGTTACTGGAAGAGATCCAAACGAAATAACATAGGCGGCATTAAATTAGTAGGAAATCACCCTTCTACAAGGGCTTCTCAAAGGAAATTCCAATGAATATCCTCTATGGAATTGTAGAGGTTTGGGCAATATTGGTACTCAAACTTCTTTATACAACTTATGTTCTTCTCATAAACCGGATTTAATTTGCTGGCTGAACCAAAAATTCTTTTGGATAATTTTCCTAATTCATTTTGAGATCTTTAGGATATGATTTTTTCACTGATAATGGTCTAAATCTTCCTTCTATTTGGACTTTGGTTTCTTCTTCCATTAGAGTAGCTAATGTTATAATTAAAACCTTTTCAGATCAACATGTTTCTTTATCCTTTCAAGGCAAACATGACGAATGTTGTATCCTCTATTTATGCTAATGTGTTGTCTTCCAGTAGAAGAAGATTGTGGGACGCTTTAAGACAAGAAGCTGATTCTTGTACAGATAATTGGTTTGTAATTGGACTTCACTTGTTTTGGTGCTCATGAAAAACAGTCGGCCTCCTTCTTCTAGATCTTGTTTGGAGTTCCTTTCAGCTATGAATGACTGTAAACTTTCATGTTTAGAAACAAAAGGTTCAAAATATACTTGGACCAATAATAGGAAAGGTGATAGTAGAGTTGATATTCGACTTGATCGGCTTTGATTAATGATGTTTCTATGCAAAACTGGAGTCATTTGGAATGCATTGCTTTATCAAGACATAAATCTGACCATAACCCCCTTTTGCTTTCATGTAAACATATAAGTTGGAAAGGAATTCGACCATTCAAATTCCTCTCGATGTGGACTTCACACCCTGATTTTCTTAATGCTGTTGCTACAAGTTGGAACTCTTTACACATTCAAGGAAATCCTATGCTAATTGTCCAGAAAAAATTAAAGCTTCTGCGATATTCTCTAAGAACTTGGAATAAGACAGTATTTGGCAATATAGATCAATTGATCACAAATGCTAAACAAGACTTGTACAGATTCAAGCACAAATGGAATCTTTTGGTTGCTCTGAAGATCTTTATATGGTAGAACTTTCAGCTCATGCAAAGTTGGATCTACACTTAAAGAACAAAGATTCTTTACTAAGAGAAAAAAGTAGAATCAATTGTCACATGGGGATAGGAACTCTAAGTTTTATCATGGAATTCTATCCAGAAGAAGATCCTTTGAAGGAATACATAGTCTTGAAATAAATGATTCCTTAGTCCACAATGAAAATACTATTGAGAATCATATTATAGAGTATTATTCAAACTTATTTTCAGCACCTAACATCTCTGAAATAAAGACTTCTTGGATGTATCAAATATTGTTCCAAATGTTGTTTCACCCGAGCAGAATGATATGTTATGCAAAATTCCTACAGATTTGGATATTAAGGCCACTGTTTTTTAAATGGACTCCAACAGTGCCCCTGGTCCAGACTGTTTTACTGGAGAATTTTACAAACGTTGTTGGGAGATTATTGGAGCTGACATTTGTAGAGCGGTAAAACATTTTTTCTGTTCTGTAGTCTTGCCAGCAAATCAATTCTAATAATTTGATCCTCATACCAAAAGTGGCTGGAGCTAACGCTCAAGATAAGTTTCGACCTATTGTTTTGGGA